>CM077296.1:45440682-45558182 GCA_039654925.1 Anguilla pacifica
TTAAAATGGTTATTAAATATGGATGTATTAATGTTGAAAACATATAACACATAAAATCATAAACACATAAAAATATAAATGACCAATTAAAAATAACTAAATGATTAAATGTTTTTTTCCCTGCAAAAGTGTCTAGATGTTCCAGTTTTTTTAATGTGCATATTGAGAATGGCAGAGAAGGCTTCCATCGGTAATTTGTGAGTGCAGGCACCCTTAGTTTTTGTGGAGAACCCAGTGATATGAACGTCAAGGTTCTGAAGATCCATGTCTTGTGGACAGGTGTCCCCCTTCAGGTCATTCATTTTTATCCCCTTTTTCACTTAATCTTCATTTCTCCTGCTCCTCTCCTCCTCTCTCCTTCTTTTTTGCTCCGGTCCCTCCCTCTTTCCCTCCCTCCCACTCTCCATTTGCGAGCTGCAGCCTAATTCATTTGGCCCCCTGTCAGAGTGAAGGCCTTGTGTAGCTCCATCACAAATCTGTCAGGAAAACAGAACCCATCTGTCCCCTGTGCGAGGGGATGAGAGCATAAACACATAACTTCTGCCTGTGAGGCGAGCACAGTCAGCCAGCGCGTTTACACGGCCTGCAGGGGTAATGGAACGAGCTTCAGCAAATGCGTTTACACATCGTGCATATCGAACGGAATAAGCTTCGGCTAACATGTTTACTCCTCACGCACAGCTAACGGAATGAGCTTCAACCAAAGCGTTTACACATCACGCACAGCTAACGGAACTAGCTTGAGCTAACATGTTTACGCATCGCGCAAAGCTAACGGAACTAGCTTCAGCAAATGTGTTTACACATCACGCACAGCTAACGGAACTAGCTTGAGCTAACATGTTTACGCATTGCGCAAAGCTAACGGAACTAGCTTCAGCAAATGTGTTTAAACCTCACGCACAGCTAATGGAATGAGCTTCAACCAAAGCGTTTACACATCACGCACAGCTAACGGAACTAGCTTGAGCTAACATGTTTACGCATCGCGCAAAGCTAACGGAACTAGCTTCAACCAAAGCATGAACACATTACGCGCAGCTATCGGAACAGTATAGGCTTCAGCAAACACGTTTACACATCATGCACAGCTGGAGAAACTACATTTCACTGGAGTGTGCCTGCCTGCTTGCATGTGTGTGTGTGCGCGCTTGCGTGCCAAGCGACTGTCTGTTTCTGTGCGTGCAAGCGATACGAGTGATTAGCAAACTGGTAATGCCAGTGGTGAAATGTAGCTGCCTCACCCCTACACTCCCACCTGGAGGGCTTTGGGTTTCGGGTGTCGAGGATTGAAAATAAAATGGGCGCAGTGATAAGTAATCCCCCGCTTTGTCATCTAATCCCCTCCCCACTTCCTCTGAAATATCTACAAGATGGATGCTTAATACACAGATTAAGTTGTTACTGTTTGGTGTTTAGTTCATCGCCTACACTGCTACCAGTGCTGAAGCAGGAACATATAATCAATTTTAAACATCACAATTTTCAAAATGGTAGCTTGGAATATTCTTTCTTTCTCTCCCACTGATGTTTTTGCTTTGTGAGGCTTATCGCGTTACGGATGGACGGGTCCATTTGGTGTGTGTGTGTGTGTGTTTGTGTGTGTGTGTGTGTGTGTGTGTGTGTGTGTGTGTTTGTGTCTGTCTCTGTAGGTCTCTTTTAGTTGTAGAGTGCAGAGACGCTAAAGCTAGCTACGTGCGTTTTGGAGAATCTCTGCTGGTCTATGTCCGCTGCAGTTGATTGAATCTGACGTATGGCTCTGATTGGATAGATATAAAGTTATATATCCTAAATATATAGCACAACAGATATATGCTTCATCACACGCATTCTAGAGGCAAGATAAATGTCTAGACTATCCAATCTTGTATTACTGTTATTATTGTAGTAATATAGTAATAATAATTATATTGCAGATGCATTATGTCATCAACAATAGCAATGTGTGTCTGACTACTTGGCACATTTGAGTTGCAAAATGTCTGTGCACTACCTTTTTTCTTTTTTTTTTTAAACCTAAAATGAGTCTTGGCAAGTTTGAGTGATTCCTGGAAAATTGTGGCTCTTTGTGCTTTCTGCTTGCGTCTGGCTGTTTCAGAAGAGCAGCTTTGCTCTTGATGAGTTAGGTGTTTTTTCCCCTCGCTGGAGCACTAGGAAGTCATTTGCATGTTGAATACCATAGCAGTTTTTTTTTTTTTCCGTTCATCTGTAAGGCCAAACAGAATAACAGTGTTAATTATTCTACCTCCCTTGCCTGAACGCGACTCGACATTGTGACATTGTGCTGGGGTGACGCTAAACTCATTGGCACACAGTGTGTTCTGTTCTATGAAGTGCTGATAATGTGCACACGTAACACCTCTTAAGGCATTAGTATATATTCACGATAGCCTCAGCAGTATTGTAGATATCCCACAGATCCCGTGTCTGGATTTGTTTCTGTGTCAAACGCACAGAATGTGTTTAATTTATTCTCGCGATGTGTCACAGGAGTGGCGTGTTTGTGTCTTGACAGTTTTACCAATAAATTGAGCACTACAAGGTCTCTGTGGGTCAAAGGAGAAGGAGCCAATCAGAGTTAATTACCATGAATTAAGCCTCCATTTCAGTAATTGACCTCAGTTTAGACATGTTTACCTTCCTCCGGCACCGAGTTGCTTCAGACTTTTAATTGAGGTCAGCTCTGCCTTTTAAAATATTTATTTTTAATTTTCCACTCCACCTGTGTTTAGCCCTCTTCAAAGGGATGAAAGAATTTATGAAACCCCTCTCCTTGTGCATCATAGAAAGGTTGTGCAGTCCTTCTGGAAAGAAGTCCTTACAGTTTTTTTTTCCCTCCATTTTGTCATGAACGCTGTTGAGGATAGTTTTGCACTGTTGGGAAGATGCTTCTGATATAAAATGTCATTGACATTGAGACATTCATTATCTTCAATAATTTGTAATTTTTTGTAAATTATGTTAAATGAGATATGTATGTCAGATCTGCAAATTTGACCTTTCTTTTCCTCAAAGAAATCTTTTTTTCAGTTGCCTAGTGAACATGCGTGCTTTACAGCTAAGGCTATAAATCTGTTGGTAAAAATGAACATATTTTAAACCCCGGAGATGGCTCATTGCTTGTAATGTTTTACGGTTTCTTGTCTCAATTATGTAATAATCTGAGTGCCAGATTATTTTCCCTTGTAATGAGGCGTAACTAAGCCAAGGAACAAGATGCAGCAAAGCTCCTAAGACTGTTTGCGTTGAAGTGCGTGAACGTCGTTCGTAGGTGATCTCTGCTCGGACGTGTTGCGTTCATGCAGCGACGCATGACAGAATGTCTGCAGACCCCTGTAGGCATGAGCGGGCGAGAGTGTCAGTGCAGCGATGTGAAAGGACATGTCTTACTGAGTTAGCGCTAGGCCAGATAGATGGCGGGTGGGCTGCTCGACTGAATCCGTCCGCGGTTTTGACGTGACATGATGCTTTAACACAGAGAGGCTGCTGTTGTTAATTGGCCCCTTTTAATTGTACAGTTTTACCGTTGTTATAAAATGCGCATTTTACTCCATGAGGAATACAGAAGCACATTTTCCATTATGTACCCATTCTTCATTAAAAAAAAATCTATTTATAATTATGTCTACATAGTGTCTGAGCATTAGAAATCTGTTTAATTTTGAGACACATGCAGATGTTTATGATGCTAAGCTCGGTGACCGGCGCAGCTGTAATAAAAGCAGAAGAGGTCTGGCTTTCCTGCGTTTCTGCCGCGGGTAGGGGAACGGGACAGGAGCTGCACGGGGCGCGGCTGGCTTTTCGGTGTTCCCGGCTGGCACACCGTCTCCATCGCACAGCGCCAGGGAAGTGTTGAGGTTCTGGGCACGCCTTCCTGAACACCGCGCGCACCGGCAGGAAGGCAGAACGTCGGTGTGCAGCTGGCGGCTCGGCACGCACACCGCCCCGGTGAAACAGAAATAACACAAACGCCGAATAAACACCTCAGACGCCGGCGTGTGAGAGAGTTCCAGTCTGCCCTGAAGGGATTCTGACATCCTGCTGTCACAGAGGAAGAGCTCACTGTGAGACACACTCCTGACACACACACACACACACACACACACACACACACGTACGCATACACCTACACACACACACATACACATACACACACATACACACTCAAACACACACAGGTTCTTCTCCATCACGTACTCCTGTCAGTCTCGTCTCTGTGGATTTGTGTGTGCAGCAGACATCTTTGCCCTGCCTTTGTAGCTTCATTATACTGTATAAATTCCAGACTTGCAGAAACAGCCTCCCGCCCCACCCGCTGCGTAAACAGCTCTCCTTCATCCGCCAGCTCCTCACTCGACATGCAGAAATACACACAGGGTTTAGGGTGTGTCCAGCCACAGCACACTGCTCGAATTGAGTGCTATAGTTTGGGGGGAGGGGGGGGGCAGAAATGCACACAATGAGAAAATAAGTCCTTTCTCACTGGCCAGATATCTGCCTCCCTTTTCCTGAACTGTCCCTTTTTTCTGAGAATGGATTTTCGTTCAGTTAGCACCGCCCGAAATTCAGCGCTGTCGCAGGCGATCAGCTCAGTCGCCCCCTGCACTTCCCCCCCGTCTCACGTCTTTCACCCGCTTCGGGCTGTTGGTAAGGGACAATCCCAGCCTGCATCTCCGCTGACTCTCCCCAGTGTTGACACCGTGCGACGATCAGCTTGGCTTTAAAATGGCCGGGGGAGGCTGCTGGGATTGCCCTTTGTTTGCGGTCCTGAGATTCTCTGATTCGGCCGCGTGTGAATCAGAGGAGGCCGTTGGACACGCTGAGCCTGAGCGGATGTCAGGCTGAGGACGCAGCGGGGTTCTCTCCCTGACTCCTGTTCTCGCTCCGCGCGGCGACCGTGAGAGGGGGGCCGTGTCTCTGCGAGCGCTCATTAGCCACCGAAGACTGCTGCACGGCGCCCCGGGCTGACAGGCGTTATCCCTGCGCCCCAATTAGGCCCCGCGCTCTGCCCGAGCGCCCCCTCTGCCCGCGTGCCCCCGCCCCCAGCCGAACCGTAGACAGGGACCCCTCAGCCTGCTGACCGCAGCACAGCGAACTCTGGAGCCACACCTGGAGTCGTTTGTAGTCATTTAGGTTAAAGGTACGGTCTGCAGTGTAGTTCCCCCTGCTGCTTATATTTTGCCGTAATAACTGAGGCTGAAGGTCCGTCTTGCATGAGACAGTGTGAGGACAGTGTTCAGCGCAGTGCTGGACACACACACATTCGCTCTCGGTGTGGAGTCCAGGAAACAGGCATCTGGGTGCTATGCGTTAGAAACATAGAATGTCCCTATTCCATTTTTCCAGATGCGCTTTGAGGAAATCTTCTGTCCTGGGTGTGTTTTGGTAGACACAGACTGGGCTTTGTAGTGCAGCCTTCAGGATGTAAGGGCTTTAGACCAGCTTGATTCAAATTCAGCTTCCTTCTGCTATGAAAGTACAAAAATGCAAAGTAACACATAAAGAGCATTTTTTGTATAGATGAGTTTAGCAAGATATTGCATGCATGTTGTTCATTTGATAGGCATGTTAAGCTAAAGTAATAACAGTGCGCAGTAAAGGGGCCTTGCTCAGTAGTGTTATTACTTATAATAACATCGTGTACTGTAATTGGCCTTGCCCTCCTTGCAGAGCGGTTCAGCAGATTTGCGGCGTACGGGAGGAGGAAGTGGCGAGGAGTTCACACACGTTAAAGGAGGGCAGCGGGTGGGAGGGGGGTGGGGGGCGAGCGAGCGAGGGCGGTGGGGCGACGCCAGGGCCTCGCAGACGGCCGTGCTGTGATTGCTCTTTGGCCCGAGCGTTCATTAACCCCCCCGCCCTGTTTACACAAGGCCGGCGAGGCTGCGATAGGCCAGGGCAGCGCGAGCCCTTAATTACACGCCGGCCGTGTGACTGGCATCCTCTGTTTACTCGGGGCGGGGAGCCGGAGCACACGGGGCTGGGCTCGTACCGTACTCCGCTCGTACTCAACCACCGCTCGGCCCAGATAAGAGCTCGGCCCCGATAAGAGCTCGGCCCCGATAAGAGCTCGGCCCGCCTTAATGCTGGCCTGGTGCAGCCTGCCTGGGCTTCCCAAAGCATCCTTTTCCCCTGCCCTCCTGGTCGTCGTCTTCTTCTTCATTATAATAATGATCATAGTAGTAATAATAATAATAATAATAATACTATGGCTGGGTCCAGCCCGGGTGATTGTGCCTCGTTTGGTTTCGTTGGGCGTAGTGCACGTGCGTGTGGATGAGAGCGGCGGGGTGCGGCTCAGCCGGCCCTGCTCCGGCCCGGCGGTTATTATATTAAGATGGCCGCGGCGATAAGGAAAGCGCTGACGTAAGGCTCGGGCAGCCCGGAGCACCTGTCTGAGCGCGCTCCGAGCCCCCAGCGCCTGCGTGCTGTTTCTCTCTTAATCTCTCAGCTCAGAGCCAGCGCCCCTGCTTCCTGTGTGAGGACGGGCTGCTCCTCCTCCCACACACACACACGCACACGCGCTCACCTGGAAATGGAACATGTCAAATGGCAGTGTAAATAAAAGGCTGTTTTCTTTGTACGGGGCGAGGAAGCCCGTGGGCAGTACATAATGAAGTGCTGAGGATAGGTTGCCAAACATTGCAGTGTATAGAGGCAACCCTGCAGCGGGAGCTTTGTCAGTGTTTCCGGGGGAAAAAAAAAAAAAAAAAAAAAGATTTAGCATTTGTACGAATCTCACCGCAAATTAGTTTCGCACCAGGAAACTCCTTAAACAGTGCGGTATGCCTGTATCGGTCTCCACAGCCTGTGCTGTTGCTAAGTAACAGTTTGACGGCGGTTCTGCCGTGACGCCTCCTCTGAGCGCAGACGTACCGCATTAGCAAATGTGTACTCAGCAAAAGCCGTGGGATTTAAAAGCGAAGGACGCGAGCTCTGTGGAAATGAAGCGCTGCATTTGCTTACGGTCGCAGAGAGGCCGCTGTGTCTGTTACAGGTCTGCTTAACTCAAAGGGAAGTTGCACTGCCTTCGCCCGTTCACGTGGAGCAGAGTAGCTTCTGTAAAGCTGAGAGGGAGCGGTTGCAGGGCCGACAGTCGGCATGAGTAAAGGGATCCCGAGCCTTGTTCAGGGGAAGGTTTAACAGAGCTGGTCAAACCAGATGAGTGTCCTCACCCCATCAGGCTCTCTCACTGTAAACGCTTACACTGGCATAGCAGCTCAACAATGACCATCTGGCTAGCTGTATACCAATAAAGCTGGGTAGGAAGGTGCGAGGTGTTCTTCTTTCCCCCTCTGTGTGTGTGTGTTTGTGTGTGCGGGCGAGGTGTTCTTCTTTCCCCCTCTGTGTGTGTGTGTGTGTGTGTGTGTGCGGGCGAGGTGTTCTTCTTTCCCCCTCTGTGTGTGTGTTTGTGTGTGCGGGCGAGGTGTTCTTCTTTCCCCCTGTGTGTGTGTGTTTGTGTGTGTGCGGGCGAGGTGTTCTTCTTTCCCCCTCTGTGTGTGTGTTTGTGTGTGCGGGCGAGGTGTTCTTCTTTCCCCCTCTGAGTGTGTGTTTGTGTGTGCGGGCGAGGTGTTCTTCTTTCCCCCTCTGTGTGTGTTTGTGTGTGCGGGCGAGGTGTTCTTCTTTCCCCCTCTGTGTGTGTGTTTGTGTGTGCGGGCGAGGTGTTCTTCTTTCCCCCTCTGTGTGTGTGTGTGTGTGTGTGTGTTTTGTGTGTGCGGGCGGGCGGACGGGCAGCGGCCGATCCGCGCGGGGGGCTGCCTCAGCGAAGCGCCGGGCTCCGTGCCTGCCTGCGTTAATGTTTCAGCTGCGTATCGATTTTCCTGGCTGGCTTTTCTTTTCTCTTTTTCCTCTTTTTTTGTGTGCGGCCGGATTTGTACGCCCCGGCCCCTGGCGAGCGCGCGCTGAGGCTGTTTGATTAAAGCTGAACTCGCTGGGCCGGCGACGGGGGCCAGGAGCCATTTGGCTCTCCATTTGTAGAGGCTGAGCCCTCTCCGACATGTTCTTTTGTTCGCATTCAAGCGCCTGCCACCCAGGCAGCCACCGACACACTGATCCTAATACCCCCGGCATTCAGCGCGCTCCGCTGCCTAATCCCGCCACAGACGCGGCGGCCGGAGGGTAAAACCCGGCATGGACTTCACTCCGCCTCCCCTCCCATCGCCAGGGCCAGCTAGCCTGTCGCTAGCGTGCGCTAGCTCGTCACTAGTGTGTGCGCTAGCCTGTCGCTAGTGTGCGCTAGCCCTTCGCTAGTGTGCGCTAGCCCTTCGCTAGTGTGCGCTAGCTCGTCACTAGTGTGTGCGCTAGCCTGTCGCTAGTGTGCGCTAGCCCTTCGCTAGTGTGCGCTAGCCCTTCGCTAGTGTGCGCTAGCCCGTCGCTAGTGTGTGCTAGCCCGTCACTCACATGCTGTAGCCCATCACTAGTGTGCTAGCCTGTCGCTAGCCCGTTGCCAGGGCAGCGCGCGGAGCCCCCCCGGCCTGCATCTGTCCTGCGCTTTACCCCCTGTCTCTTAAAGCGGTCGCTATGAGAGGAACTGGGGCTTGACCCCGCTTATTGGGGGAGGTCTGGCTGTGGGGTGCGTGTCCACGGTTCGGTCTGAAAGGCCTGCTGGATTTATGGTTTTTATTATAAGATTGGCTTTCTTTGATGTTCTATTGAATTTTCTTCTCTCTGCATGCTTTGCCAACATCCCCCCCAAAAAATTTTTTAATTTCTTTACAACCTAATCTTACCAGCTTGTAGAGCTGAGGGGCGTGCAGTCATTTCCCAAGAAGCAAAGCGGCGATTGCTCCTGGAACAGTGCTGCCTGGGGGATCGCTGCCGGAGATGGAGAAGTTCCGATGCCAGTCACATAAATAATTACTTGGCCGATACAGCTGCGTTTTAACTAAGTATTTCTGAACCAGCTTCCTTTTTACCGTGAACTGCTGGCAGGATATGATGTACGTTTATGGGAATGCAGTTAAGAGCAATTTTTATTATTATAAATTGAATCAGACACACGCGAGCTAACAGCTGTTTTACACTCATCTGCTCTGTACATGCCCACGGTAAACCGCTCGCTGTTGTTTAAGTCCTCCTGGCTCTGGATGCATGGGCTTGGCACAGCTCAGCTCAGACGGCTGAAGCCCTGTGGAAACAGTGACACGAGCAGCTATTTCTGTTCCCTGCCCCTGGTGTGTTTGACAGTGTTTTTCCCCTGTGCTGTTTTCGCCCATGCTCCTGGAGTGTTTGACTGTGTTTTCCCCTCTGTGCTGTTCTGTGATTGTGCCCCTGGAGTGTTTGACTGTGTTTTCCCCTCTGTGCTGTTCTGTGTCTGTGCCCCTGGTGCTTGACTGTGTTTTCCCCTCTGTGCTGTTCTGTGTCTGTGCCCCTGGTGCTTGACTGTGTTTTCCCCTCTGTGCTGTTCTGTGTCTGTGCCCCTGGTGCTTGACTGTGTTTTCCCCCCTGTGCTGTTCTGTGTCTGTGCCCCTGGTGCTTGACTGTGTTTTCCCCTCTGTGCTGTTCTGTGTCTGTGCCCCTGGCGTGTTTGACTGTGTTTTCCCCCCTGTGCTGTTCTGTGTCTGTGCCCCTGGTGCTTGACTGTGTTTTCCCCTCTGTGCTGTTCTGTGTCTGTGCCCCTGGTGCTTGACTGTGTTTTCCCCCCTGTGCTGTTGTCGCAGGGCGAGCTCATCACCTTCTACTACTACTGGAAGAAGACGCCCGAGGCGGCCGGCTCCCGCGCTCACCGCCGTCACCGCCGGCAACCCGTCTTCCGTCGCATCAAGACCCGCACCGCCTCCACCCCCGTCAGCACCCCGTCCCGGCCCCCCTCCAGCGAGTTCCGTGAGTGCGCCTTCCTTTCAGGCCAAGCACCCTGCCCGAACACAGTAACAGAGCTGCGGGTAGCTCACCGGCCTGATCCAAACAGCCAAAGGCCCTTCATTTAAAACGAGAACGCACCTGACTGTGGCAAGGCATCGAGGCTAGTTAGCGTGTGGCTAATGCTGCGCTAACGGCTGCAGGGAAGCCCAGGGAGGGGAGGCCCAGGGAGAGGGGGGTGGGGGGAGGGTGGCGCAGCTGGCAGGGTCCCCCCCCCACGCCTGTGGGCTCCTGGCAGGGGCAGGTGTGTGTGAAGGGTGCTCCATCAGCACAGCAGCTGTCCTGCTCAGGTGCCGTACGGGCCGGAGGGAGAGGGTGGAGTTCACTGTGGGGCGAGGGCGCGTGTTTGTGGTCACAGTCATTCATCATCGAGCTGGATGCTGGAGGGACGGTAAACACCCTGCTAACAAGATGGAGCCTTGTAAATTAGGAGAGGGGGAAAAAAAAGCGAGCAAACGTTTTGGGCAGATGTGTGTGTGTGTGTGTGTCACATCTGCTTGAAAGCTGTTGCTGAAGCAGAAACTGTAAACTGGGGAGTTGAGGCTGTTTAATCTCTTTTGGACCAGCAGTTATGTTTTCTGAGGAAAGGGGTGTTATCGGCAGGGTGTGGATCTTGGACTGTGAGTTTTTGGAGTGAAGTTAACCCTTTCCTTCCCGCTCGTCTCGCAGTGGACCTGAGCTCGGCCAGCGAGGATGACTTCGACAGCGAGGACAGCGAGCAGGAGCTGAAGGGCTACGCCTGCCGCCACTGCTTCAGCACCAGTAAGCTCCGCTAACTCCGCCTCCTCCGCGCGTCCCAGCGTCCCTGCGGGTCCTCCCGCCTCCCCTGCTGGAGGACCCGTGCACCCGTTTACTGGTCTCTTGTAGCGCACGCTGATGTCAGTGCTAGCTGCGTCTAACTTGGCTGTCGTATTTTCCACCACAAACCCCCAACTGTTACCTTGGATGTATGAGTGGGGGAAGGCCTTTAAAAGCCCAGTTCAGGGTTGCAGCTCTGTGCTTCTGACTGCTAGCAGGCTAGCAGCACAACTGCCTACTTTTTTTAAATAGAACTATTATGATCCACTTCTGTAGCCAAGGACATAATTGGCAAAAGTTACACGTGTTTTCCCAGTGAGTAGGGATGCATGTGGATGATTTCCAGCTCTCGCCATATGCCTTGCATGTGTGTGTGTGTGTGTGTGTGTGTGCATGTTTTTGTGTGTGTGCGTGTGCATAGGAGTGGTGCGTGTGTGTGTGTGTGTTTTTGTGTCTGTGCGTGTGCATAGGAGTATGTGTGCGCTTGTTTTTGTGTGCGCGCGTGTGCATAGGAGTGTGTGTGTTTTTGTGTGCGTGCGTGTGTGCGTGTGCGTGTGTGTGTGTGTGTGTGCGTGTGCGCGTGTGTGTGTTTGCGCGTGCTTGTTTTTGTGTGTGTGCATGCGTGTTGTTTGCGTGTGTGGTGCGCGTGTGCTCAGTGGGGGCGGGGCCGTGCACTGGCCCTCTTGTCCCCCCCCCCCCCCCCCCCCGGGCTGTGCTGACACAAGCGGCTCTTTCAGACTCTAAGGACTGGCACCACGGGGGCCGGGAGAACATCCTGCTGTGCACCGACTGCCGCATCCACTTCAAGAAGTACGGAGAGCTGCCGCCCATCGACAAGCCCGTCGACCCCCCGCCGTTTATGTTCAAACCCGTCAAAGAGGAAGAGGATGGGCCCGGAGGGAAGCATAGCATGAGGACCCGCCGCAACAGAGGCTCGGTACGCCCCGCCCCACCCCGCCCCGCCCCGCCCCACTCTGCTCGGCCCCGCCCACACGGCGGCGGCGGCCTGCTCCGCCGCTCGCCGTCACAAGGCACACGAACGAAACCTACTTTAGCGAGTTCGGGCTGCGAGTTTTTTGGGGAAGTTTCGGTGATTTTCACAGGCGCGACACGGGCAGACAGGCAGGCGTTCCGATCAGGGAGGTGGCTCGCTTCGCGGGAAATTTATACGCGATAATGAATTTCTCGGGATGCCGGCGCAAACACGTTTATTTAATTGCTTTCCGTCCTTAAGCAACCGGTACTTTTTAAACGCTGCCGCGAGTCGCGCGAGCGGAATCGATACCTTAATGAGCGCGCACTCTGTTAGTCAAGGATGCGCAACTTTATTAATGCAGGAAGTGCTTTATTATCGCGGCCCAGGGAACGTGTTGTTTGTGCGCTGCGGAGATAATGCCAGGCTTGGCTGGGGTTCTCATTACGTCTGCTGTGGGCGCGCGGTTTAATATCGCCTCATTAGTACTTATTTCATGATTACTTTTCAGCAGTAAAAAAAGGGGCTGTGCTCGGTAAACATCGTTACGCATTTTAGATGAAACAAGGAGCCGAAACGCTTCCAGTCAGCCACCCAGAGCCAGCTTTGCGCGCCCGCGTTGGTAAATGCTGGAGTTTCTTTGGCGTCTGTCGGTGGCGGGGGATCCGTGCCTGCGCGCCGCTCTCCTGCCCAGCCCGTGCGCGCGTGAAGTGCTGTGGTCGTGTGCCGAGCGGGGGCTCGCCGGTGGTTTCCTCCTTCGCTCACGGTCCTTGTTTTGGCGGCGTCGGCGGCGGCGTCTTCTCGGTGCAGATGTCGACTCTGAGAAGCGGGCGGAAGAAGCAGACGGCCAGCCCCGATGGCCGCGCGTCGCCCGGCAACGAGGACCTGCGCTCCAGCGGCCGCACCTCCCCCAGCGCGGCCAGCACCTCCAGCACCGACAGCAAGGCCGAGCCGCTGAAGAAGCCCAGCAAGGTGCGCGCGCTGCATGCGTTTATGCATGCCTGCATCCGTACATACATACTGTACATACATACATACACACGTACATACAACACTATACATACCTATACACACGTACATACATACTGTACATACCTATACACGTACATACGTACTGTACATACCTATACACACGTACATACATGCATACATGCATGCACCCTACACATACATACACACACATACATACATGCATGCACCCTACACATACATACACACACATACATACATGCATACATGCATGCACCCTACACATACATACACATACATACATGCATGCACCCTACACATACATACATACACATACATACATGCATGCACCCTACACATACATACACACACATACATACATGCATGCACCCTACACATACATACACACACATACATACATGCATGCGTGTCTACATGCATGCATACTTGCATACTGTACATTCATACTTACATGCATACTTACATACTGTACATACATCTTGTACATGCCTGCACACGTGCATGCATACTTATATACTGTACATACATACTGTAAATGCTTGCATGCTTACATATAGACATACATATCAAAACACATACATACATTCCGTGCATACATATGATCACGCCATACATTCTATATATGCAGACATGTTTATACTTACTGTACATACCAGACATACGCACATACATACGTATACAGTTAAATGCAAAAGCACTGGGACAGTGCTCTATTTTTGTTGTTTTGGTTGTGTAATCCAGTACACTAGATTTGAAATAAAACAAGGAATGTTAATTAGCAGACTGTCTGCTTTAATTTGATGGCAGGTGCGTGCTAGCCTAGCGTCTGTCGTCAGCGAGAGAGATGCCTCTCTTCCCCACGGCACGCTCTGTCTGACGGCACTGCATGGCCTGTCACGTGTGAGACCGCTAGCATTAGTGCAACAGAGGAGCGCACACAGCAGGTGCTACAGCAATGACGCGTGGCAAAATTAGCTATTGCAAATTTACTATGGAAAGGTTGGAGAAAAGGCATATGGACACTTTCTCTAAGGTCAGTGATTAGTGAGATCTGAGAGAATCGCATGTTTGGTGGATCGGCCAGAGCTGAGTAATATCACTGGCGTAGGTGCGGCATAAAGGGAAAAGCAATCGGCAGCGTCCCCTGAATGTTGGTTCAATATCTCAGCAGTGCCACAGCCAATGAATATCATGATATTCTTCTGAATTTTAGTGGCTGCTTTTCCACGTAGTGCAGATTCCCAAGCGCTTCCCTCAGGCCTGCCCCCGGGTTATTGAGCTCTCAGGCCTTTCAGGCACGTTCACATTTGGGAGGGTCCCGGGGGCACACGCCGCTGTCCCAGTAAAGCCTTCTGAAAGGGCGGTCTTCCTGTTCGCAGAAGATCAAAGAGGAGGTTCCCTCGCCCATGAAGGGCGGCAAGCGGCAGCGGGAGAAAGGAGCCTCGGACACCGAGGAGCCGGAGAGGAGCTCGGCCAAGAAATCCAAGACTCAGGTGAGAGTCCCGCCAGGACGCCGTAGCACTGCATTCTGGGAAATCTAACAGGCAGATGGGGTTATTAGTAGACGTGTAGATGGTTTTTCTTTGCCACCTCCACCCCTGTGTCATGTTTTGTTGGGCGTTTGTGAATGCGGGATTGACGGGTTTCTTGTCTGGCCGTCCCAGGAGCTGAGCAGGCCGGGTTCGCCCTCGGAGGGGGAGGGCGAGGGCGAGAGCTCGGACAGCCGCAGCGTGAACGACGAGGGCAGCAGCGACCCCAAAGACATCGACCAGGACAACCGAAGCTCCTCCCCCAGCATCCCCAGCCCCCGCGACAACGAGAGCGACTCGGACTCCTCCGCCCAGCACCCCGCCGGAGCGCCCGCCCAGGCCTCCGCCCCCCCGGCCCCGCCCGCCCCGCCCGTCCAGGTCTCCCCCTCCGTACCCCCGACCGCCATGCCGCCCCAGCTGCCCCAGCCCTCGCCCCTGTCACTCATCCAGCCAGGCCCCTCCCTCCACCCTCAGAGGCTCCCCTCCCCCGACTCGCCCCTGCAGGGCCTGACTCAGGCTCCGCCCCTGTGCCCGCCCGGCGCCCAGACAATCCCGCTGCAGCCCCTCCCGCACCCGCTGGCAGGCCCCTCCCACCTGCCCCACCCCCTGCCTCCTCAGCCCTTCTCCATGCCCTCCCAATCTCAGGTGGCTCCGCCCTCTGTGCTGCCGGGCCCGCCCCCCGCCCCGGGGCTGTCCCTCCCCCAGGCCTCCCCCCACACGCCCACCTCCCAGCCGCCATCTTCCTCACAGGGGCCTCCTCAGCCCCCCCGGGAGCAGCCGCTGCCCCCCGCGCCCTTGTCCATGCCCCACATCAAGCCCCCCCCGACCACGCCCATCCCGCACATGCCCAACCCGCCGTCTCACAAGCACCCCCCGCACCTCTCGGCCCCGCCCTTCCCACAGATGCCCTCCAACCTGCCCCCGCCCCCCGCGCTCAAGCCGCTCAGCTCGCTCTCCACGCACCACCCGCCCTCCGCCCACCCGCCCCCCCTCCAGCTCATGCCCCAGGGGCAGCAGCTGCAGCCCCCGCCCGCCCAGCCCCCCGTGCTCACCCAATCCCAGAGCCTCCCCGCCACGTCCAGCCACCCGCCCCCGCCCTGCCCCTCCGTCTCCTCTCAGACGCCCTTCCCCCCGCACCCCTTCATCCCCGGCGGGGCGCCCGTGCTGCCCCCCTCCTCGGCCGCCCCCGCCTCCTCCGCCTCCCTCCCAGGCCTGCAGGCGCCGCCCCCCTCCATCTCCACGCCCCTGCCCGCCTCCGTCAGCACCTCCACCGGAGTCCCGCCCGTTCACATTAAGGAGGAGCCGCTGGACGAGTCGGAGGTGCCCGAGAGCCCGCCCCCTCCGCCGCGGAGCCCCTCCCCCGAGCCCACGGTGGTCAACACGCCCAGCCACGCCAGCCAATCGGCAAGGTAGGCGCGGCCTCCGCCCCTCTGCGCTGGGGGTGTCTGTATTGCTTCACACTTTGTGTGCGTCCCAGTCTAAGGACTCTAAGTGGAGCCTTTCTGTGCTGTTGAGCTGGTAATGGTGTGGGCGCCATTGAATTGGGTCCTCAATTCCCCCTCCCTCTCCTGAGGCGTGTGCCTGTGGCTCTGACAGTGTTTTTACTTTCATCTCCAGCGGCTCTGTAAATAATGGGACACGCAGCTCCGCTGGGCTTTGCCAGATTAACGCCGCTCATAATGGCACCCGCCATCTTGAGCGTTTGTTGGTTTGGGTCTGAAAGCGGGGAGGGGGGAGGGGGGGGTGGGTTAAAAACAGAAGGTGCCATTTTGGGTAATGGCGTCTGCAGCGCGCACGCAGGGAGCAGACGGATTTGCCTCGCGAAGCAGGCCTGGGAGTCCTGGGGGAGGCGTAATGGAGGCGATTAATTAAGACGTTTCCTCGGCGACCGGCGGCTCCATCACAGGGAGAGCGTTCCGTCAGCTCTGCTGCGCCGCCGGCTGCTAAGTGCTGCCGAGGCCGGTAATGAATAGCAATGAGTGTAGCTGTTAATGCACGGTGCGAGAGCCTGAGTCGCCAACCGTCCAATAACAAGACTTCTGATTGGTTTAGCTGCCTGTGATGAGGGTAACTCACTCCAAGAGCGAGTGGCAGGAAGCAAGTGATACTTTGAAGTTGAAATGAAAGGAGTTTAAATTCTTTTGAGTGGGCGTATATGTTTCGTTTTTGTTGCTGTGGAAAAAATATAGATCATCCATTGGGGGTTGGTGGATGCAGACATTTAACTATGCTAACTTAGCGCAAACTTCATTAAAGTTCATGATATGCCAGGCACAAAGTCTTCGTGCAGGTACTTTTAATAAAGTGAATTACCTGAGTTGCATGCTAGGGTAGCTTCATGAGTGAACTCTTCATGAGTGAACTCCTCAGGCCGTTGATTTTTATTGTAATGTGCCCTAACGCTGATTACTAAGGCACCGCCCTTGCTGATCCTCTGCAGGTTCTGCAAGCACTTGGACCGCGGCTACAACTCGTGCGCCAGGACGGACCTGTACTTCACCCCCCTGCCCGGCTCCAAGCTGGCCAAGAAACGGGAGGAGGCCGTGGAGAGGGCCAAGAGAGAGGCCGAGCAGAAGGCCCGGGAGGAGAAGGAGAAAGAGAGGGAGAAGGAGAAGGAGCGAGAGAGGGAGCGGGAGAGAGAGAGGGAGGCTGACAGGGCTGCTGTAAGTGCACTTCGTACGGTTCAGGGATCTTGTCAGTACACTGATCAACCCTTGAGGGTGTGAGATCACAAATATGTGATTACAGTGTTCTCAGCTGAACATTCTAATGCTGATGTCACAGTCACTACTGTAATTGAAAGTGATGGAGGTCTAGAACTCTGACTCTTTTAAGGGTTAAAATATAGCTAAGGTGAGCAGAATCACTGAATGTAGACTAGTAGAGTCTTACTGTGTTCATACACAGTCAGACACACTTGGCCTCTGATGTATTTGTATAGCTTGTATGATAATCAGCACAGGTCATGTCCCGCCCATTGTGCACACACGCGTGTTCACGCTGCGTTCTGATCTCCCGGCAGAAGGCCAGCTCGTCTCACGACGGCCGGATGGGCGAGCCCACCATGGCAGGCCCCGCCCACCTGCGGCCGTCCTTCGAGCCGCCCACCACCATCGCGGCGGTGCCCCCCTACATCGGGCCGGACACGCCCGCCCTGCGCACGCTCAGCGAGTACGCCCGCCCCCACGTCATGTCCCCGACCAATCGGAACCACCCGTTCTTCGTCTCGCTGCCGGCCGACCCGCTGCTGGCCTATCACATGCCGGGGCTGTACAACGGCGACCCGGGCATGCGGGAGCGGGAGCTGCGGGAGCGGGAGCTGCGGGAGCGGGAGATCCGCGAGCGGGAGCTGCGCGAGAGGATGAAGCCCGGGTTCGAGGTCAAGCCGCCCGAGCTGGAGGGCCTGCACCCGGGCGCCAACCCCATGGAGCACTTCGCCCGGCACGGCGCCCTGACGCTGCCCCACATGGCGGGGCACCACCCCTTCGCCGCCGCCTTCCACCCGGGCCTCAACCCGCTGGAGCGGGAGCGGCTGGCGCTGGCCGGCCCCCAGCTCCGCCCCGACATGACCTACCCCGAGCGGCTGGCCGCCGAGCGCCTCCACGCCGAGAGGATGGCGTCCGTGGCCAACGACCCCATCGCCCGGCTGCAGATGTTCAACGTCACCCCGCACCACCACCAGCACTCCCACATACACTCGCACCTCCACCTGCACCAGCAGGACCCGCTGCACCAAGGTGAGGGAGCCCCTCTGACCTCTGACCCCTGACCCCTGACCCCGCTCTCTCCTAGCTCAGAGAGTGGGGCTGTTTCTCACTGCCCTAGATCACGGGGGTCAGACCCCGGTCCTGGAGGGCTGCAGAGTCTGCTGCTTTTCACTCTGTTTCAGCACCACTGCTTAATGGACTTCATTGATTGGCTAAGTAGTCCACGCATCTTTGTTCTTAAGGCCTTGATTGGCTGCTGACTGTAAGGAAACCACAAGTACCTGCAGACACTGCGGCCCTCCAGGACATTAGTCTGACACCCCTGCTCAGTGTATATTGATTTGTTTTCAAATATCATTAACTGTTATGGTGCAGACTGGACATTTCTTTTTAGAGATTTAATTAAGCTTTTAATTCAGACTCATTAAAAATCATTTTCGATCCTTCAGAATGATGAGCTACAGTACTCTTCTGATAAAAATGACTGGCTATATGACAGCCATTATCAGTAATGAATAAAATGACTATTTATTCTCTCCATGTACTGTATTTAATAGTACATATATGTATGCATATATATATATATATATATATATATATATATATATATATATATATATGTGTTCTCATATACATGTATGTATTCTTATGGAAGTAACACTGCATATGCTGTGAGTTATGTAAATGAAATGAGCATGTTTTCAGAGTTAAATGAGCATGTTTTAAGATTTAAGTGACCATGTTTTATAATGTTTTAAGAGTTGATCTGTATGTGAAAGTGTAAATGTTTGTGTCTGAATCTGACTCCCTAACGCTGACACACAGCAGGTGGTGAATGCCTTGTGTGTCCCCCAGGTTCTGGGGCCCACCCGCTGGTGGACCCGCTGGTGGCAGGACCGCACCTGGCCCGGTTCCCCTACCCGCCCGGCAGCATCCCCAACCCCCTGCTCGGCCAGCCGCCCCACGAGCACGAGATGCTACGGCACCCTATGTTCAGTGAGTGCCCCCCTCCCCCACCCCGCACGTGTCATCCCACCGTGAGTGCCCTGTGTTCAGCCCCCCCCCCCCCCACGTGTCATCCCACCATGAGTGCCCTGTGTTCAGCCCCCCCCCCCCCCCCACGTCTCATCCCACCTTGAGTGCCCTGTGTTCAGCCCCCCCCCCCACGTCTCATCCCACCATGAGTGCCCTGTGTTCAGCCCCCCCCCCCTCATCCCCCCGGCTGCATGCCAGAGCCTTTAGAGGCCAGGCCCTGTGTTAAAGGCGGTGCGGTGAGGAGTGCTGTGTTAGCCCGCGGCTCGGCTCAAAGGCGTGATGTGTTCGCCGCACCGTGCTGGTCGATGTGGGCGGGGTGAGACCGTCTGATCCGCGGTTTTGGGGAGATGTGGGTTTGGGGAGAGTGTGTGTGTGTGTTTGTGTGTGTGAACCCCCCCTGTGCCCGTGCGTTGCAGGCGCGCCGTACTCGCGGGACCTCCCCGGCGCGCTCCCGCCCCCCATGTCGGCGGCGCACCAGCTGCAGGCCATGCACGCGCAGTCGGCCGAGCTGCAGAGACTCGCCATGGAGCAGCAGTGGCTGCACGGCCACCACCACATGCACGGGGGCCCGCTGCCCGGGCAGGAGGACTACTACAGGTGGGTCCCATCAGGCACCGCGGGAATGACAAGGCCGTGTGGTCAGACTGTGGAGCAAAAAAGGCATGGGCAGAGTTAAGAGGTCAGGGGTGTGGCTAAGAGGCCTGGGGTGGAGCTAAAGGGTTAGGGGCCAAGATAAGGGGGTGTAACAAGGAAAACTTTCCCCGGGCTTAGCGGGTCCAGGGGGCCCCGTCAGGTGGGGTGTGTATGTGTGCAGGCGCATGCAGGGGGGCCCTTCCTCTTGTTTTTTTCCCTGCGCAAAATTTCTTGATCCATCCCTGGCCAGTGGTACCAGCTTGATTATTGCCTTGCACGTGGTAAGAAAACACACAACTGATTTGCTGAATCCTCTTTCTCTCATTAATTCAGTCACTAGTTATTCTAAGGCCACTGGTTTATTCTGAAGGGGATTTGAAGGGGTTTTGCATGTTCATGGCAGTTAATTTTTAATTTTGTAACTTTTTGTCTGTTAGCCGTCTGAAGAAAGAGAGCGACAAGCAGCTGTAACCCGAGGAGCTCGTCTGGCAGAGCGGCGGAGTGGGCGGGGCCTCTGAGACTGGACACCTGTGAGGAACTCTACGATGTTCTCAGAACACTTTAAATTAAGACAAAACGAGTGACTGGAGAGGATCTTCTGAAGATTTTAAATTTTTTGTTTGTCTCCACCACCCCAACCCCACCCCCCACCCCCACCCCCTTTCCGGATTCTGTACTTTTCTATTTTGAGAGAAATGGAAATCATTTGACACATAGCGTACGCGTAGTGCCCGGAGGACGTCTTCAGGACTGATCATGACTCCCCTTGCATGACGAACTCTGAAACATGTCCCTGCATTTTTTTTTTCGTAGGTTCTAGAAAAACGAGTCACTTTGTCACTGTGCTTAAATACATAAAAGGAGAGAGAGCAGTTCAATGTATCCAAAATCTTTAAAGTGCTATCTGAAAGTCTAGTTATTTTAATACAGTGTAGGAAGTTTTCATAATTTTAAAGAAAGCTAAAAAAAAAATCTGCAGCATGGCTTTGAGTCTGTAAATAATATATTATTATTATTATTATTATTATTATTATTATTATTATTATTATTATTATTAGGTGTGGATTCCTAACCAAGGCGTCAGACCTTCAACATTATAGTTTTAAAGCATTATCCCTTTATTTCAAAGGGGAGCACAACGGCATTATTTGAGCAGGAAATGTTTGTTTTTAATGGTCAGCAGAATCGCGGGGGATTGTGGGATGGCCGGTGCAGTATATCTCATCCACACGGCCCGCTAACGCGGCGTCTCAGAACAGGTCTCTCCTGCGGTGCCCGGAGACTCCCTCAGGCCGGATCGGTCGGCTGTCCCGTGCCTGTCACACGCTCCACGGTTACGCATCTACTCGTTTAGTTCTCATCTGTTCTGTCGGTTTTTCGAAAGGAGCGTCTTTGCCCCCCAAGATGTGGCGTTGGGCACCAGGGGGGGCCCCACACTTGGACCCCGAGGGGGCCCCAGCCCTTAGAGAGACAAACTGCACTGTAAGGGCTCAGATAAGGGATCCGGGGGTGGGGTGGGGGGTGGGGGGCTGTCAATAGATGTGTGTCCACACTTATTCTTCAAGTATCAAGGCTCTGGGCTGAATAAGCAAATGCACTTTTAAACCTTGGTAATTACCCATAAAAATGATCCCCCCCCAATCAAAAGCTGAAGGTAAAATGTGTAGGGAAAGTGTGATATTTATTGAAGTAAATAAAGGGCAATATCATGAGTGCAACTGTGTGGAATGGGGGATATAAAAATCTGATCCAGTATTTCCTGACAATGGGACCCTGCAGATAAAATTTGCATTGGATTCATGTTTATACATTTTGTTTTTTCTTTTTTAAACAAAGGATGTAACTTAGTGCTAATGGGGAAAAAGGCACTTGCTCATTGTACTTCATCTCTTCTGTTGCTGACTCCAGTAAGAGGGCTTTTCCACAACCTGGATCCAATATTTCAGTTGGTACCATGTTCACTGTGATGCGAGAGGTGCACCCGGACGAGGTGGAGGGGGCGGGGCCTCTTACTCAGTAGGTGGGCGGGGTCACAGGGGTGGAGCCTAACCGACTGTGTGGCCACTCCCAGCCCACAGCGTAGGAGGCTGTACATTTGCCATTGTAGACTGTTATTTTTTCCAGGCGTCTTCTGTCATTGGACGGTTATGTCGGACCTGTCAGACCATGTATGATGAATTTGTGATTCATGGCTTCCCCCCCACCTTCTGTACGCATCCGTTTGTATGCATCTTCCACAAATACACTGTTGCTGTAGAAGAAGAATGCCACTTCCGGAGGACGTGAGCTTTAGCTGGGTGTTCCCTACGTGTAAGGTCTGCTTAAAGTGACACCAGGCTGGTTTTACTCTGAGCCATGGCTTACCATGAGGAGCCCATGGTTCTGACCCGACCAGCTTACTGTTAACGGTAGCATTATTTGCCCCGCCCCCCTCCACCACCCACCAATTTTAAATCCTGAATTTGATTCCATCGTTTTCCTGTCTCTTTGTTCGGTACCATGTATTAGAATTTTTTTTCCTTTTAAAAATGTTTTATTTTTACTTTTTTTGTGTATCAAACCTATGATGTTAAGTGTTGTCAATGGTTTAGCTTCTTGTTTCAAAGCAGCAATAGCAGAATGTAAATTCAGACTGCTAAAAATTTATATATACCGGTATCTTGAAGCTTATTGTATATATTAGTAGTTTGCCATGGGATGACACAATGTAAACAAATAGTAGAGATAATTAAGAAAAGGTGTGAGTCCTGTGTTTTCTCTCCATTTGAGTATTTTGTAATTTTTTTGAAAAATTTGTGGAGTTAAAATAAACTTAAGTTACACCACAGAGCACAAATGGGGGGGTCTGTTTTCACTTGCCTGCCATGAAATGGGCGGTTCTCTCTCTCTCTCTCTCTCTCTCCCTCTCCCTCCCTCTCCCTCTCTCTCTCTCTCTCTCTCCCTCTCCCTCCCTCTCCCTCTCTCTCTCTCTCTCTCTCTCTCTCTCTCTCTCTCTCTCTCTCTCTCTCTCTCTCCCTCTCCCTCTCCCTCTCTCTCTCTCTCTCTCTCTCTCCCTCTCTCTCTGGAGTTACCCCAGCGTGCTGATGCTTGTAAATGGCAGTGCTGTAGAATTTCTGTAGAAGTGTACAGTGCTCTTTCTGAGGCACTCAGCCCACAGCCCTGGCGTGACTGTTTTACATGCTAATGACCCGCTCAGTACTGCTGGAGTAAAGGTGGCTAAAGGAAGGTGCGTTTCACACACTGGCAACTGCTGCCTGTCTGTGGGCACCTGGCTGGTATTAGGGCAGAATTAATGCAGCTGCTCCTTGATGAACCCTGGCTGACTCAAGTTCACCATGTACCCCAGGCAGGTTGGAGCCGGCCCTGGCCCCGCCCTTGCGGCCCTGGCCCCGCCCCTGCAGACTGCCGGTCACAGTCAGACGCTGACATAGTCACAGGGCGTGGCCGAGCCGGCCGCCTCTCTCTTTCTCTCTCTCTCTCTCCCTCTGCATTGTTCGGTTGTGCTGACGATGTGCATGTTTGAATAAGCGCTGCTCTGGAGCCGAAATGGCTGCTGTGTTCACTGCCTGGGCACGCCATGCCGGTTCTGTCACATTCAAGTGGATTCAATTCACTTTCATTTATTTATACCAGGGTTTTTTTTTTATTGTTAGAGGCACTGTCGTAAAGCCGCTTTACTGAAGCAGGAAATCGGAAAATTAGGGAGAACAAGCACAAACCCTCAAAAATCCAGCAAGTGAGGTTGGGAAAAAAAACACCCCAGTGTGGAAAGAATCTACAGGAATGCACCATAATAAGGCTATAATAGGGGAGCCCATCCTCCACTTGCCAGTCTAGTGTCACGTTAAAGATTAGCTAAATGGCAAGAACGTCCATGAAGGACCTTCTTGAAGGAAAACATAAAAATCACTCTAGCACAGTTCAAACGGCTGTGTAGTGCTCCCTCATCACAGGCAAGGGACGTGTGTCACAGGCAAGGGACGTGTGTCACAGGTAAGGGAGGTGTGTCACAGGCAAGGGACGTGTGTCACAGGCAAGGGACGTGTGTCACAGGTAAGGGACGTGTGTCACAGGCAAGGGACGTGTGAAGGATGTGTAATAATTGCCCTATGCACAGGGAAATGTGCCAGCAGCTCCTTTTCGGTTCCCATCCCAGATTCGCATTATGGTTCAGTTTGCTTTTTCACTTTCTCAAATGTCACTCGCCCAGTTAAAACATTCCACTTGTTCCCTATTTAGAAGAGAGCTGTTGATTATGAGAGAAATGCACTTTGTCTAAATGGTGGCACAAGGCGATTTTTCTGTGCTGTCTTACAAATCGTCCTGTGGTTTCACACAGTAGGTCATGGGGTGCACAAACCTGTCCTCGCACCCAGTAGTACTGCTGGTTTTCATTTTTCCTTCTAATCAGACAGATTTAAATCTGAGACACCCAATGAGTTCAATCTCGGGTCAATCAGTGGCATTATTCAATAAATTAACTATCTGGAAGATCGGCAGTACTACTAAAGAAAAACGGCAGTACTGCTGGCTTATTTAATTTTTATTATTTTTTTAACGCACACTGGGTAATGCAACATTCGATTGGACATTGACCATAAAAATGAGCAAATATTTATAAAATGAGGAAGTTGACCATCTGGCTAATATGAGGTTTGAATACAGGCCCTTTTCACAACCTTTAAGGGGTGAACCTAGAGTACAGTACAACGAGAAATCATTAACCCGATGGATCACAGATCCATGACTGTAATATCCTGTGGGTGACATCTTCCATTCATGTCAAACCGCAATTTCATTACACTTCTTGTGCAATGATAACACTAGACAAAGTACTTTTTAAGTGTGACACATGTCTTGGTGGCTAATCCTGTGCAACTAGCTTGCTAGCTGGGGATTCTAAACTTCCCATCGAAGCATCCTGGGAAGATTTAGATTGAAAGTCTGCCTAGCAACCATTTAAACAGCTAGGGGCCCATTTTATTTTATCCAATGAATTTTATTGATTCCAGGATTTATAAAGTCGGTCTATAGACCGCGTTGATTTATCTGACTTTGTGATGAAGTGTTCTGGAGAGTAATGGAAGTTGTCGGGAAGAGACCTGCAGTCAGTGCAGGGTGGTAAATAACGGTATGATGATCTCTGAGGCATGAGAAAGAAGTAGTGTGGCTGTCGCGCCGGTGTTCCCTGGTGTGAAATTTCCAGGTGGGGGAATGTGGTCGAGTTTATGAGAATCCGTCTCTAAATGGCAAAAACTCCGGGTTTCAAGTTGCCTCGTTTCTACTGAAACTTACTCTGCTCCTACCGTAACACATGCAGTGTATGTGTATGACTGATACCTACACAAATGTAGTGGTGTGCTTTGTCACAATATTCACACTTAATGTGGTGTAATCTGATGATGACGAGCAGCTAGACTGGGGTGTGACCGTCTGGTCGTGTCAGAGCTGATGCTTGTATGTAGTCCTGGACTGTGAGTCAGCGATGGTGCGTCTCACAGTGAGATGTCAAACGGTAGTAGCACCTCTGTTCTCGTGCTCTGAGCTTCTCTCTGGCTTCGGCTCGTCTGTCTGCTGCTCGTTCCTCCGTCCTCTCTGGCTTCGGCTCGTCTGTCTGCTGCTCGTTCCTCTGTCCTCTCTGGCTTCGGCTCGTCTGTCTGCTGCTCGTTCCTCCGTCCTCTCTGGCTTCGGCTCGTCTGTCTGCTGCTCGTTCCTCCGTCCTCTCTGGCTTCGGCTCGTCTGTCTGCTGCTCGTTCCTCCGTCCTCTCTGGCTTCGGCTCGTCTGTCTGCTGCTCGTTCCTCCGTCCTCTCTGGCTTCGGCTCGTCTGTCTGCTGCTCGTTCCTCCGTCCTCTCTGGCTTCTGCTCGTCTGTCTGCTGCTCGTTCCTCTGTCCTCTCTGGCTTCGGCTCGTCTGTCTGCTGCTCGTTCCCCTGTCCCCTCTGGCTTCGGCTCGTCTGTCTGCTGCTCGTTCCTCCGTCCTCTCTGGCTTCGGCTCGTCTGTCTGCTGCTCGTTCCTCCGTCCTCTCTGGCTTCGGCTCGTCTGTCTGCTGCTCGTTCCTCTGTCCTCTCTGGCTTCGGCTCGTCTGTCTGCTGCTCGTTCCTCCGTCCTCTCTGGCTTCGGCTCGTCTGTCTGCTGCTCGTTCCTCTGTCCTCTCTGGCTTCGGCTCGTCTGCCTGCTGCTCGTTCCTCTGTCCTCTCTGGCTTCGGCTCGTCTGTCTGCTGCTCGTTCCTCTGTCCTCTCTGGCTTCGGCTCGTCTGTCTGCTGCTCGTTCCTCCGTCCTCCTCTCTGCACATGCCCACAGTCCGTAAGCAATCATTTGGGCAGCTTGTTGAACATTTGGTTTGGTGAACGCACGTGCCATGAATCCTTAAAAAGGGCACTTAGAGACTTTTTAGAGGAAGTAAATGGAGGTACTGCCAAAATAGTGAAGAGGAAAGGTGCTGAATGTAATAAAAGCACATCATTTAGATAATGAAAGGCAAATAAACAGCCGGCTCATTTATTTGTTCTGACATTTTTGACATGTTCTGAGTTAGGAGAAACAGCTGCAGACTGCAGCATATATCATTGGTGAAACCAGCCCTGGTATCTACAGCTGTTTGGACAGCTAAGCCAGGATAATTGGTTGAAACAAAAACCAGCATACTGGCCCTCCCAAGACTGGAGTAAATCAGGGATGCCATGCAGGCCCTGTCAAAGGACTACACTTAGGATTTGGTTTTTGTCTCTCGTTCTCAGAGTTCCTTCCTTCCGAAGGTTGTGTGTAATTTGCTCCAGCAGCTTTCCTTCAGTTATGAGTCGTTATAGACAAACCTACCATTTATTGTAAAAAAAAACAAAAAAAAAAAAAACAAAAAAAAAACACATTTTTGGTTGAAAAAACATGTAAATATTTTGATGTGTTGCAGAGGAAAAAGGTCAAGATCCTCATACTCAGAGAGTATGCGCTTGCTCTAAAGTAACCCATCACTGTTTTCATTACACAGTCTAGAGTATTGCTCTTTATGTGCAAACTGCATACAGGCGGCTGATTGACTACTGCAGCCACTGATAAGAGGGCCAATTAAATCCCTTTCTTTCTGGGCAATTCGACAACCAATCACCATCACCTCACAAGACTTCTATGTCCAGTTGTCATTGGTACAGTAAGGATTTTATTATAGACAACGTGGGATACAGCTAGTTTCCATACTACCCAGCCCCCCACCCCCCACCCACTTCTGCTGAGTTACAGTGCAATAGCAATATAAATGCATAAGGGAAAGTCAATATTCTTGTTCATAAAATATACTGTAAACTGTAAAGCTACTTTTTATCTCAATACACCAACTCGGCCTCCTCCTGGACCACAGCATTGATTATCCAATTATCCGCAAATTATTCTGATGAGTTGAGCTCAGCCCTTGATATACAGGTAGGCTTTTGCAAATTAATGCATCGAAATTACTTAGACAGCTCACTAATGGCTTAATTCTTTGGGACGTTTGGTTTCTGGAAATTTCCACGGATATTGCATCAGATCGCTTTGGCTCTCTGGCGAGATGTAAAAACACTTAAGAGCTGATAATATCTTGATCTCTACGGAGTTCAGAGCCAACTCAAATAGTAAAAAGCCTGTACCAGCAGTCTTATCAGATGTGTCCCATTACACTGCAAACTACAGTTCAAGGAACTGGACAAAAGAGATTTAATAGCAAATCACATTCACATCCATTTCATCTGTCAAACTGAATCGAAACCCAACAGATTTTGGAGCTTAACCCTGACTCTACTAAAAGCTTTTGCAGTGTGTGGCCCATGTCTGAAGTGGAGGTGGTAGGATTTGCAGTTTGCAGCTCAGTAAATGTGTAGCTGGAACTACAGTTACAGGTGAATGGAGAGTACTGTGACAAAATGGCGACCTGCAGAAGGCTTTGCGTGGGGCCACTCCCCGAGCGCACACCAAATTCAATTAGCGAGGGCCGCTGGATGGCTCGTTCTGTTAAGGCACCACACTGTGGTGCATGGATGAGCCTCACAGCCTCAATGTGCCAGTGCCGACTGTGGCCGATAGCTCCACGGGGCGATGTGCAGTTGCCGATTGCGTCGCCTAGGGTATGGGAGGGTTCAGTTGGATAGGGGTCAGCATTCATCGTTATATAGCGACCCCCACCACTGGTCAATCAGGGGCTCATGGGCTGCATGCTGAAGCCACATGAAAGGTCTTCTTCTTTCTTCGATCTACGCGAGCGTAGCTAGTCCATGATGTGAAAAGAAGCAGCTGGCGACACCATGTGTTTCAGTGGAGAACCATGGATGACCACGCACTCCTCAATCAGCAGTGGGGTTTCCGCATGTACATGGCTGCTGTTTCGGACGATTGGCCATTCCAAAATGGCAAAATGGGGTGGGAACTGGATATGCTCAGTCCCACGTTGGGAACCAAATTTATTTTATTTTAAAAAAATTAAGAATTAAAGGCGATTTTCAATGGGGGAAATTTTATTGACAAAAACTGTGGGAGGAGACAATACGTAGATGAATAATTAAGTTTTTCATCCTCATTTTTCTTAATACCAAGTTGTAACTTTGTCAGGCTGCTGCAATGTTCACTGTCAGTTTTGGAGGGCAACAGCACATCCATACTCCGTGCGCAGCCTAGTCACTGAATGCTTTTACTTCACAATCGAATGGCTAAGCTACGCAGTTACGGGGTTTGGTTCTACAAGTTCTCTCTGAACTTCTCAGCATTTGACTCTTTGGGTTCCTTGCCTTTATTGGGTGGATTTAAAGCAGTTGTTAATTTAAAATAAAGCTTTTAATACAGAGTTATTTTGTTTTGGGGTCAAATTCATATGTAGAATTCTTATATTCTTTTAAAACAAAAGCTGTGATATATCGATATACTCCCACGATATACTACTTGGAAATGAATGAACTGTACTGGTGCTGGCTAGTTCATTCTGAACCCAATAAATGTGAATGTTAATGGGCATTCTGCCTAACACGTGGACTGGGATCAATTCCTTTTCAATTCAGGAAATGAATGAGAAATGCAGTTCATTAATTGAAATGTGCTCAGCAAAAATTATGCGCCTGCTTCATTCATGGATTGCATTTCAGCCCATCTACTGAACTGAAATGAAGCTTGTGACCACAGGTCTTGTTAAATCTCTATTCTAAGATTATAGTATTACTTGTGTAATGCCATAATCTTATGAGGAAAACAAAAAAAACATCTGAAAACTCTCGGCTAAAAATAAAGAGAAGCTGGCATCCCCCTGTGTGGGATAACATGCGCTTTCGTATGATAAACAGTCTTTCTTTACTGTGCATCAGGGAGCAGTGAAGGCATTAATCAGCGTAAGGTGTTTTTTTTTTTATGGAGACGGTCTTCTCGGTTTCCAGGAGCTCTGCCAGCACTTTAATCTACCTGGTCTGTGCGTTTCTGCCTCAAACTGAGCCCTCTAAGCCTGAGGGCCTACCCGTTTCCATGGGAATCTGGAAAACAAACAGCACCAGAGGTTAAATGATTACCTTCATTTCCCTGTTTGCTTTAAGGAGCTCCCCCTCGGGCATTGATTGTTGAAATAAATACTCATTAACATTTTAGGCTACACAGAAACTTTAAGAGAAGCCTGCTGGTTTTAATGCGTGAGCTGGCCTGATTGGAATTCATTATGGGACAATGTTTTTAAGACTTTCGAAAAATTCTTGCTCCAGCAACTTTTATTTGGAGGGGGGGAGGTGGGAGGAAATGACATTTTGTGGGTAGAATTTGATATCGGTGTTGGCTCACTAAAGCTTCTAACCAAAGAAAAATAAATAGGAAAAGACACTATGAGGTCCTGATACTTCCAACACATGGATTCTGGGGGACATCCAGATACTGTTTCTCTTTTCGGAAGATGTGGTTCAGATGAATAATGACCTGACAGGCAGGGATATCCATCTAGATCCCCTCAATACATTTTTCAGGGATGACTCTGGGTTACATTACTGGATCATCAGTGGCCACAAGTATGTGAAGCTGATCCAGCAGCCGCCTGAAGAATGACTCGAATGAAGAAGCTACCGGCTTCATACCAGCACAGAGTGGTAGCGAAATTTTGGCTTTAGACCTTATCATCCTGCACCCGCATCCACAGTCAGAATAAAGAAACAATATCCTTCCAAATGTGATTTACCGAATGAGATCCAGATTGCTTTGAAATTGTCAGATTTTTTTTGTCCTGTATAGAATGTGGAAAGCTGGACAAGACTATTTTTAACCCTCATATTTCTGCACTGCTATGATCAAATCAGGCTTACCCTTTAAAACTCACATCATTATTCCCAACCCATTAACTGAAATCATTTAATTTAACATATTTAACATAACATGCCAACCCTATTACCCCTACTAACCCTTACTATGCTTATTTCTCACCCAACTAAATCATGTAAATATTTCTGTTTGGGAGCATGAAAGATGTATTCGAAGGAAATATACATCTTGACCAAATGAATAATTGTGTGGTTTTGGGAGGAGGAACTTCCTTGGGTGAGAACGTTCTGCAGAGCACAGCAGAGAGTGGCATTGTACTGGACCACCTGACCTTGCTTTGTGATGGAAAGTGGCAGAGAGGCTTCGCTCTTGGCTAACAGGGTCAGGACCAGGAGACACGGCCTGTTATGTTCCATCAGTCCTTTCATCTCCTCCTTCCTCAGACTTTGAAGAGCCCGAAATAACAACTCATCAGGTCTGTGCAGTATAACATCACTGAGCATGTAGGCCCCTTCAGTATAACATCACTAAGCAGGTAGGCCCCTTCAGTATAACATCACTAAGCAGGTAGGCCCCTTCAGTATAACATCACTGAGCAGGTAGGCCCCTTCAGTGTAACATCACTGAACAGGTATTCCCCTTCAGTGTAACATCACTAAGCAGGTATGTTCCTTCAGTATAACATCACTAAGCAGGTAGGCCCCTTCAGTATAACATCACCGTGCAGGTATGTTACTTCAGTATAACATCACTAAGCAGGTAGGCCCCTTCAGTATAACATCACTAAGCAGGGAGGCCCCTTCAGTGTAACATCACTAAGCAGGTAGGCCCCTTCAGTATAACATCACCGTGCAGGTAGGCCCCTTAAGTATAACATCACTGTGCAGGTAAGCCTCTTCAGTATAACATCACTAAGCAGGTAGGCCCCTTCAGTATAACATCACTGAGAAGGCAGATCCCTTCGGATCACATGTTTATGTGTTAGATACGTGTAAATGTGTGTGTGTGTGTGTGTGTGTGTGTATGTATTTGAGATTATGTTAGTTTCACAGGACAGACGGTGATGACACATTCATCTCTGTCTGTGCCAGTCTGAGTAGAACAGTGGGAAGAATCTGACAGCAGCCATGTCACAATGGTGACAGGAGCTTGAACAAAACCAAGGGGTGCCTGGGACCCCCTTTAATCCTTATGAAGGTGAGCAGCAGACGGGACAGTGAGCCTTCGAAATAGAACATGTTTAGGGTTGCCGCATTTAGAATTTTGAAACCGCACATTTACGAAAAGAGATGGAGATTAGCTTCCTGTTATTTATCCTGTTCGGTTAGAAACAGATGCCTAGCTTATGTCTTAACTGATGAAGGAGGGGTGTAGTTGTGATTTTGCAGAAAACAATATTTAAAGATATCAATATTTCAACAATTCTCACTCCAATTAAGAATCTATTATGATATATATGCTATAGGAGACATTGTAAAATCTTCAAATTTTGCTTAGCTGTAGAGGACCAGATTGGTTGTTGGTGTCCCTAATCAAACAACACAAACCAGAAAAAAGAAAATGTGGTCAAGAGCCAATTCTGGATACATGACTCGTTTTCACGGCAATTCCATAGCAAGAAGTCCAAATGCTGAAACTGTGTGGTGACTTCCCATTATGGAGGCCGTGAAGCTTCACTCTCCCATCATTAGAGAGTGATGATCAGGGGTCCAGGGAAGATGGAAAACTCTGATGTGGGCGACCAAGTGTGAAATGGCATGACTAAGCCATGCTCTGCCCCCCCCCCCCCCCCCAAAAAAAACTGTTTTTCCTGTCAGCTGAAAAAGGTCTTTTTCACCATCACCTCATCATCTGGGCTGAGAACATTTGAAGGCTTTATACTTTTTGGAATACGACATCCAATCTGTATTATATTTTGTCCTACCTTTGAAGGAAAATAAAACCTATAAAATATGCTCAGAACGTCCAATTGTCCAGCATGCTAGGCACAGTATTTTCAGTTTTTATACAGCAAGGAACAATATTTTCCAAGTGCTGCACAGTAATCTGATAGCAGAGGTTGTTTGAGTTAAGTCCTCTGATGCTGCAAGATAAATTACCCTCAGGAGGGCTGGGTGGTGAAACTGTTGCTCTTGGACTGAGTCAGAAGGAAAGAGGCTCCAAAAACACTCTGCATTTCCTAGTGCCCTCCACCTCTCAGGTGACACTGGGAAGGACCCGGGAGGAATTCATTTACACACAGTGCGAGAGGCCATGTCACATCCCCCTCCTGGCGCTGGACAGAACGGACTGTGTGAGATTAATTGGGCCACGGAGGTGTGACGGAAAACAAAAGCCGATCTATACAGGTCAGGGAAATCGGACGGGCCCCACGGAGAGGCCGGCGGCGCCCTGTGGCACGGTCATCCATCACTGAGCGCTCGATCCCCACAAGGGCACCGCGCTGTCCCCCACCCCGAGAGAGCAGCTGCTCCTGCTGGTCCTGCTGCCAGTGCTGCTGCTGCTACTGCTGCTACTGGTGCTGCTCCTGCTACTGCTCCTGCTGGTCCTGCTGCCAGTGCTGCTGGTGCTGGTGCTGGTGCTGGTGCTGCTGCTGCTGCTACTGCTACTGCTACTGGTGCTGCTACTGCTGCTACTGCTGCCAGTGCTGCTGCTACTGCTGCTACTGGTGCTACTGCTACTGCTACTGGTGCTGCTGCTGCTGGTGCTGCTACTGCTACTGGTACTGGTGCTGCTGCTGCTGCTGCTACTGGTGCTGCTGCTGCTACTGGTACTGCTGCTGCTACTGGTGCTGGTGCTGCTGCTGCTACTGGTGCTGTTACTGCTGCTCCTGCTGCCGGTGCTGCTGCTACTGCTACTGCTGCTGCTGCTTTTGGTGCAAGGCCTCACCTGCTGCACACTCCTCCTCTTATCAACTCCTCTCAAGATGATGCATCTACTCAACATCTTCTAGTTCCAAATGATTTAATTTGCATTCCGGAATTATTTTTGGTATTGCCACAGTTATTATTATTGTTATTTTTTATTATAGCACGTTTGGCAAATGCTTGATTTTTTTATTGTGCTTACCGCATTATTTACATATTATTCTGGTCTTTCAGGATTGTTTCTTTAGGCTTCGCATTCAAGATAATTTGGAAAACTGCTTGTTTATTTTTCCTTTGTATTTTCTTTACAAAAGGAAAATTTGGACTGCTATTTTACTTCAAAATAAGCTTTTGTCCCCCACTTAATAGGAAAAGTGTTCATAACAAACCTGTGTGTGAGAAAGACATAGATCTCATGCATACATGTAAAGAATAATCAGCCTAAAATGAAACCTTTCTCATAAGTATACTTCTTTGTGGCATTCACTCAGTTTAAGCAGATGGTTTCATGGTAGTTTATTCACCTTTGGACATTTGTGATTGGACAAAATGGTCATGTGTTGCCATAATGATAAAAAAACATTAATATTGCATCCATAAAATAATCCCTGGCATCACAGTAGGACATTAATACAATGCATATAATAAAGAACTCCTTACCCATACAACTTCTCTGGAACTAACCCACAATAAGGAAAGCAGGCTGTCCAGCGCCTATTTAGTCTTCCTTTATATATCTGGCTTGAAATGCGTCTGGCATCTTTTTTGTAATAGAAAACAATGCATATAATTTAGGATTTTCTCTCAATAAGTCCTGTACATTGAAATCCAGTATTAAGGTATCCGTTTATTTGAAAATTATAGTTTAGTTGTTGTAAAGCCTGCATCTTCTGTCATTTAGATTTTTGAACCAAAAGGGTTTCATTTTTTTTTTAAAGGACAGCAGATGCTCCATCCTGCTTTTGTATTTATTTATTTGCTTTATTCAGACGGAGAGAAAGCTGAGAGGGTAGCAGACAGGGAAGGGGTCACAGCTCAGAAGGCATGGTAGGGGATCAAGCTTCCAGCTGCACAATGGACTCATAGATGTCTTTGGCCACCCTACGGACTGCTCTGCACAAGGCTCACATTTTTATCAGAGGTTTCATCTTATCGCGACGAAAATGATTCTTTTAAAGGCCGACCTCTAGTGACCGAGAAGAAGAATGAGTCTCACACAATATCTGCGGCAAGAAATCATTTTTAAACGCAGCTTACTTATTCTTTAAAAAAAATAGCCAGGAAGCGCCAAATGCAATTTCTTTTTTTAATTTTTTTTCAACGTGAACAGTGTCCTACAAAAGATGTCTTTCAACAGATTTCGAGGTCAAACAAAACACTGTGGCTAATCCTCGATGAGGAGGAGCCTCTCGCGGAGGCGGTGTAGCACGTCTGCTCTACAGGGGAGGTGCGACTCGGTTTACAGAGAGCCTCCTTCTGAGAGCCACTGGCAATGGCAGAGGTGTCTGCTGCTCTGACATTACGCCAGCGTGAGCGTGTCGTTCTGTCTGACTGCGCGCAAGGAAATCGGGTGTGCGAATTAGATTACATCAAGCGGCTCGAGGCGTGATTGACGTGCACCTCCCGCTCCCGGAAAATACAAAAAGGAAATCCGGCCAGAGAGGAAAGGAAAGATAAGAAAAGCCTGACCTCTAGTGTTAGGAACCGGCTATGTCATTTTAATAAAACTTCATGAAGCTTCAGCTTCCCATGGCCTTTTCTAATGTAAATACATTGTGGCCTCAAATAATTAACATAGAAAAAATATTTTGTTAAATATTTGACTTAATTTTGTATTCATGAAATTGCATCATATATTGTGCATGCTCACCATGATTTCGTTATAGTGGTTTTCAGCATGTATACACCTTGCATTATTATTTTTATCAGGTTAGGAAGGCCATATGTACTGCCATATGATGGGGTTCTAGCAGACCCCACAGAGGTCAGCTGACTGACCATGTGCAGCAGATATGCAATAGTTGCCATAATAATAATAATAATACTGTTTATTTTTCAAAGCACTTCATACGTACAGCCATTCCAAGCACTTTCCACAAAAGGTAATGCAATAAACTCTAACCAAGATTGAATAAGGCATTTTTAGTCTAATATAACTATGGAGATTGTAAAGGCGCTCTGCATTTAGCTATGAGTGAGTCTTAAAGAGTTGCATGTTCAGGTCAAACCTGTGGCACCTCCATGCTCAGATAAACTGACATGACATGGACCTGATTCTGTGTTTGGCTGACGATGGCAGAGTGGGGTTTTCATGTTACGGACGTTGGGAGAAAGGGGGAGCAGCAGTTTCCGTGGGTCCGTTGCCTGGAGGGTTTGAGCCGCGAACATCTGCGGCTGCAGCAGCTCGCCAGCCTTCCGCTCTCCGCCCGGAGGTCCGTGGTTTTCACTCCGAAACCGCTTCCTGTTGCGCGGCATCACCGGAGCTTGTGTGTACACTTTACTGGAAGCCTTTAATCAGAAAAATGTGTTTAGCTTTTGGGTCTTTCCCTATTGGCCTGGATAGTGTGTGCCCGCTTCTGCGGGCTGAAGTACAGTGCAGTGGAAAAAGTAGTGGGCTCAGCAAAGATCTGGAAGAAATAACCAGCAGACGATGGGAAGAGGCCGGAGATGCCTGTACATGGCATGGAGGCATGTTGAGCAAACCCAGATCACATTTTTCATTACTCTCCAAGCTGCAATGCCCAGTCGTAACTGTAGGCCCATCCCAATGCTGCAGGTTTGGCGCACGCAAGACCGCACACAGTGTCTGCGTATGCGACCAGCTGCTGATTCATTTCACTGCACAGTCCAGCAGCCAAACTGCGCAGTTATTATTCAAAAGGACTGCACAGCTCATGCAGCTGGCACAGACAGACAGTTCAGACCAGAGGAGCTGGTGGGAAATGTCCATTCAGCTGAAATCTTCCCCCCACGGGGGACACTTTGGCCAATAGCATGCCATTCTAGACTGCTGCCAGCCACAGGCACTAATGTTACAGAGTCTGGAGTGCTCCACTGTGTTGAGAGCCAGGGCTGTCGCTGGCTGGACCAGCTGGAAGCTCTGAATGTTCGTTTTTATTGCAGTTAAATAACTAAGCATAAAGCTCCCTTCACCAAAATCCGCTCAGAATAACTACTTTGAAAAGAGATGTATGGAGCTTATTTATTCATTGAAATAAATCTGTGCTGTATTTCCCTGCTGCAGCAGTTTCTCATGAGTGCCTTTAGGCATTGTTTAGCTTTTGCCTTTAAAAACATTTTTTGTGTGTGTTTTTAGAGCTGAAATAACATCAGCTGTGTGTTTATGTGTTTTGTTGTGTATGAACAGAGTTTGATTTTCCTGCAGCTCTCTGATCTTTAAAGCAGATGTGTAAATATCTTTGGTGTGGGAGCTAGCCTGTCAGCATCAGTGACAGCACCAGCGCCAACTTGCAGATTGAACAAACAGCAGGGCTAGCTTCCATTTGGACAGGAGCTCCTGGGAATCCCTGCGGCTTTCTCACCCTGACCCTGAGCTCAAGGGTGCGAGCATCGTCCCCCAACACTTCATCATCATTCCTTTAAATCTCCTCATCTGCGCAAAATAAGTGTTCCTTGATGGGAGGACAAAACTTTAAAAAAGGCCATTGGCTTGGTTGCGATGCCATCTCACTACTCTTTTTTCTAAACTTTATTTTCTATCGTTTTATTTTGTTTGCTTTTCACCACAATTTTTCACTGACTTTTACAGTCACAAATGTAGAGCCATCCCACCCCTGATGCATCATCTGTCAGTGTGACTGGGCTGCACCTTTGCGTAAGACTCCCGTGTAATGTGTGCAGCTGGACTGACTGCCTAGCTTCCACACTGCAAACTGCAGCAGCATCTGCTGACCAGATCACCGGTACCAAATCCACCAGAGGAGCCTCAGGCAAGCAGTAAGACGGCTGCTGCTCAGTTTGCGTTTGAATAGGTAGGGTAACACTACAACACTGTGCTCAAGACCATACTGTGCTCCACCCTACTGCACTTTGCACCAGTACCTTAGCTGGGTGTGGCACTTGGGAACCTTAAACTCCTGCTCCAGACATGACCTAAAAGTTCAGCCCAAGGCTGGACAGACCAATGTCAGGCCAAAGTCACTCCATTTCCCCTGGTCGTTCGTTCCACAGTATGCCGTATTTCTGTCTTTGTTTCTGAGGACTTGTTGTGGAGAAGGGAAGGGACCGGCGGAAGTTTTTCGGTCAATGCCAGCTCTTATTTATTTTTAGTTATTTCCCCGGACCGGCTGATTGGAGGCGACACGGGCGGATTCGCGCCTCGCGTGCGGAGCGCTGGCGGGGAGGAAGTGGGGTTTAATGAGCGTGCGGAGGCCACGCGGGCGGCGGCGGCGGCGGCGGCGGCGGCACTGATGGGCTCTCCCGGCTCCGGTAATGAGTTCTGGGCGCGCTCCAGTCCCGCGAGCCACGGCGATGCCCTGGAAAGACCCCCTCATCACCGGGGGAGCGGGCTCGGCTTCCCAACGGGGGGGGGAGGGAAAGCAGTCGACGGACAAAGTTTTTTTTCGAAACCTCAGCCGAGCCTGCCAATAAACAGCTGACCCCTTCTTCAGGCTGCATGGGCGATCGTCTCCATATGAGCCCTCTCTCTACAGCACGGGGCTGAGCCTGCATGGGCGATCGTCTCCATATGAGCCCTCTCTCTACAGCACGGGGCTGAGCCTGCATGGGCGATCGTCTCCATATGAGCCCTCTCTCTACAGCACGGGGCTGAGCCTGCATGGGCGATCGTCTCCATATGAGCCCTCTCTCTACAGCACGGGGCTGAGCCTGCATGGGCGATCGTGTCCATATGAGCCCTCTCTCTACAGCACGGGGCTGAGTCTGCATGGGCGATCGTCTCCATATGAGCCCTCTCTCTACAGCACGGGGCTGAGCCTGCATGGGCGATCGTCTCCATATGAGCCCTCTCTCTACAGCACGGGGCTGAGCCTGCATGGGCGATCGTCTCCATATGAGCCCTCTCTCTACAGCACGGGGCTGAGCCTGCATGGGCGATCGTGTCCATATGAGCCCTCTCTCTACAGCACGGGGCTGAGTCTGCATGGGCGATCGTCTCCATATGAGCCCTCTCTCTACAGCACGGGGCTGAGCCTGCATGGGCGATCCTCTCCATATGAGCCCTCTCTCTACAGCACGGGGCTGAGCCTGCATGGGCGATCGTGTCCATATGAGCCCTCTCTCTACAGCACGGGGCTGAGCCTGCATGGGCGATCGTCTCCATATGAGCCCTCTCTCTACAGCACGGGGCTGAGCCTGCATGGGCGATCGTGTCCATATGAGCCCTCTCTCTACAGCACAGGGCTGAGCGCTGAGGCACATTGCCTGCAGATGCGGCTCGCCAGCCCTTCAGCGGGGAAGCGGACAGGACGCACGTGTTGGATGCGCCGCAGCGCGCTCCTCCTCCTGCGCCGCACACAGGCAACGCGCCGACGCCAGGGGGAAAGATGCGAGCAAGATGTGCGCTCCGGCGGCGGGCTCGGGAATTCCGGGAAGACGGGAAATGGCCTTTCCACGTTTGGCGGGTGGGAGCGCGAAGCCTGTGCCAGACCCTCAGCGGCTGCAGGTTCCAGTCCCGTCGGCGGCTAGTGAGATGCGCCACGCTGGCACAAAAAAAAATGCACTAGCTGGGTGTTACAGGATCATTGGATAGCAGATTTATTTTTATATTTATTTTATTTTTTGTTTCTGATGTATAGAGGGATATTTCATAGGCAATGGTGGTAGGATAGCATATTATAGCTTAAAGAAAGTGCACCAGTTTGTGTACCATAGTGGAGCACAAGAAAATAAAATAGCTCATTACATTATTTTCAAAGTCGAAAATATGCCAGTTCCCTGGATATCAATTTTTCCATCTCAGTGATCACCCTGCCCAAAGCAGCTGCCATTCTGGTTATTCAACCCCTGCACCCCCCATCACTGGTCAAACTCCTCACTATTCCCCCACATTCTTACAGATTTGGTCCCTGAGATGGTGCTGTTGCTAGGCTGCGCTGGTGTACTCTCCCCCCCCCCAGCCCCCCAGCGGGAGCTCGGCCCGGGCCTCTCTGCTCGGGCCTCCCTGCACGCGGCGTGGGCGTGCCCTCCAGCACTGCTGACTTCCTGCTGCTCGCTGACAGCTTCCTCCAGCTGCTCCCAGACTCACGGGCATTCTGCTGCTCTGGCTCTCCGCCCAGGTTCCAGGGCTAGGGCCTGCAGCTAGAAAACACCCTGCCTCGTCACCCACACCCACTTTATTTTGGGGGGTGTGGAGGGTGTGGGGGGGGGGGCGGCGGCAGGCACCCCACAGGGACCAAACAGAGATGTGAGTGAGAGAGCAGGTGGAAGGCACACACCACACCAGTGTCATATTCACTCACTCTGTCTCTGGGTAACAGAGGAAATCCAAAGTCCTGTGCTATTTATTTCAACCGCACGGTCACGTTTTTGCTTTCAAACTGAATCCTCATATTATATGAACCCTTATGGAATTACGCTAACTTTCTGCAGTGAGAAAGCTGCTTCAGATGAGATAATGAGACAGCAGGCCATATTTTAAATTAATTGGCTGAAATTCATGAAAATCTCAATTTTTATTGCTGTTCATGTTTACAGTGGTCTGTTTATTATTGCATTTATATTACATGGTACGCTTGTATGGGTTCCAAAATGCAAAATGTTGTTTCAAACTGTTGGACAGAGAGTTGCTCATCAAAACCACAGCCCCTTTATCTACCAGTAAGTCACATTACTGCTCTTTCAGCGATGCAGATAGATACATCCTAGGGTCATTTATTGGACTCCAACTTGGTCCTGGCTAAGACCCAGTGAAGGTAGAAATGCTGATTTTCTTGTGGTGGATAGTTCTGAGAGCAGTAATCAGAATGTGTAGACTATATTCCCATTTTTCCTAAGAGCAGCCTCAAAGTCTTTCAGTGGAAACTGAGATGCGTTTCTCTGGGTTCTGAGTGTTGTTTTGTCAGATGACCCTTTCCTCAAGAAAGGACAGGACGCCATTTTGAATATGCCTGTTACACTGGCTGAATCCCCTACTCCTTTCCTACCTGCTTGATAATGCCCTTCTGGTGCCAGTATCTGGCTGACAATCTCCCCTCCTCTCCTCCATTGGTGCTCTGCACACTGACTGTTCCATAGTTTACTGTGTGTTTGTATGTGTGTGTGTGTGTGTGTGCTTCTGACCCTGTGCATGGTGTGTGCATTGTGGAACGTCGGCTGACTTAACCCCACCCCTGGCAGGATGAAATTTGTGTCAGGTCCTAAAATTGCCTCTGGTCAGTCATGCGGTTTTTGTTTTTCTATTCTGTCCAACACTTTGACTCACCTTTCCCCCCCCCCCCCCCCCCCCACCAGCGGCGGAATAGCCCCGTGTTTACCGATTTGCTGAAAGCTCTGTCGCCTCCCGGCCCTCGGCACCGCGCTGGAAGCATCTGTAACTGTTTATGTGGCGAGGACGGGCTGACCACTCTCACAGCGCTTTTACGACTTCATAACTGTGGGCTGACAGAAGCCAGATCCACCCGGAATTAATTCCCCAGGGCTCGAACTGTAAAACAACATCAGCGTCGCGCGCTCCTGAAGAATTACACACGTTACAGGATTCCTGTGCTCAGTCATGTTTGAATCAGGGAAATCAGTGATAATTATGGTATTATACAGCTACCTGTTTAAATGTTTTAAATTTTAGAGGGAAGCTTACGAGTAGGCTGACTAATAACTTCTTGTCAGATGCAGAAGGCTCATTGAAATATATGTTATTAATACTGTAATATTGCACGTGCAGGATGTGTTCACTGTATTTATACTGAATACATTTTTAATCTCAAGGACTCCTGTTAATGACCATATTCACAGTACTGCAGAAGTCCTTGCATTCCCATTTGGAAACCCTAGAGATCATCATTGGTAAAACATGTTGTCATTTATACATCCACAAGAGGGCAGTATACTCAAAGAAAAAATATGCTGGCATACAATTAGAGGATCTTTCATGCTTAGTAAGAAAAATGTATTTCCCAAGCCTTATGCTAATTATAAAAACAGTTGTCGGTAATGGCAAATGATCATTAGACTTAAAATAAAATTGCCTAAAGAATAGTGATGCTGTTCACTTGAGTAAAATAACCATTTTTATCCTGCACCAGCATTTAGATGTTAAGTAGCAGTATTCTGAATTTAAACTACCAATATACTCAAGGATGTGCCAGAAATCCTGTCCAAAACTGTGATTTCTCTTTAATGGTAAGGAGGTAGATATGATTAAAAATGATCCAAAAGCAATACATGTCTAACTAATTACAGACTTGATTAAATTTGCATGAGATTCCATCGCTGTATGAAAATCTTAATGTATCTAGCACACTGTTCTAGAGCACATTTTAGCAGGGACGGCAATTAAAAGCATAGCAGACTGCATAAATAATCTGGCCCTTTAATTTGCAATGTAAATAGCAAGTAGCCCCAAGCCTCCCCGGGTCCCTTTGCTGAATATATATCTGTGGCTCACCTTCCGAGTGTCGTCTAATGTGCACGTCTCACCCAAACCTGAAATTCATTTTGAGGTTTCGAGAATTAAAAAAAAGCCAACAAAAATAGGAACTAGCCACTGTACAAATGGTTAGAATGTAAAACATGCACACTCATTAGTAGACCTAATTAGGGTTATTTCAAAATATTCCAATAGATCCAAAAAAAACAGTTTCCCTGGGTTTTGGACTTACTGTCCTTTGACAAGCGTTCCATATGACCTCTGACTTCCCAGATGGGGAGTGACCTCCTCCTCTATCCCTTGGCCAGTTCCCCGTTGCTTGGGCATCTCAGTAGACCTGTGCAGCTGCTAACATCCTATCAGGCAGCCGAGAACTACAAGTCCATAGAGGTCATGCAACTCTCCAATCCACAATAACTCTAATTCAGCCAAATTCCTGGGACTGAATGCCTATTGGGTCAAGGAGGCCACCTCGGGTTTCCACAGAAACGGTATGAGCTAAGATCATGGAGTAGATGTCCCAAATCAGAATTCCGGCTTCCCTTAACGAACCGTCCCCAGCACAGATTTGTGCTGTGCTCCTGGAACGTCATTCAGGTTCATGATAGTTAAATGGGTCTCTGAGTGACGATTGCTAATGGCATAAACAGTTCTCAAGTATTTAAGTCTTGGAATAATTCTCTTGTCTTACGTAGGAAAGAAAAGGAGAGTGAAGGGTCTCACTCTCACAATTTACGGACCAGTCAAATTGGTACAAATCAGTCAGACATTTTCTGGAAAATTATTTAATCATAGGCATCTCTGTTTAAGGAGTTTATTAAAGTATTGATAATGCGACATTACCATCAGATCATTCGGTGTAATGACTTTCCCCATAGCCCGCTGCCATATCGTCATGCCAGTGCTGACCGGAGGGTAATAGATTGGGGACCTTCGTAAGGCGCAACAGGAAGTTCCAGGGCTGCGTACAGACCATGCTGCTCAGCTCGTGCATCCCAGGGTGGAAAGCAGCAGTGGGGCGCTTCACACATTTTGTGTGCTTGTTAGGGTGCCCCCACGTCTTTCTTTTTGTTTCATCATGCCTGTTCCTCACCTTTTTGGGCTGGGGATGGGGGGGGGGTGGGTTCTGAGTTCCCATAGTGGGGTGTGGTGCTTGTTGTGGGCTGAAGTCGGAGGAAGATGATGGATTGCACTCTTCGTACCCTGGGCTGGGTGCTGGGTTATGGATTGTGGTTCGGCGTGTGGGTTAAAAATAGACGTTTGTTTTTCCTGCTCAGTAGAAACACCCCCTCGGACGGCACGTACTTTACGAGCAGCGGCACCCCCCATCCTGTCCCCCCCCCATGCCGCCCCCCCCCCCCCCTGCGCCGGCCCACCCTGCCGCCGGACTCCCCTCCCAGGGGTCTTCGGCACTGCCGCCGGCACCACTGTGATTTGTGGGAGATTTGTCAAAGTGAGAAGCAATTAGTGGTGCTGCTAGGCCCTAATGTATGCGTGCTCAGCCTGACCCCCAGAGTGTGTGAGTGTGTGTGTGTGCGTGCATTCGTGTGCGTGCCTGTGTGTGCGTGCAAGTGTGTGCGTGTGTGCATGCGTGCATCTGTGTGTGTGCAAATGTGTATTTGTGTGCGCTTGCGTGCACGTGTGTGTGTGTGTGTGTGTATGTGCATGGATATGTGTGTGCATTCATGTGTGTGTGTGTGCGTGGGTCTGTGTGTGCGTGTGTACTTGTGTATCTGTGTGTTTGTGTGTGTGTGAGTGTGTGCATGTGTGTATGCATGCATTCGTGCGTGTGTGTGTGTGAGTGTGCGCGTGGGTCTGTGTGTGCGTGTGTACTTGTGTATCTGTGTGTTTGCATGTGCATGTGTGTGTGCGTGTATTCGTGCGTGTGTATGTGTGTGTGAGAGAGTGTGTGTGTGAGTGTGTGTGAGAGAGTGTGTGTGTGTGTGTGTGTGTATGCATATGTGCATACATTCGTGTGTGTGTGTGTGTGTGTGTGCGTGTGTACTTGTGTATCTGTGTGTGTGTGCGTGTGTACTTGTGTATTTGTGTGTGTGTGCGTGTGTGTGCGTGTGTATTTGTGTATCTGTGTGTGTGTGTGCGTGTGTACTTGTGTATCTGTGTGTGTGTGCATGTGTACTTGTGTAACTGTGTGTATGTGTGTGTGTGTGTGTGAGTAATGGTGCTCTCATATGGTTTCATAGCTCTGGCGCGTGTACAGAACTTCCACAGGGGAGGACCGTAAACAAAGAGAATGATGGATGAACAGCGATCTGAAGATTGCGGTCAGAAGAAGAGCTGACCGTGGCTCTGACTGCGGCACTCTTCCTCACTGCACGGGAGAAATTCTCTGCACCCCCCCCCCCCCCCAACCTCTTTTCTCTTTTCTTAAATTTCGACGTTCTGCAAAATGAAAGATCCAATCTGGAAAAAAAATAAAAAAACAGCCTAAATGCTGGCCGGTTTCAGCCACAGAGCTTCTGAACACATTCGCAGATGGAGAAACACCTCCTCCTCCTCCTCCCCCTCCCCGGGCGGCCGTCCGAGCGTCGTTAGCCCGTCGTTTCCGCGCGCGGTTATGGCGCTTGCGGAGAGCGCGGCCTTCGCGGCAGACCCCCGCCCACGCGCGGTCGCAGCGAGCCGTGGGAAGGCTCTCCGAGGCGCGGCCCGCCATGGGAACGCGCGCATCTGTGGGGGCCGCAGTGGTCCCCGCGCCGGGCTCACTTCTGGATTCTCAGTCCACCCTTCCTCTTCATGGTATTCAGGTGTGAGAAACTGCACAGTCACTCACACTGTTACACAACGGACAGAAATAACAACCCTAACAAATGGAGGTGAAAGGTTTTCGTGAAAGTGAGTTAATGGATGAAGTGGAAACTGCTGATTGGTGGTACTTGAACCTGATTGCTGTAAGACCTGGACTGACACATGTAACTTTGTATTAGGAGATTTATTTCAATCTTTGCTGAATATAGAATATTGAGGAAATGAAAGTCAGTCTATGTAATATCACTGATGTTAACATGTAAAAACTCTCTCTGGGCAATGGGTAACGTGTTGGATTAGACCACGACTATTAGACTAGATTATGCTTTTTATTGGCTTACAAACTATGAATTAGAGCCAGATATTAAGTAAATAAATAAATACATAAATAAATAAATGCCGGCTTGTTAAAGCAATGTGAAATACCCACTAGACCATTTTGAGATTTAAGTGGTTCATCCAGTCTAAGTCACAGACCAGTGATGTGTGGGTCCCTGTGGTCTTTGGATGCTGATCCTCAGCTACGCCACACTGTCCCTTTCCTGATGGTTTGTACTCGGTGTGTTTAGCACGCCTGAAGCTGTGTGTGGCTCAAGCAGGTATTCAGCAGGTGGACCTGTGGTGTTGGACCGGGCTGTGGTTTGACCTCGCTGTGTGCAGGTACAGCAGGTGGACCTGTTGTGTTGGACCGGGCTGTGGTTTGACCTCGCTGTGTGCAGGTACAGCAGGTGGACCTGTTGTGTTGGACCAGGCTGTGGTTTGACCTCACTGTGTGCAGGTACAGCAGGTGAGCCTGTGGTGTTGGACCAGGCTGTGGTTTGACCTCGCTGTGTGCAGGTACAGCAGGTGGACCTGTTGTGTTGGACCGGGCTGTGGTTTGACCTCGCTGTGTGCAGGTACAGCAGGTGGACCTGTTGTGTTGGACCGGGCTGTGGTTTGACCTCACTGTGTGCAGGTACAGCAGGTGAGCCTGTGGTGTTGGACCAGGCTGTGGTTTGACCTCGCTGTGTGCAGGTACAGCAGGTGAGCCTGTGGTGTTGGACCGGGCTGTGGTTTGACCTCGCTGTGTGCAGGTACAGCAGGTGAGCCTGTGGTGTTGGACCAGGCTGTGGTTTGACCTCGCTGTGTGCAGGTACAGCAGGTGGACCTGTTGTGTTGGACCGGGCTGTGGTTTGACCTCGCTGTGTGCAGGTACAGCAGGTGAGCCTGTTGTGTTGGACCGGGCTGTGGTTTGAACTCGCTGTGTGCAGGTACAGCAGGTGGACCTGTGGTGTTGGACCGGGCTGTGGTTTGACCTCGCTGTGTGCAGGTACAGCAGGTGAGCCTGTGGTGCTGGACCGGGCTGTGGTTTAGCTCACAGTGTGCGGCCCCACCAGCACGCTGTCACTCCTCGCAGTGTGAGGAGCCAAGATGGCGGCTAGCTGTCGGACCAGCATTTATCCCCCAGCTTGTTAGTGACCTGACCGAGCGGCTGGCTCCACGCTGGGCCAGCAGGAAGCCACGGAAGTGTCTGGAAGGACGAAATGGGGGAAAGAGAGAGAGAGAGAGAGAGAGAGAGAGAGAGAGAGAGAGAGTGGGAGAGAGGGGGGAGAGAAAGAGAGAGAGAGGGGAAGAGAGCGAGAGAGAGAGAGAGAGAGAGAGAGAGTGAGTGGGAGAGAGAGAGAGAGGTGGGGAGAGAGAGAGAGAGAGAGAGAGAGAGGGGGAGAGAGAGAGAGAGAGAGGTGGGGAGAGAGAGAGAGAGAGAGAGAATATGTTCCACCTATTCTCAGCCGGGGCGTTTGGCAGCCCAGCTCCTCCATTTTGGGGCCTTTCTGAATGCCCCGCACGATCCTGGTGCCCTAATAGACTCTCCCCGCCCGTAACGAGGTAGCAGTAATAATAATAACGAGCGATGCTTAATTGTGAATTCTGTCGTCAGCGCACGCTAGGCCGCCCTCCCCCCTCCCCCCCCCGCTTGCTGATGCTGGGAAAATATATAATTCAGCAGTGGCAGATGTCCTTATTAATCATTTACTTTGGGTCTCCTCTGCAGGACTCCCCCCAGAGTAAAGAGCAACGACAGCCCGACAGCCTCAGTATGCCGCATCCGTCAAAGGGCACCGTTTGCCCATGAGTGCAACCTGCTGAACACCAAGAGCGCGCCAGCCATGCGGCTCTACGGCTGGGCCCCAGGATCTATTCGAGCAGCCCAGCCACCAGCCTACCACCATTGCTGGAAATATTATGACCTTTGCCCCCCTCCCCCCCCTCACCCGCCCATGCATGCTGGCCATTTTCCTTGCTGTTCAGTGATAATCAACCAGTCGATCTTTAATTTAGAAAACGTGCAAACAGAATATGATTTAAACCATATTATATGCTGCTATCTTTAATGACATATTAATTAGCTCATTAGCATTGGCTTCCAGTCCAACACTTGAGCTAATCAGCGCTTTATTGTTTTTGGATAAGATTCGTTTTCTGCGCGTGAAATGTGTAATGACGCACAGACGAAACAGTACATTGTTTGTGAGGTGCCATGAAGTTTTCTCGTGGCCAGATGTTATGAGCCTAACCTTCCCCCAGCCCCATGTCAAGAACCTCTAGCACTGAGGAGTTTCTCTGAATTCATTTTTTTGACTGAAGGGAAATGGTGGGATGGCCTCTCCTCTTTGGACAGCCCCACCTCCCTGCTCTCTGCAGTCTGCACCTGTTGGCCAGGTGTGCTCTGCTCTGCGTTAGAGAGAGAGAGAGAGAGAGAGAGAGAGAGGGAGTGAGAGAGGGGGTGAGAGAGAGAGAGAGAGAGAGAGAGAGAGAGAGAGAGGGAGTGAGAGAGGGGGTGAGAGAGAGAGAGAGAGAGAGAGAGAGAGAGAGAGAGAGAGAGAGGTACTGGCGTAGCAGCGAGGCTGGGAGCTCACGCAGTAAATCACACCTGTGCCTTCGGGCCCCGGCTCGACGCTGACGTGCTTCTTGGCAGGTAGACGCCGCCGCCGCCGACACCGCCGTGACGGCTGCCGCCGCCACCAGTCGGAGACAACAGGGGCAACCCGACACCTCGGGGCCCCCACCCCACCCCTCCCCCCGCCAACCGATGGCTGCAGCAGCAGACGCTCCCCGAGGTCTGTCCGGGTACGCCGGGGAAACCCGATATCCCAGAGTGCGTCGGGGCCTCTCCCTTTGAGGAGGGTGATCCAGGTGTCAGCCAGCACCTGCATGCCGCCGGAACCTTCGCCAGCGCCGCGGCGTGCGTGAGCGCGCTTAAAACTCACTGCCACCTGCAGGTACCCCCACCCACACCCGCTCACCTCTGCCTCACCTCAGCCCCCTCACCTGCTGCCGGTCTCACTCAGAACTGCACACTGGCGGCTCACGGTGTTTCCAGTAGGTGGAGTCAGTGAGTAGAGCTTGTTTCGCAGGCCGTTCTCTCCTCGCTGTTTACCTGTGGGAGTTTCTGAATGTACCTGCACATTCTGTTCCTGCAAACCTCCACCAACCCCACCACCACCACCACCCCCACCCAAGCTAAGGATTTCCCCTGGGAATGGGCAGTGAAAAGGGTATGTGTATGTATGTATATATGTGTGTGTGTGTGAGTGTGTGTGTAGTGTGTGCGTATATTTGTGTTTGTGTATGTATGTGTGTGTGTGTGTATTTGTGTGAGTATGTGTGGTGTGTCTGTAGTGTGTGTGTATATGTGTGTAGGTGTGTGTATTATGTGTGTGTGTGTGTGTGTGTGTGTGTGTAGGAGATGCTTCTCTCTGTGGGCCAGGGGCTGCCAGTTCAAACCCAGCCTCACTACTGAAGAAACGGGCAGTGGCTCATCTGTGTTCCTGCGCTTTGTCCTCTGGGTGTGTGTTTGTGCTCAAAGGAGTGATCGGACCTGTGGATGCCGTCAGGATTTGGGGGGTGGGGGGGGGGGGTGGGGGGGCGGGGGCCTGGGCGTGCTTCCCTCTCCAGAGGCAGCGGTGGGTTGCGGCAGCGTTTTTGATGTAGCCAGGCGCCAGGCGCTGAAGGGGTTAAGCCCCAGCCGAGGAGCCGGCCGTGGAGGAGGGATATTGACAGGCTGCAACCCGGGGGCTCCTGCAGGATATGAACACCGCTGGAGGGGGGCTTGCGTGACACTTCCTTCCTGAGAGAGACGGAGAGGGAGAGGGAGGGGGAGGGGGAGGGGGAGAGGGAGGGGGGGCTGTGCCTTTGGATTTCCATCTTATTAAACACAGTGCTCCATTGTTAAAGGGGTCCCGGTGCCATCCCATCCCAGCGCGCCACGGACGCTTGCAGCTCAGCGCGCCGTGGTACGGGCGACGGTTCCCACTCCCGGGTCACATGGACATTACGGTCACATGGTTACGCACGAGCGTTCATACGTGTAACACTGCGCATATCTGACGGGCCTGTTCGGTAAGAGCTCCGCCTGTGCTGCATCCCCGGGGTGGGGGTGGAGGGAGGGGGGGAGGGGGCAGGGGCGGCGGCGGCGGCGGCGGGGGGCGCCGTTTCGGGGGGTGCGGGGGGTGCTGGGTAATTTGCGATGCAGGGCAGCTTGCGGCGCCGTGTTTGTCGATGCAGAGATAGCGCTGACCTTTCCGTGACATCGCCGGGGATCGATACTCCCTGCTTAAATTTTAATTTGTCGTCATTTGCCTGTTGTCTGCCTCATTTGAGACCGGAGCTGGATCATTTAAAGGCTGTTAAAAAGAAAAAGAAAAAAAAACTAGATTTGTTTTTTTTTTGGGGTATCCAACAGAGTGTTTTTTTTACATATCTGTAAATAACATTAGATCTGGCACATTTGTTATTTAATCATTTCCGTTCCAAAGAATCTGTGATTAAGTCCATTTGAGAAGGAAACTGGGGTAGAAATCGTGTCTGTTTTGCAAAATCCTCAGCTGGTCTCTATGTTTTATTATGTCTGTATAAAGATTAACACTTTTTTTATTAGGAAAACCAAAAGCAGTGCATTCGGAAGCATGTACGCAGAAAGCTTTGCATTTATGTAATGTTGGTGAAGTCTATTAAGCTGACCATCTTCCAGAGAAGTAAAGGAATACTGGAGTGTGTTTACAGAGGGCGAGCTTCCTGCTAACGCAGTGCGCAGACCTCCTGGCTTCCTGCGTGCCAGCGCCTCTCTCCTGGTCGTACCTCGCCAGACGTGACCCGACCGGCTCCACCCCCCCGTGCTGGCGGGCCGTGTGGCGCGTGGGCGAGTGCGGTCGCTGTACCTGGCTTCCCCTGTCGACGCCCCCGCCCCCTGCTGAGGGCGGAGGGGCGCCCTTTTTCCGAAACCGCGTCTCTCTTTCCACCGAACCGAGCGCTTTCGCTCTCTCGCGTTGCTCCTCCCCTCCTCCTCCTCCTCCTCCTCCTCCTACTCCGCAGCGTGAACTCTTTACCCATAACCCCCCTCTGCCTTGTGGCGTGTCAGCCCGCAGGGTGCAGGGTTTCCCTCCTGGAGGGGTGGTTGGGTGGGGGCGGGGGGGGTGGGGGGGGGGGGGGTGCGCGCACTCCTGGGGCCCTCAGAGCACGGAGATGGTACCTGTAGCCCCGCCCCCCGCCCCCGCGAACTCGGGTTTCACGTCTGCACTCCCCCGGCCTGTGTGTTTCCACTCAGCGCTGTTTTTTTAACACTCAACAACGCAAGTTACAGAAACACCGGTAAATTTTTAATAAGTGCATCTATTAATAGTGAATTCTGTGTAAGTGAAAGATTGGTGCATTTCCTCGTCAGTTTGTTCATGACAGGGAGCCAAATCATTTTAAAAACAGCTTTTTTTTTTCCATCTTTGCTGTGGGGAAAGAAACATCTGCTAAAAAAAAAAAAACATCATTCACGATTATTCATCGTTCACATTATCACATTATTCAGTATTCACAATTCCATTGGTTGTTGTACCGTGTGTAAAATAGACTGATATCTACCTCAGTCAAACATCTTGCATATGGTTTGTTCATGCAAACTTTCCTGTCACAGAACAACATAAATGTGGGGGTTTTCTTCCCCCCAAAAATCCTTTCATATGAACTTTTTCCGATAAGAAAAGGGGGCATAACTGGAAGAAAAGTAATGATTTGGCGCAGAAGATGGATAAAGATGGATGACTGTCAGGAGAGAAACTTTTGTCCTTGCAGTGTGCGGGCCTCTGTGCCATGTCCCGGGGACAGTTCCAGCACCGGGATCCACACACACACACACACACACACACACAGCTCCAGGTTCACAAGTTCACAGCGAGCGCATCTCCATCGCTCCAAGTTCAAACTCAGGTTTCAGGGCCTTCTGCAGTTGTCCCAGTTTCCAGTGAGGGTGTGTGTGTGCGTGCGTGTGTGTGTGTGTGTGCGGTATCCCCCCCCCCCACCCCCCCCACCACTGGCTGTACGGTAAGATAGCGGTGGTGATGCGCTGTAGTGCATGTGTGCGATCAGCCTGCCCTAGATTTATTGTTGTTGTTGTTTCACCCCCGCCCCCCCCCCCCCCCCCCCCCGAATGCAGTGTGCAGCCAGGGGAGACGCCGCGCGGCCGAACAGGAAGTGCGTCACGGCAGTAAGCGTAACCAGATGTCAGAGCTGCTGGGGATTCTCACAGCGGAACATGCTCGTCAGAGGGAAAGTTTAAAAAAAAATAAATAAAAAAAATATTACTATCAACACCATCTCGCGTTCGGCTACTGGCTGATCGACAAGCCGCAGCGTCAGGGGGCTCCTCATCTCAGCCCTTACCGTAAAACGTGTTTTACCTTTGTTACTTAGGAAACAGCACCCCCCCGTCCCCCTCCACCCCACCAAAAAAAAAAAGATATGCACATGTATTCTCTGATTGACATACTTTACCTGCTGCAGCTATGGACTTTTAAGTGCATCTTTTTTAAAGTGGGTTTTGTTATTGTTTTTCTTTAGCAGGTAAAGTATATTTGTGGAGTTCAGATTGGTAGATGGGTGTTATTTTTTGTTACCAGTATTTCTGTTTTAACAGTAATGCAACATAACATCACACAACAAGTGCTTGCATACAAATCTTTGCAGGATGGACACATAAAAACAGGTGTCAAACCTGGTATATAAACCTGGTACTTCTGGAAATATATTTCAGTTTAATATATGTGTGACTTGGAATTTAATTACAGAAAGAAGGTGCAGAACAGCAGAACGTGTGTGTGTGTGTGTGCGTGTGTGTGTGTGTGCATGTGTGTGTACGTGCTTGTGTGTGTCTGTGTGTGTGTATGTTTGTGTGTGTATATGTGTGTTTGTGTGTGTGTGTATGTAAAGTATATTTACATGTATGTGTGTTCATGTGTTTGTTTATGTGTGTTCATGTACTGTATGTGCGTGTGTTGCAACTGATTGCATGCAAGGCAGAAGCCTCAGTTAAAAAGTTAGCCTCATTAAAAAGAGAAAAGCCTCAGTTTTTTGCATGGCTATGGAATGTCCCTTTGAGAATGAAAACCGATGGCCCTCAGTCCCTGTGACCCCATTGCCTCAACCAATACACTATGTGGTCCAGTCCCAACCAGAACACGCCATCAGGCTTCAGACAGAAATCCTACCGCGGCCGCAAATCTCCCAGCGCCCCGGCGGCACGTCGGAGGAAGGCGGCGCCAGATTCACGGCCGATCCAGCACCCCCCCCCCCCCCCCGGTTTATGGATGCATCTCTATTAATAAACATCCCCTGGCTGAGCTCACGCATGACTCACCGGATGCCGGGCCCGCGGTGGTAATGCTGAATTTTAACGGGCCGCGCTTCTGATGTTCCCGCGTTTCTCACCGCTCTGAGAGTGAGGCGAGGACGCCGCGCGCGCCTGTGCCTGTGTGTGTCTGCCGTGCGTGCGTGTGTGTGTGTGCGTGCGTGTGTGTGTGTGTGTGTGTGTGTGTGCGTGCGTGTGTGTGTGTGTGTGTGTGTGCGTGCGTGCGTGCGTGCGTGCGTGCGTGTGTGTGTGCCTGTGTGTGTCTGCCGTGCGTGTGTGTGTGTGCGTGTGTTCAATGTGCCGATGGTCCTGTGAACGTCCCGGGTTACTCTCCCCTCCACGTCAAATGTGACTTTAGTGTATGGTTGCTCACCGTCAATCCTATATATGCTTTGCTCCAATACTCTGCATCCACCACCCAACCCCCCAACCCCAAAACCCCCACACCCACACCCCCCCCTCCACCTGATTGATCAGTGGGCCGCCTACTCTACCCTGCAGACCTGGCGTGTCGCCTGTCCCTCCGAATCGATCTGGTTCATGCCCGGGGGCTCGGGGGGCTCGGGGGGGCTCGGGGGGGGCTCGGGGGGGGGGGGGCTGACCTCTGTCTCCCCTGCTGCCGCCGCCGCGCTCGCTGTGAAGTCGCTCTTCCGCCCCACTGCCTCGCGGTATTGCATGTAAAATTCAGAGGACGTCAGCACCACCGCCTCGCAGAAAGCAATACCTATTTTCAGGGGGGATTAAAAGCGGGACTGGAATGTGGAAACACTTGATGGACTTCTTCCTACATTTCACTAGGCAGCGGTGGTCACCCGAAGTTCACACCTTCGCCCATTTTCGGGAACCAAATTTCCGAGTGAAATGGGTCCTTAGTCTGAGGTCACACGCCTGTAAGATAAAGTTTTTTTTTTTTCTACTGAGGAATGGTATATAGGTATATCAAATTTACATAGCTGAGCATTTATCCTGCATTGAATACTCCCATTTATGGTACACAATTTACAGTTAAATCTACGTATTTTTTCCATAAAATGGCTGAAATTATGGTCAGGGTTTGAAAATCGGTTACTGTTAGGGTTAAGGCAGTATTGGACTTATGTTCAGGAGTGTGGTAAGTGTTAAGGTTGTGGAAGACTAGGGTAATGCTAGGGAAAGGTTTAGTGCAAGGGTTAGTCTTCGATTTTGGGAGACCCCTATTCTTTCACTTATGGTTCATTATACTTATTATATATACTTATTATATGTACATTGATATTTTCCATGAAATACTTTTTCATAATATTATTACAATTCCTTGTATTACAAAACAACTAAATATATAAGACTATAGTCTTGCATCCAGAAAGCAAGACAAATGACTCATCAGTTTAGATCCAAGAGGCGCCATCTACATTTCATTAACATGAAGAACTCAGTGAAAGAAAATGGATTTCAAAACATGATACCAACTATAGGTTTAAGAGGTCTGGTTAGAGTCAGGGTTCAGCGTTAAGGTTGAGGGTTAGGTTGCAGATGTACGAGGAATACTTATTGTAATTTGTAATTTCGTCCTAATATTGTAGCTTGTACTACCCCCTAGTCTGAATTAGCATACGTTAGGTCAGAATAATGTTCACTGCGTGAACTAACTGTGTTCTTGGCTATGAATAGCTGTCCGAAATGAGTATTGTACCTTATCGAACCTGTGTTTTGCAGTTGTTCCAACGACCTTGATATGCACTTTTGTAAGTCACTTTGGATAAAAGCATCTGCTAAATAAATGTAATGTGATGGAATCATCTACATATGGTGGTTATAAGAAATCAAAGAAAATGTGCTGGAAGAAATCCTCAAAAAACAGAAAAAAAATAAAAGTAAGACTATAATCTTACCAAAAGAGAAAAAAAGCTAAAGTAAACAAATTCTGGTTTACAAAGTCAGATGGATGAGAAATCACTTTTATTGAACAACCATGATTAAATAAATGAATTAAAATGACTTTGAAGACATTGTTGATGAACAAACGATTTCACTCGGAAACAAGAAAAACATTACATTCAAAGAATGTAAAAAAAATGTGTTATTGGATTCAAATGGATACTTCCCGAATGCCTAACCCTAGCTATGACTGTAATTCTAACCTGAATCCCTATTTATAGCCTTAGGATTAATCTTAAACGCAGTATATTTATGCTATGGTAGATGAGTAAAATGTAAATACAATCTAATTCCATAAAATAAATACAACTAATGTGTTGTATATAATTGTATTGCACTTGAAAAAAATGCATATGAAAATACATAAGTCTAGAATCTTATTTATCTAAAGTGAAAAAAAAAATAGTGTCATCTAAAATCAGTGACCAACACTTGCACTAACCCTTACCCAAGTTCTTAAATATAGCTCTTTTCTTTACTCTTAGATAATCGTCTAGTCTTCACATTACACAATTCTGCCTCTTTTTCTTTGGGTTGAAAATAAGCAAGGCTGCATTTTTATTGCGCATTCTCCTTTGTGGTGCAGATGTTGAGATGGTGCTGGTTGAAATGGAACGGGCAAATCTTTTGGTGTGGGTAAGGTGGAGAGACTAAGAGCAAAAAGAGACTGAGAAAAAATAAAGAAATGGCAGTAAAGAAAGAGCTGGTGGGAGAGGGGAAAGCATTTCTGATAAAAACATAGAGCTGTCAGTCAAACAGCAGCACAGGAGATCTCTGGGATTGGCAGGGGCGTGCAATTAGATTAATGAGAGCCCACGGAAAGGAGGACACCCATTTGGCGCGTTCCTCCTCTGGATAATGGCGCCACGGCAACCGTCCTACGACCGTGTTCGTTGGAGGACTTGTGTGCCCCCACCCCATTACACACACACACACACACACACACCAAGCTCATTGGTGCTCTGGCAGATATTCGGTTATACTCCCCCCCCCACTGAAAAGCAGCATGGTGTCCTTCGTTGTGAAGGTCCAAGGCAATTTTGAGTGCTCTGTCCAGGGCCGAAGGCTAAGGGGGAGGGTGGCCACTGGCTCTAATTGAACCCTGTCATTAAGGTGAGGACGGAGCCAGCTAAAAAAAAAAAAAAGGGCGGGGGGGGTTGGGTGGAGGGGGGGGGGGTGTGTGTGTTGATCCTGTCGATCCTGTAGCGGTTGGGCTGCCTCAGGGGGTTTAGGTCCTTGTCTATTCTCTCCTCCGTCTAAATACCTCTCCCAGTGCTCCGGGGCCTTTCCTGGCCTTATCTGCAGATAATTGGGCTCTGCAGCTACACAGCACACTTATGAAATATAGATTCCCAAGGAAGAAAAAAAAAAAAAGACACATAATGGTCATCTGAAATACTGGGCAGGCAGCTCGGCGGGCAGGCTCCAGATTATGTTGGACACAGCCAGCGTGCCCCCACAAGGTGACCACCGACGCCAAGCCTAAGCTGTTTAAACTAAAATCGTGCCATATTTTTACCTGTCGCTACCTGTCGATTCACCTCACATGTTTATTTAGCACAAAGAAACCTCTGTAAAATGTGGAAGAAAGCGCAGAAGCGCAGGAGCAGTAGCTGCACAATGTTTTAGCATTGTTGGCTTGATGACATGGACCAGTTTGACCAGTCTCAGCTGAATTACATCTGCAACAGGAGTGAGGACAGCCACACAGTTAAATGCATAGTGTAATAAATGAACTTAATAGGGGCAAAAAGGGGGAAGGGCGGGGGAAACTAACTGGCCATGTAAAGGCACTAACTAAACTGAAGCACAGACCCTAAGCCTCACTAACTTCCGCGCAACAACGCCTTAATCCAGTAATGACAGTCCGTAAAACAATCCCAAAGTCAAATCACTAATTCTTCTTCACAGACCGACCTGGGTCAAAATCCCAATTCAAGGTTCTCCAGACAAACGAAGTCATAATCTCGAAACACGCCCAACAACACTCGCTTTCGCACTCCAAAGACTCCCCGCATGCTTTTTTTTTTTTCTTTTTCTCCCAACAGGTACTTCACAGCAGGCCGACTGAAGCCAAGGCCCGTAATCCCTGCCTCACTTGGGGCTGGAGTGTTCAAGGGGAGCTGTGCTCAATTCCAGCCTGGAAGTCCAAATATAGAGGGGGGTGGAGCCACCAGGAGAGACCATAATGGCCTTAAATCACATGTCATGCCTTCTCTCTTTATATATATATATATATATCGTTCATTTTTATTCTGCTGTGCCTTTTTATAGAGACATGAAGTTAGGCAAGACCAAGCCTAAACCCCCAAAGATCCAGCGACTGATGTAAAAAAAATAATTTTTTTTTAAATAGGGGTGGCCAGAAATACGGTACACTCAAGCAGTGGCAAGAAAAAAAAACTCCCTAATGGGAAGAAATCTGGGGAGGAAACCGGATTACAGAGGGGGGAGCCCATCCTTCGCCCAGCCGGCCTGGTGTCAATAGTTAAAGACAAGCTAATTGGCAATAGACAGGTGATTGGGAATCTGCTGGAGCAAACAGACAGAGTGGTTGGGCGGATAATAGCCTGAAGTGTTAAACCAGCTGGGAAGATAGAAAGTCAAAGAAACGTATATTACTCACGCAGATCAGGTCTGGAGGGGTGAGGAGATGCATCTAGGCCCACAGGTTGAATCATAGCATTGGGTTAAACCAGGTGAGCCCTGGACCTGGATCGGTTTTGCTCTCTCATGGCGTGGAAATGGGGTGGATGCCCCAGTGAAGACAACATGAGCAGGAATGCACAGGGATTAGAATGTCGACAATTTCAATCGTAAGTATTTCGCAAGTAGAGGGCTGAGAGTAATATAGAAAAGCCCCAGGGTGCTATATTTGTAGAAAAGGCGGTGTACACAAACATGAGAGTGATCCTGGACTGGCAGCATCTGGACACAGCGCAGAGCAGCAAACCGGAGCAGTAACAGGGAGATAGCATCATCAGCTGATCTGTCACACGCCCTAGCCACACCTCTTTGTCTATGGGATTGACTAACAGGCAAGTTTTGAGCCTTCACTTGTAGATGCACCCCAATCCGTGGAACACTCTTTTGAAAATGCTTATGCTTTCATGTCTTTCGCAGTGGTACAATTTTTTTTTTTTAGCATACCTCGAGTTTTACCCGGCGAGAAGGGAGGAGAGGCGTGATCTACTGTTTTGTCAGCAAATTGCTCCTTGGCTGAACATTTCAGGTGAAGTCATGGGGGCATTTATAGACATGCGAGAATATGCAAATTCACCTGGAAGGGAGAGTTACAGCCTGCTTACCGCTGCAGTTTCGCTGGCACCAGCACTCGAACGTATCTACCCAGGTCTCAGCGTTAAGTGTCTGTTTTTATGATCGCTTCAGTCGCTGTGCCTTGAAGGTGCACCATGAGCGGGCTTGGCTAACTTTAAAAAAAAAAAAAAAACGGTTCGTTGGCTCAGAGCCTTCGTTCTAAGAATGCCTCTTGTTTTTCTGAAAGGGGAGGGATCTCTTTTGGGATATTCCTTCCCCCGTCCCCAATTTCACGTAGAAGACAAAATATAGACCCTGAAGAGGAGAAACTACTGGGTTACAATATTGGACACGGTGTCGCCAAAGGGACTTAACGAAGAAATTGATATTAAGGCCTTTCTGTGTGGACCCCTCTCTGCTTATTGATTCTTTGTTTGTACTGTAGCATGATATCTATCCCCGCAGTGCAAATGGTGCGTTCAACTCATATTTCATCCTGTGTAAAATATTACTTTTAAAATAATATAGGGGATACAATTCACAAGTGTGGATTGTGAATATTGTGAATATTATGGATTCTCCATGCATTGTTTTATTCAATCCAGTATAATAATGCCTCTCCAACAGGTGATCTCCCCCACCCCAGAAGATAACAGGATTCGCCACTCTCTGAGAGACTGGCCTTGTGGACCACAGGGGGTTCATCACCACAAGATGCTGAATGTTTTTATATGGGCAACTGCATTTTTCACTTTACCTGACAAAGGCCTGGGTGAACACAACGCTGTCAACATGATTGCACCAAGGTGCTAAATGTGATCGTACAATCCAACTTGAGCTCAGGATGATATTTCTATCTGAGCAGGAAAGGCCAACGGGGTACAGGAGCATTTTTATGATATATTTGGCAGGTGAAAGAAGGAGGAAGCAACAAATAATCAAAAGAGAGAAAAAGATAATGAGAGTTTGGGGGAATAATACATGTGTGTGTTTGTGTGAGTGCATGTGCGTGTGTGTGTGTGTGTGTGTGTGTACATGTGTGTGTTTGTGTGAGTGCATGTGCGTGTTTGTGTGTGAATGTGTGTGTGTGTGTGTGTATATGTGTGTTTGTGTGAGTGCATGTGCGTGTTTGTGTGTGTGTGTGTGCGTGGGTGTATGTTCGCACGCACGTGCGTTGCTTTTATTTGTCTGCGGAGCACAGAACAATACGGAAACAGCAGTAAGAAATGCAACAGGCACACAGTCATTCTTTCTGTCCCTCCCACACAAATAAACATGCACGCACAACGCACACCGTGGGCGAGGAGTGCTTGGAATAGAAGGTCATGCCTGCCAAGGGCACCCACAGACTGGTGCTTTCCCCCCGCCCCTGCAGCAACCCCCTCTCCGTGGCTTAGTGACAGTCTGCCCCCCCCCCTCCCCAAGGCTCACAGTCAAGGTCATCTCTCTGGGGTTTTTTCTATTTCTCTTTCCGCATTTTTCCTTCCTTCACTTCTTCATGTAAAATCCACACATTGTAGCGTGCTCAGGCAGACTCCGGTTGGTCAGTAGTTGGCTCAGAGCAGGATTATTAAACGAGTTCACTACACTAGCTCAACGGGAAGGATTTTGATTGCATTATACCATACAGCCAGTCAGAGCTTCCCTCTTGTCACGAAGATGACCAGATTCAAACAATGAGTGGTTTTAAACGTATTACATTTTAAAGGATCGTTATAATGGATACTGAAGATATTGTACCAGTTATCACATTGACTTCAGTTAAACGCCCAACAGAGGGCGCTAGCAAGGATAGCCAGTGGGCCCAATCCAGAAACAGGACCAGGTCAAAACCCAGTATATGGCTGGACCGAACCGGCCGACGTCACAGACATGTGCGGTGTAACTGTACCACTCACTCACTCACTCACTCACTCACTCACTCACTCACTCACTCACTCAGTCAGTCAGTCACAGACATGCGCGATGTAACTGTATCACTCACTCACTCACTCACTCACTCACTCAGTCAGTCACAGACATGCGCGATGTAACTGTACCACTCACTCACTCACTCACTCAGTCAGTCAGTCAGTCACAGACATTCGCGATTGTAGGGCTGGCCTCGCTGTTGCGATCCAGCCAAAAAGAAGTTTAACATTTACAAGACATCATCTTGCCCGGCTGGGCCATATGGAGTGGATGGTGTGTCTAACTCCAGCAGTGTTTTGACACCATCGTCTGATGAACCATTAAATATTTATATTTAAGGATCGAAGCATTTCAAAGGAGGCCCTCCACCAGTCCATTTAAAAAAAATAAAAAAATATGCTTATGCCTGTGGCTTAATTTAAATAAAATCTGAATGTGCTGTACTTAAATAATTGGTTGAAGTAACAGAGTTTCTTCAAGAAAAGGAACTGATGAAAACTGCTGAACTGTTGAACCGGAAACATAGTGAATAATATGACATGGCCATGGCTTCATAATTGGGATTAATATTGAAACAAAATACTATCAGACCATAAGTATATACTATAAGTGCTAAATGATCAAGCATTAAGTCCAGATAATATTTGTAGTTATCTCAAATGGGATACAAAAGATGGGGAAAGTTATCCCTTTGACATGCTTCTGAGTATTTTGCGTGATCTGCATGGTTTCCATGTCAACTGGTTGAAAAAAAAGCCAACAGTCAAAATAAGTCAAACTCAAGTCTATCTCAAAGTTTTATAGGCTAGGCTGTTACCCAGGTTGCTAAACTCAAGTCAGGAAATAATTATGCAGCAGTACCGAGCAAAAAAAAAAAAAATTAAATATTTATGTAATTACAGACCACTTTGGTACTGTGCCTTCAGGCGGCCTGTCCTAAAGTTAAGTGTTTTAAATGTAAATCACAAAATGTGTCTTTATTTTCTGCTATTTGCCTTTATATAATCAGACATGTGGTTTCAGAACGCACACCACCTCCCGCTACTGGAAAATGCTGTTGGAAAAAAAAAGCGTTGTCATTTACTGGAATACATTACCTGTATTTCAAGCACCGCAATCATCCCAAAGGCATTCTTTAATATCAAATGCAATTATGAGATTATTGCTCACATTTAAATGCCTTTCTGAGCCAGACACTCCTCCTGGACTGTCTCTTCACAAGACAGACAGATTATTTCGGCTCAACATTTTGCATGGGTCACCTATTAAATGACTGGATCATTAGGATGGAGAATGGTCATGGAATTGTCTAATAATTTTGCGTGTAGGCATGATACTTAAAAAGCACCAATGTGCTAATGAAAGCTTTCCCAGGAATGCTGCTCCTTTGAGGACAAAAGCACATATTGACATTGTCAAAAGACGTAAAGTGAAGTTTCTGGTCTCACACAGCCCCATTATAACTTCAGACCCGGAATTGTGAATCTTTGAATTGTTTTTACAATTGTATCTTCCGTATAAAGTAATATATTAAGCTACATGTTACCTCCTGAAGTGCAACTATGTCTTGGTAGACTTCTGTGGTGAATGCAACATGTTGTGGATAGTGAAAGTGATGTACTAATAATACTTCAAATGAGTGATAAAAGCCCAATTAAATATTGATCAATGGAACATAACTATACATAGGAACATAACTACACATATTTTTCTTTGATAGTGTAAACAATAGTGACACTGTTAAACTTGTACAGCTTCCAAGCTGATTATTAATGCAATATAAACATAAACATTAGAATAAAATAGGCTGCATTCCAGGTGATCTTGATGTTGCTTGCAGTTTGTCATTAGGTTGGAGGGAACTTTTTTAAAATCATGTATGGTGTGTTGCCTGCAAAATAATACTATGGTTGAAGGCTGTGGATATAATTTAAAAAATAATAGAAATACTACTGCTACTGCTACTAGGCTTACTACTACCACCACCACTACCACCACCACTACTACTACTACTACGATATTTGTAAAATATATGCCTTGGTGATCATTCTGTTTAGCAATAACGATGGCACAGTCTCACTATGGTATAATAGCATGGTTGAAGGTTGGCGTACTGGCCTCTGCTGCAGACCACCAGTGTTTAATGAGTATCAAATGCGATCCCCTTCCGTCTCTCTCGACCAGCAAATTCATTTCAATTACAATTACCGTCCCGGGCGACTGTGATTTATGGCGTTGTTTTCGTCCCCCTGCCTCCACCCTCTCCTATCCGTCACCCGAGGCCTCCGCGGATGATCTGCACTTTATCTACCTGCCAGAGCGTAATTGCTCCGCTGCGCATTCCTGCGCCCTACTCTACCTCTCTACCTCCCTCCCTCCGTCCCTCCCTCCCTCCCTCCCTCCCTCTCTACCTCCCTCCCTCCCTCCCTCCCTCCTTCCCTCCCTCCCTCCCTCTCTTGCTCACCTCGCGCCCAAAACCCAACCCAGCAGCTCCCTCCAGTTATCTCTGCTTCGAACGTCCCTGATTCGCTGCACGTCTTCATCTCTAAATATGCTAAACTATAACACGTTTTTTTAAGGGGGGGGGTATTGGGTGTTATTACATGGCTGACATTTGCCATATTCTCAGGCCACTCATACAGGAATAGAATAATAATAATAATCATCATCATCATCATCATCATAATCATGATAATAATCATAATAAGGCAGTTTCTTTCGAAACCTGCTTTAAACCCAAGGTTTGTTAAACCAGAAATGAGCAATGGAAGAAAGGTTTTTTTTTTGGGGGGGGGGGGGGGGGCACATAGACAGTTAATAAAAGACTATCTGCATCAGGAAAAGTTCTCTCTGTCCATGCCCTCAGGTATTTGGGTGTGAAACACCCCCCCTGTTAGCGGCCTGCTCCACTGCCGCAGCAAGCGGAGGGTGGCGGCGGATGATAAGGCCAGTTATAGTGGCATGTCGGGTACAGCGAACAAGCCCAGAGCGGGTAGACGCCTCCAAACATGCCCATGCCAGGACCCGTACAGAGGCCTGCACAGAGGCCTGCACGCTCACTCTGAAGGGTGGCCTGAGCAGCCGAAATGGGAGGGGGGGGGGGGCTGTCAGGTACCCCTGGGGTCTAACGGGCCAAACCCAGACGAACACACCAACCCATGCGCAGGCAGACCGAATGACTCACAGACAGACACACACGCCCCCCCGCCCGCGTACAATCCCACAATCCCACAATCCCTCAGCCCCTCCCTGTCTGGCTCTGCCCCCAGGTGAGTCCACAGGCGGGGACGGGAGGAGAGAGCCCAGCGAGCATAATTACACGGCGAGCGTCTCCACGGCGACGCATTAAATCCCCGCGCACGGATGCGGGCTCCTCCGGCGCGTCGCGTATTTACATGCAGAGGTTCCACCGCGAGGCTCGTAAACGAGGCGCGGTGTTCATTTACGGCCGGCCTGGGCCAGGAAAAAAAAACAAAAAAAAAAACAAAAAAACAGCGGCTCACGACTCTGCCCAATTTGACATTTGGTAGCAATCACAGGCTGGTACAGACCATGCCTCTTTTTGGATTGTCTCAGGATTTTACTGTTGCATCTGTTTGTTTGTGTGTGTGTGTGTGTGTGTGTGCGCGTGTCTGTGTGTGTATGCGTGTGTGTATTCGTGTGTGCATGTATGTGTGTGCATTGTGTGTGTGCGTGTGTGTGATCAGAGAGTCACAGTCTCACACACCTCTCCTATTGCATCACTACCTTCCCGTATTTCTACGTTTTTTTTTCTTTCAGGAAAGCGTGCAGCTTCAGTCTCCAATAACAACAACTCAGAGTGGCCTGATCTGGGCAGACTAAACATGTGTTTAGGCAGCGTCCTGTTTAAAAAAAAAAAAAAAAAAAAGGCTTTTGGAGGGGTGGGGTATCCTCTCACAAACTCCGGAGATAAATTCTGTCGGGGAGGGGAACCACCGTGAGCACAAGAGCGGAAGTGTGACTTTTAGAGCAAGGTGTGAAAGCACTCTTCTTCCCACAGTCCAGAGAACAAATATTGCCATTTTCTTACTGTAGCAGATAATGTAGTTCCAGAGAGCCAGCTTATTGTATATGTTCACCTAAACGGTGAAATGGGTGGTTATGCCTTTTCTGGATGTGTTTGGCAGTGTCAAAAGCCAGTCGGCCACAGTGAAGGATGTGGTTTCTTGCACTTCTACACTCACACCATGTTTTCCCCTGGACCCAAGCTAAGACCTGCACATCAGCCTTTTTTGTCTTACACTGGCCCCAGCTCATATTCATAATGCGTAGCACAACCAATTTTGGGACTGGGATAATATCTTGGTGTCTGATTTAACTGACAAAGAAACCTGATTGGTTCTTTGCAGTAAGCTTCGCCATCACAGTTGGAATTCACCACCACATTAAAACCGGTATTAATCTGGAATGTGCCGGTGCCACCTCACCAAGCTGGTTTGGAATGGGGGCAAAACACACCGGGTTTCAGAACAGATTAAGATAATCTCAAACGTCGCCGTTTTTGTGTTTTTAGCTACACTAGCATGTATTCATTTAATATGGGCAAAAGTCACAATCAGTGGCTTAGGAAGCTAGTCAGCTAATGTTGCCTAAGCACATCATCGACGATGACGTTCCGCTATAAAACCACCACTTCAAACTTACTCATGACACCATCTGAATTTGTAACATCGCACAACTTGAACGGAAATAACTGTCCCAGCAACACAATGAAACACACCAAACACCCGACTGCATTTGCAGCACTGTTGTGTTTAGCTGATCGCATCTTCACACATTCTGGGTAAATACAGTCAGATGTGGCTGTCGGAAACACAGCAGATGGTGACTGAACGGAACAGTTTTTTTTCGCGCTGAGGCTGAGGTTAAATCCAGAGGTTGTGGTGTGTATGTTTAAAACTGCGTCCTCGTGCCATTGCCCCAGCAGTTTGCCTCCTTAACACCGCGCATGTTCTTGCTCACTGAGCTCACCTTAAACTCATTTAATGATGGCTGAACCAACTCTGACTCGGTCTACTGCCCTGTCGCAATACGCGCTTATGGATTTTTCTGTTCTAATTCCCGAATGCTATAAACTGGTGTTAAAGCATTATAGGAAGCATTTAAATTTTACAGTTGATTAAAAAAATAACCAAAGTTAACAGCCTATAATTTATATGCAGAGGTAAACAATGCTGTAAATAATAAGCGTCCATTTTTTTTAGGAATCCGTCTGTAAACCTGTATGCTCTCTAATTTTTTTCTTTTAATCTTTTACGGTGTTCTCTGTTTAAAAGACAATCCTCCATTTTCAGTCTGTACAACAAATGCATACACACACACGCACACACATGCACACACACACACGCACACAGACACACACACACACACACACACACACAGACACACACACGCACACAAACACACACACACACACACACAGACACACACACGCACACAAACACACACACACACACACACGCGCACTCACTCACGCACACACAGGCCCTTGGGAACACTTTTTTTTTAACAGCAACAACAACAACAACAGGAATTGCGCAGAAGCAAACCCCGGGACCGGCAGCAGTAGCCCACACTTTGCGGGGGCGTCTGCGACAGCGCCAGCGCCGGCGCGGTTCGCCCCGCGCTATATTGGGTTTTCTCCAGGAAGTTCTGCTCTCCCCCCCGAGCGCCGGTCAGATGAAAGGCGAAGCGCCTTATCGATCTGGCGGCGGGGGGGAGTCTCGCTCGCGGTAAGTGTGGCGCGGAGCTGTCGGAGGGGGAGAGGAAGGGGGGGGGAGGAGGAGGGAGGAGGGAGGGGGAGAGGGAGGGGGGGGGGGATGGCGGCTCGGGGGGCCTGGGATCGTCTCGCTCGTGGTGAGTGTGGCGCGGAGCTGTCGGAGAGAGAGAGGGAAAGGAGGAGAGGGGGAGGGAGGGGGGGAGGGAGAGGCGGCTCGGGGCCTGGGATTGTCCGGGGCAGCCTGCCATCTCGGCCCCTCCTCCTCCCTTTCCCCCCTCCCTCGGTGTGCAGTCTCCTGTTGTTGATGAGAGCTGTCAGAGCCAAGCAAGGCGGCTCAGGGTCAAGGAACAGTCTGACCTTAAAGACGCAGTACCCCCTCCACCCCCCTCCTCCTCCCCAACACAAACATATATGTGAGGAGCACACACACCGAGAGATACAAACATGCTCAAGACACTGACTTAAAAACACACACTCAGAAACACTAACACACACTCACAGAGCTGACACATGCACTCGCACACACACTCTTTCACATCCACATTGTTTATGAAATTATTTTTATTATTATCAGCAGTAGTGCTGCTACTACTTGTAGCCATATTATCTAGTAGTAGCATATATATTAGTATTATCGTCGGTAATAATAATTTTTACTTTAATGAATTTGTAGTTGAAATAACAGGGGAGAGAGGGGTATGTGTCTGCTGTAGTATTTTTCCTTTGCAGCATTCCTTGATACTAATGCATTCAGACTGCTGGGACTTTTTTTATGGTTGAACTCTGGTGCCTTGTTATCTGACACAGGACTGTAGAGCCCCATCCTTCTCCATTTGTATCCACTGTGTCCCCCGATCTACAACTGAACCTGTATCAGAGCTCTCCCTTGCAAGTTATGGCCACTAAGATGAATATACATGGCATAAATTTATCAAATACAATGTTAATAATATAAACCTATAGTAGGCCTGTAACCCGATGGTTTGAAACATCTCTGTCCATCCTGGTGATATCTATCCCGGCGGATGTCCTTGTCGCTCTGAAGAAGAGTTAAAATGGAGCTTCAAACCGTTAAGGTTAAGTTGTTCCTGCCATAGTGCGCTGCTAGCTCCTGCAGTCAAAGCCCACTGCCTGTCATGGCGCAGTATGGAATTCCGTACAGATTTTGTGACAGAACTGGAGCCTTTGTGGAGGAGTGGCGTCGTTGCGCTTTTCGGTTCAGCGACGGTGCAGTGGCGTGACTGGTCCCTCGGCTCGATTCCCTGAGGGCGGCACGCTGGCCTGTCTCCTTCCGAGGCGGCGCGAAGCCAGCGCTGGCAGACACCGGCCCCGGCGTTCAGCCAAGAGGAGCGTGAGTCCTCCAGGCGACGCACGAGAGTGACAGCGCGGGGGAACGGCAAAGCTCCGCCATGTAGGCTAATCTTTCTAAGCGATTTTTTTTCGCTTCCCAGCGAAGTCGTTATAAAGGGCTGTGCACGCGCTGCCCTTGCCTTGTCAGTTCAGTAGAACTGATGCGTACCCTTCATCAAATCATGAAAAAATAGAAATTAACAAAAAGAAAAAAGAACAGTAGCCTAAGCTACAATACTTGTTATTTAATCAAATCAAGTCCAGTGAATATTTTTTGCCGGACTGCTGTTCGGCCATCATGTATTTTAAAAAATTAATTAGACCATGCATATTTATCGTGGATAAAAGTGATTTATTTTTCAAAAAATCGTTATGTTAATATTGTAGTCAGAAGGAGAAAAATAGACAGGAAAAAGGCTAAAAAAAAAAACAGGAAAATAGCAAATAGGTAGAAGGATAACTTTTCTATTGTTTTCTTTCTGTCCCTTTCTTTCCACCCCGCCGACCCCCCCTCGCCCCAGCATACCACCGTGCGCGAGTGCGGAGGCGTCTGCGGGGCGTGACCGGCCCGCTGAGCTGCTGCGCCCCAGGGGACGGAGCGGCCGGGGCGGCTCGCTAATTGAAACGTGTCGGCGGCTCATTGACGTCTCGGCTCCGGTTTCAGGGCAATTTCAAACCGCAAAGCTGATTGCTGGTTTCACATCACACAGAAAAAAATCAATAGGAGCCGGGAGATCAGGGATTTATTCTTTCCACATAGATTTTAACCCTTTCTGGAATGAGCGTTTGTTCGTGTGGTGAGGAGGGAGAGAAAACATTTAGATTCACCTTTAGATTTGAACGTGCACATGGCCTACTACTAAATTGTGAATACAAATCTCTGCAGAAATAAAGAAAACTAAATATCGCTTAAAATTAAAATTGTTAATGCTCTATACCGTAAGTGTGTGTCATGTGCTTCAGCATTAGACTACATAATTAGGTAAGAATCTACAGTATTGAGAAAACCTCACATTAATTAGCTCCTAATTTATCGCAGTAGGGATACTGATTACAGTCCATAGTTAAGACCATTGTTATCCTAGCCCTGCTTAAAAACCACGTACTACATGTACCATTCGTCGTTCAAAACCCATACATACACCTACCTTCTATAGGCTACCTTCTAACAGAACATCTCAGTGTGTTTTTGGAACGGTCATCAGCAAAATGTAAGCTATAGCATTAACATAATCGCCTATACTTTATGGCACCAATTTTTGTATCTTTTCTGTTTTTCCACTGAGTGCAAGAAGCCTGGATAAAAATTACAATAAATATAGCATATCACGAGGAAATAGGATTGTCCAGAAAATATGTTCTCAAAGCATTATCTGTAGCCATTCATGTTACAGTTGTATCAGTTAATTTGTATATTTATTCCATTCATAAATAAGCTGGCACTGTGAAACTAACAGGACCCTGTAAGAAAAACTACTGAGTGTGGCAGAGATGACTTAGACAATGGTATGTGATCTCCCAAAGATGAAGGGATTTCTTTGGCAGGGTAAACCCCATTTTATTAGCTATTCCTCTGGTCAGTTATGTGCCTATTAGCTGCCTGTGATGTCTCTCCGGCTGGACAGTTGCCCGACTGCAGCTGTGGGAATATTTGATAAAATAAAATAAAATAAAATAAAATAAAATAAAATAAAATAAAATAAATAAATAAATAAATAAATAAATAAATAAATAAACTGAAATGAAATGACCCCTAAAATCAAGATTCTGTCCGTCAGATTTCCTTTAAACTGTTCAAGGCTATTTACCTCTGAACTGACTTAATGTGCACTGTCATTGAACACGCCCACATACGGATGCTGTCCAAAAATTAAAACCAAATTTCATATCGAATTGTGTGCAGTTTCCACAGTGCGGCTGCAGCAGAATGAGAGAAGAGGCCGGCAGGCCAACGTGAATGGCGGCGCAAATTATAAAATTTGCCATGGAAACCAAGCCAAACAAATCTTTCCACAGAGATTTTTTTAAGTACCTTAAGACGCTTGCTTGCCTTGCAAATTTTGGTTTTTGGTCAGACCGGTGCGCATTTTGGGCAAAACTGCTCTAATTCAGTGGCTTCTCCCGGAGAATTCAATCCACCTGTTTCCATTTAAGTTTTCAGCAGCGTTGGGGCCTCCAGTGTGGCCCACTGACTTCAGCTGGAGATGAAACTTCAAATGGAAATCCTGCAGAAACCGTTAGAACAGCAGAAGGAGCAACGGTAAAAACCAACCCGCCATGTCCAGCTTTTTACCGCCCCGAGAACCAGTGAGGATCATGGTGATTGGGTGACTGAATTTCTGCATAAGAAATGGAAGAACTGACCTGACTGTCATATGTTGCATGCAGATCATGCAAATATGGTCTGTTATATTCTGCATGTTTGTTTATTTTGTTATATGACAGGAATATTACAATTGTGGAGGGGGTAAAGCAGTCTACTGGCAATCGTCTGGTTCCAGGTTATTTTATTTTATTCACCCTCAGGTGTTAACTGGTTAACCAGGACTATTGATTGTTTGTAAACGTGTTGGAAACACCAGTTGTTCCAGATATTAATCAGCCGCTGGTTGAAAGGCATCCCTTAAACCCATGGACTGCAGGACCAGGAGAGGGTGCACCCGATTCAGGGACTATATGGGTTTCAATAATGAAGACCTCGCCATGGGCCACTTGATGAATGTTAGATCAGCCAATGATGTGATGCTCATTAAAAAAATATATATTTTGTGAACATTGTAGTGAATGAGAGAACAGTGTCCACTTTGCTTCCTTTATGCACTGAGCAAGGCCTGTCAGGAAGTAAGGTGTAAAAGCTTTATGTGGAGCCCCCTTGTGTCCACTGAAGGTCTTAGGGTAGATCATGGGTGTGACCTGGGTGTCTGAGAAAACCGGTGGTAGGCTCGCCCAACAACCTACAGCCACCCATTTATCCGTGCACCAAAAAACTTTGAACAACCAGGTAGTTCCAAATACTCCTTAACGTAATTCTGATCAATGAAGTGAGCAAAATGAAGGGGAGGGGTGTATGTAGGCTTTGGGGGAGATAGGTGTTTGGGGACTACATAGGGGGTGAGACTGGGAGGTGGAGGGGACGAGGGTTGGATATCTTGTTCGATCCGCAGGCACTGACCGCTACAGAGGCAGCTCTAAAACGAGTATCCTCTCGCCCCGGCTGGCGGCTCCTCCAAACGGAGAGATAAGTCCGCAGCGGAACGGCCGTTGCTGGGGATCCGAGCCAGCAGCCTGACCCCACAGATCCGCCAAGCGCAGCGAAGGGCGCCGGCAGGACAGCATAAACCCAATGAAGCTCTGCTAGTCTAATGTTTCGGCGCCCGACCGCTGTAGCACAAGCATAGTAATATAGAGCAGGCTGAAGCGGCGTCATTAGATATTCCTATCTGACTTCTTTTTAAGTCGTCGTCACGGGCAAAAATCTTGCTAACGGCTTTAAGAAGCGCAAAGACGAGTCTGTGAAGCATTACGCGAATACGGAAAACTTTCCATTCTGCGTTGCGCATGAAATTAACTTCAACGCATGATATCAATACAACTTCAGTTTTAAAAAAAAGAGATATTTACGGTTGCGACTGTGAAATAGACATATATTATATGTCTATCAAAAGTATTTAATGAATATTTAATTGATTGTTGAAAATATTGGTTAGGCTAGCCAATAATAATAAAGAATTATTTCAGTTATATCGCAAGTTCATTGTGTTATTTATATTACATGACTTGTATTTCTGTAGCTGTAAACAAACTTCCCAGTTTAATAAAAAGGTATGGTTACCTCTTCGTACTTCAACTTCCATAGTTTCCTGTGCAATTACGTATACACTAAAAAGGAAACAATTATTATATCACGAAATAGTTAATTACTCCCGCCGTGTCTCCGCAAGGAACTGGATGTAATGGTGGGGGTGTGGGGCGGACGGGGGTGGGGGGGGCGAGAGAATGAGACACGGAGGGAGACGTTGCTTTTTCCAGTGTGGGTATATTTTGTAGCTCATGTCTGAAAGGCTGGCTCCAAGCTCTTGGGGTGGGCTCCCGCTCTCTGATGGTTTTCCAGCGAGTATTTGTCAGGTCAGACTGTGCACCGCCCGGCGGTCTCCGCTCCTCTCCCCGGGTTATTTATTACCTCTCTCCCCCGGCGGCAGCGCTGCGGCTCCGGGGCCGTTGCCAACAACGGCGCGGAGGCGGGGGCTCCAGCAAGGGGGTTCTCTACAGACGACGAAGAACAGCCACGAGAAGATTTTTGTTTGATCCTAGTATATTTATGAAGTGCGTCAGTTTTACTTAAACATTTATAAAACTTGTTATGGTTCGGTAAAATTCAGGGTCTAATAAAATAACAGAACACAGAGCGAAACCTTTGACAGGTGATATTACCGCCTTCTCTGGGACACTGAAAAACAATGTAGCCATCTTACAGTATCTTCTGCCTGCCTATCTGTGCAGCTCTGTCTGTACAACAGTGAAAAGAGAAACCTTCTATGAGGAAGGCTGTAAGGAAGCTGGACGTATGCTCCTCTCGTTGTGGGAGTGGAGCGATGAAGACGAGAAACTGAAGAAACCCGCAAAGCCACTTCTGACGAGCGCCCTCTGACCTTTACACGGAGACTGAGCGAGCTGTCGGCGGGTCAGAGTTCTGGGGAACCTCCCAGGGCACGGGATCTGCCGGATTCCCCCGAGGGTGGAAGGCATGAATCACGGGGCCTGCTGTGGTGCTGGTGAGGGGAGTGGGAGGGAGGGAGGCACAGAGGTGTTCCCCTGGGGGGGGGGGGGGGGGGGGGGGCGTGGGGGCGGTGGGGGGCATCCCGTCTCTCTCTGCTTGTTTCAGGGTGTGCGGCGGTGTCTTGCGCTCACCCCTCTTTCCGGCGTACACCGAAACGGCCCTGTGGTGAGGTTCCGGGTGTCGGCTTCTCGTCTCTGACGTCATCGTGCCGAGCCGCCGGTGAAATGCCGTCGGTCACACGGGCGCCTGATCGGCGGGCTCAGCGCGGGTGGAAGGGTCGTGTGCAAAGTCTGACCTCCTCACATCGAGCTTATTCAGACCTTTACTTTCAGTACCGCCTGCTTAACACCACAACGAGCACCATCACCCTCACCGTCACCCTCACCGTCACCATCACCATATGCGTCTCAGTGTGAGAAGGGCCCAGAGAAATACTGAATGATAACATTAAAGAGAATGTTTTTCAGCAATGAAAGCAAGTGTACGCAAGAATTAAAATGAGTGTCAGATGGCTGTAGACAAGTCTACGAATTATGTGAACATTTGGCCTAAAAGGACCCCGTCTGCAACAAATAACGTTACCGATCTTTTGACAAATCTTTGTTTGCATAATTTGTCTTTAATATTTTAAGATTATAACTCTTCAGGTTGAACGATGTCCCCTCCTTCTTCTGTTAGTAGAACGGGTGGACATAAATGGAAATTAGCCAAAGGTAAATTCCGTACACACATTGACTACGCGGAAAGTAGTCAATGCGTGGAATAGCCTACTAGGTCATGTAGTAGAGGCAGAAACTCTGGGGATTTTCAAGACTAGGCTTGATACGGTGTTAGGTACTATCTAGTCTGTAGGTAATCAGAGAATTGTTCGGCCGAGTGGCCTGTTCTCGTCATTATGTTATGTTTGTTACATAGAGGAAATATTCAAGCCTTCATTAATTTTTGGTTTGCTGGAATCAAATGTCATTAATGTGCTTGATGACAGGAAAATCAGTTTGAATTTGATAGTGACCTTTCTGCCTGACCCTTCACATTGCCTAAAATTTAATGACGGTTTTATGGCCAACAAATCTACTATTTATACCATACACTACTGATACAGAGCTATGTTTACCATACCTTCTCCACTCATGGTCCACCAGTGGCACTACCTACTTTACAGTGGCACTGTACATTTGAAATGAAAACAAAAGCAATTTTGGGAGAATGTGCATGATAACTGAACAGTGAAATGTCCAGTGTCAATTCAACTCTCAACAGATATCATTTTGTCCCACTCTGGAATGTGGAACAAAATGTTATCTATCAAGAGTATAATTAACACTGGACATTTTACTGTGTGGTATTAATTTAGGCTGTGATATGTTGATCCTAGAGCAAAGCAACTTAACTGTACTGAGAAACACAGCAGCATTTAAGTTATGACTCTCAGTCTACTCTTGCTCTTTACACTTGATACAGTTAGTCTTATCCTGGTTCACACTCTGCTCCTGCTAATTCACTCTAGCCCTACCTTTAGCAGTCTTCTCTGTCAGTCACCCTGCTCTGATGCAGAGGCTCATGGGAAATTTGGGCTGATTTATAGCCCTCAAAATCACATGGCACACAGTCCGTCAGAATGGGTATTCCATGTGTTCCTGTAGCACACTCCTCTGTGTGTGTATGTGTGCGTGTGTGTGTGTATGTGTGTGTGTGACTGTCTGTGTGTGTGTTCTAAGACTTGGTCATAGGGGCTTCTCCCTGGTTAATGGAGGCCTCTTTGATTTTGGATGGAGGGTGGCCGAGCATATTTTCACCACCCTTTCCTCTTTTCCACCCTTACCTCTTCACACCAAAGCTAAAAATCCCTGGCTGTGCTGTTCGGGGAGAGATCCGACTTGGCAGGCTTGTTTTTCTGAGGCCTGGAAGATTATTCAATTCCTTAACGGTTCCTCTAAATCTCGGGCCATGAATATAAAGCAGAGCGTATCTCAGCATCAACCGTGATTGCCAGATTTCAGTTATTCAAATTCATTTCCCCCTCTAATCTATATCATAATGATATCTGCATTTAATTAGATTTTAATCTAAACATTTCAGGCACTGGGCCTAAAACTGCCATTATTTCGTGGAAAGGTTCCTTTTTAAGGTTGTCTTTTTAAAGACAGGAATATAGTGGGTTTGCTTTTTTTTGTTAGATGTACCCTCAATTACAATTTCAGTGGCTGACATAATATAACCTGAGGTTGTGAAATTTACTTGAAAACCTTTAGTGCGATGCCTATTCTGCTTTCTTTATGTACACATGTGCTCTCCCTCTCTCAGTATATGTAGGCCTTCTGTATGTGTCTTGTTAAAGAAACTGTTCCTCAGCAAAAGGATTCTGTTTCTCATCTGCCTGAAACACTGTGTTTTCTCTCATTATCTCGTTACATACCCATCGGCGACTGATCCCCCCGGTCAATGGATGCCGTTGGGTTGGGTTGGGTTGAGTGATGAAGGACTGCGGCCCAGGGAGACAGGCTGATGCTTGAGAGTGACGGAAGACCAACAGACAGATTGGAGACCGGGAAGATTGACCGATAGAAGAAGGGTAGACGAGGCGAAATTTAAGAAGCCAGAATGGAAATAGCTGAACAATGAGCAGGGACGTTTGCAGCTGGTGAATCCGCTCCGGAACGTGAACAGAAACGTGGCTCTGGAGTTAGGCCTCTGCGTTTGAACAAGGTGCCAATCCACTGGCTGCTCGGCCAGCACCCTGTCCAGTGAACAAGGACTGCTTCTGCCGCCGAAAATTTTTTTGATCAGGCGGACATAGTTTTTCTTTCTTTTTTTTTTTCACCAGCCTCTGAATCCAGGGCTTTATTATTTATCTGTCCGTGGAGGAAACATAAAATATTTATGTGTCTCCACTCTTTAATGTGCTACACGTCTTAAGTTTCTGATCATTAAGAATGCCTAATGCGCACTATGGAGCCATGTCTCCCACAATGATGATAGTGTCCGAGACCTTTCACTGCCAGGGAAAGTCAAACGTATCACTCTGATATCAGAGGAGGAGCTGCGCGGAATTTTAAAGCAGAAATTATTATTTTTTAACATCTAGAATTCACCTTTCACTCCTCACGTATGTAAACATACAATAATTATGTGGCAGAAGAATGATGGAGGCAGCCGAATCGACTAAGAGGAGCTGTAATATTGTATTTGGACAACATTTCCATTGTCCATCTTTTTATTCTCTAAAATAATGAGAAAATATTGAAATGTTAACGCAAAACAAAAACAGCGGAACGAAATACAAGGGTATCGCCTTTTAGTTTGTACCGCAGAAATTACGTCCGTCGCGACCCCCCTTTACCATTCCGCGCTTGAAAAGCTTGGGCTGTTTAAATGGGCCAAGCGGCGGAGAGTGCAAATCTTGTTTGGTCGGGGTCTCTGAACTAAAGCGTGACTTTAGAGAGATATATAGGGTTAAAGAACGCCTCAAAACATCCCACTCGTTCCAGATATCTCTTGTAGATTAATGCAGACAATACGGAACGCAGAGGCGGCTAGTTGGTTTGCACCTCTGCCGTGGTGGAGTATGTTAACTTTTTAAAATGTGTCGTGTCTCTATGTGACAATGAAAGCGGTGTCCTTCAGACACCTTGATAGCAAAATATCAGAATAGTTGTTTATGTTGTTTTAATAAACATTTAGGGTACAATAAAATTATACATTTAGTCTGTAAACATTGGTTCATTATATGCTATAAAGCAAAAAACGAAGGAAACCGAAAGGTGTAATTTTGAAAATAAAATAAAATAAAACTCCATCCCAGAGGCAGATCGATATAGGATCAATACGCATTTTTACAGACATAATGTCTACGGCTGCTGAGATCTCGCCAAGATGTCAGGTATTAGTTGAGAGAGTCAGATTAGTTTTAGTGGGCAGGAGAGCGGCGAAACCCGTCATGCGAGCGAGCTGTGAGCCTAGCGGAGAGCGAGGCTACAGAGAGCTGTGAACTGAATGGAAATCTGTTGGTGAACTTAGACGCACTGTTGTCAGAGAGCGACACGGGACTCCTGCGTAAAACAAAGTAGCCCCGACTGGGAGTCGGGAGCCGACGAACTCCGTAAAGAGGACACACAAGTTGATACGAGCGAGAAGCTGATCACTTGTAAACCGGCGCTGCGCTTTTAGTAACATGCCCGCTATCAAAAAGGAGAGACTGGATGGGGACGATATGGCATTGGCTGCCTTCAACCAGCCCGAATACCTGGCCCCTTTAAATGCCACCTCTATCCCCGTGGTGACCCCTCATCCGCCGCCGTACGATCAAATTTTCGCCCATCATCGCGCTTACTTGGGACTACACGACACGGCGCTACATCACCAACACCTTCACCACTACCCCGAAGACTTAATGCTGGAGAGATTCTCTTCCATTCCCGACTTTCAGCCTTTTTTTGACAACGGGGAGCCCTGCATCGAGGTGGAATGCGGGGAGAACAAGGCTTTGCTGTACATTAACAAGCTTTGCCAGGGCAGCAAGGGACCCTCTATCAAATATCGGGGCGAGTGGCTCACCCCGAACGAGTTTCAGTTTGTCAGTGGAAGGGAAACTGCCAAAGACTGGAAACGTAGTATAAGGCACAAAGGTAAGATATTTTTCATTGTTATATACGCAAGCCTAGAGATAGCAAACCCAACGCTTTCCAAACATACGTAGCCTGCCTAATATAATTGCGAGGTGTTTTGTTATATTGAACTTGTTTCATCTGAGCGGGAGCCGTTTTGGAATTAAAGGGTTACACGGCGGCAGAGCAACTACAGTGCGTAGTTTAGCACCGAAAGCAGACAAAAAGAGGAGAAAAGCGAAGACACTTGGCTGTATCTTTTGCAGCCATACACGACACAGACAAACTGTGGACAGTGCTTTGGGAATGCCGCGCTTGGGATAAGGTGAAATTTCAGGGTATATCAGGATATTGCGACTGGACATAATGCTTTTCTCTTGCGAGGACATAATGATGCTGAACCTCATTACGACCGCTGGATCCAAACCTTTAAGCAACTGAAATAATATTAGGCACAATAACGGAGACGTCGTGATTAACCATAAAATATATTGCTTTACTTGATGACATTGCCAGCTGGTATATCTTGGTTTGGTGATTTTATGTTATTATTTATTACGGTTTGGAAAAAAGACGTTGTCACTGAAATATGGCAACCATTTATGACTACCAAACTTTGCATAATGAAAAAATATATATTTTGGCTAAATCCACTTAAGTTCACTTAAGACCACATTTTTACGTGAAACCGGGCAATGGGTCCAGTCACCTAAACAATTACTCGCGTTTACATGTTTTTTCCCCTTTTATAGTCACAGGGATTGGATGGGAGCTTGGTATTTTATTGAGCATGTTTTGTGTAGGCTACAGACTTGGTAGGTTTGGTTAAATCCACGAGCCAACTCTTGCGTCAGTGTGTACGCGTCCGGAGAGCTCTGTGTTTTCCCCTCTAGTTAAACTGAACTGACTGGAAAAGGTTGGGTAGTTACTGAAAGTGTATGGAGTGTGTGTGTGTGTGTGTGGGGGGGGGGGGGGGGGGGGGGGGGGGGGGGGGGGAGTTAACGGACATATTGCCCCATGTCTAAAACAGTTTATGCATGCACTTGTTTGTGTATTTTTAAGAATGGTCACCACACTTTTTTCTGAGGATTATTGTTCATTAAGGATTGATGATGACCATCTTGGTGACCCTATCTGACTACTATACGTGGAGTGAATGCTATCTCAAAATACTGGGAAATGAATCAAATTCTTAATTAAAATATCGAACAGTGACAGGAAAGTCTGAAAATTGGTTCCTCCATGGACCAAACAACTCAATATATAGAAGCCTTCTGCCTCATACAATCTCCTGCAGTGGCTTTCATACAAATATTGAATGCCTGAAGTGAAGGCATACATGACATCACATGACAGTCAATAGACATGACCCCTAAACGACAAGAACAACCAAAACAACAACCTCGACAAAACAACAAAAATCACCGAGTATGTATCGGATTTTTCAACTCATGCTACAGGCTACTTTCTTCCAGTCTCATTTGTGTTGTCTTTTTCTCTCTCTCTTCCTCTTCAGGGAAAAGTCTGAAGACCCTTATGTCCAAAGGAATTTTACAGGTACATCCTCCAATCTGTGATTGCCCTGGGTGTCGAATTTCGTCTCCAGTGGTAAGAGTACAGTTCAGATGAGTGTTTTAGTGCATCTTTCTTCCTTATGGTCCATTATGATTTTCTTATTTCACAACTGGGCAGAACATTGTTGGAGAGTTGATTAAAAAAACAACTCATAAATGTGTGAATGTTTTGCCTTGCATGCATACGGCTTGGGTTTTGACAATGAGGAGAACGGGAACCGACTAACAGTCACTTTTGTGTGTCCTTAAAACAGAATCTGTCGAGCTTTGGTTTGATGAAATGTGGACTTGCTGGTCTTGTCTTGTTGAGAGTGATGAGGGGCTTTTCTTAATGTAAAAAATAGGCCTGCATATTAATATTACTTAAAATATGAAGTGGCTTTCTTACATTTCATTTTTGTATAAAAACGGGCTGCATATGTATATTCTTTTCTTTCTTTTACTGACAAGTTAACCTGCATGCACCAAAACAAAAATGCATTATTGCACACTCTTCACAAACGCCACCGAGGTCATTTCTTTAGTTGATTTTACATGGCTTTCTTCTGTTCTTGCAGCGTAGGAATTATTGATGTGCCCCAAAAAAATGGCTGCTATCTAGGTGTGTGTTCTTTCTTTCGCTAATTGCACGTTTTCATCAGTCCTGATGGAGGGCGAGAGCTGTATTTATTTTAATCATTGTGGGGGCAGGCCTGGACTGTGACAGTTTCGAACCCCTGCGTTGGGGGTGGGGGGGGGGGGTTGCGGAGCGGAGGTTGAACTGAGCAGATATTTGTGTGTTCAAGCGCAGGGTGGGGGGTTGAAAAAAGGAAGTTGCATGTTCTGTTGTGGAGGAAGCACGCAAACTGGGCTCCAGGCAGCCAGAAAAGACCAGTGCGTGTATCGCCACGGTCACGGGCAGCTGCCGTGGTAACAGTGCCCCAGTCGGGTGACGATCGCTGAATGAAAGCTATGCCACCATGGTTGTGCCCAAAGCCAATTTGTTGTTTGAATGGGTGACTCATTGCTCCTTCCTGTTACGGGTAACAGAAAGTAATTTGGTATTGCGTGTTCGCTTTTAATTTGGCGGGCGCTTTTAACCAAGGCCGTTTAGAAGTGCACACGGCCTCCGCTCGTTTCGTTTTCGTTGTGCTCCTACGCTGATTGGAGCCACCGGGGATCGAACGACGCGTTTGGCCCACATAGCGTCCTCACCGCTAAGTTCTAAGTTTCGGTCGCTGGAGCCTTCCAACGGGACTTTTCCTGAATGTGAGCGGACAGCACAGGTGTGCCTCCCAGTGCAAGGGCCCCCCCCCCCCGCGGACATGCGTGAGGTGCCGCGGGGAGGCGCCGGCGCGGGGGTCACATGGTCCGGAGAGACCGCTCGCACAGGTGCGCCTCCTCATCTGATGGGAGCCCCGCCAGTCGCCGCTTCCACTGGTTAATCTGGGAGGAAGGCTGTAAGCAGCTTACCAAGCTGCTGAGCACGGCTCCTGGCGATTAGCGCATATGTGCGGCACGCAACTCAAAGGCGGTTTAGATAAGCTGTGGGGGTGGGGGTAGGGTTGGCGGGGTAGGGGGTTGCCGTGGGGGGAAGGCGGGGGGGGGGGGGGGTCGGGGAGTGTGCGGGAGAGATACAAACAAACTGATAACATTACATTTATATGGGGGCCAATCAAGATAAGGGGATGGTGGGGGGTGGGGTGATTTGAAAGCATAGGGCCGCATGGCGGAGGTGGCGAGCTCGAAAACAAGGGGGAAATGAAGCAAGGTGCCATGGGAAGGCTTCGCTAAGTAGACAAATTTTCGAAGGTGCTGCTGGCTGTCGACGTAACCTACTTAGAGCGATAAGCTGAGCGAGAGGCAAACGGAAAAGATGGAGAAGATTCGGGCCGCCTCGTCCCTGGCGTTGATAGGAGGCCCGCGCTGGGGAGCCACACCGGTGCGGTGGGCGAAGATTCGGCACGCGCGCTCCACGCGTCGGTCACACAGTCAACTGACACCGAGCAGTTTGGCCCTGGTTTTATTTTCCCTGCTGTGAGAGTCAAACAGAAACTTTTAAAGTGAAAATTTAAGACAAAATTTAAGGATCGCTTCGAAGCTCAGTGGCCTCCGCTCATCGCCGCCTATAGATGACCTGCCGTTTCCGACGTGCCTGTAATGGGTTGAACGTGTCCTGCTCCTCAGCATCAGAGTGCGTGGCCCAAATCAGTACCCTTAGCGGTGTGTTGTTCACAGTCCGACACTCTGCTACACACAGCACTTTCCGAGATCGTTCGGTGTAACTTTATATTTGATTCGTGGGGACCGTGAAATCTCCACCCACCAAAGTCTGGAAAGATATTTTCTATGACGTAAAAAGTGGTGTCATTATAAAACTTATTGGGGAGTTGCGGGGAGACTTCGTGGGGAGAGCTGTTCGGGGTCTTATTGTTATGGAATTTGATGGCTCTTGAATCCTTGTCATTCATCTCGTTTGAAGGCCTGTCGTGCTGCTTGTTTGATTCTCTTGATGCTTGCTGCTGTTTTTGGTTAACTCACAAACGCAAGGTGACACGGTTTGAATGCTCCAAAACATACTTAGTTTCATTTCGCTGAAGTATTATGGTTTCTCTCTCTCACTCTCTCTCTCTCTGTCTGTCTTTTCATCTGTCCCCTCATCCCATACCTCCTCTTTGTGGCCACCTCTCCTCTTCTCTCTCTCTCTCTCTCACACACACACACACACAAACACACACACACAGTTTCTTTCTCTAGCCCCCCCCCCTTCCCAGCCCACTGCTGGTTTCCTGTGAGGTGTGGAGGAGGAGGAGGGGAGGCAGTCAGCTTGTCTCGACGGTCTTGGCGTCACCCTTCTCCTCCCCCTCGGGGCACACCAACACCGCTGCACTTTGAGCGGCAACAAGATGACACACACCAGTAAAAGCCATAATAACACACGCGCACACACACACACACACACACACACACACATACACGCACACACACACACACACACGCACACACACGCACACACAGACACACACACACACACGCACACACACAGACACACAAGCACACACATGCACACGCACACACACGCACACACAGACACAAGCACACGCGCACACACACAGACACACGTACACAGCAAGGCAGTGCCACTATTAAAGACCCATAAACATACATATAATTTGAACGCAATAAACTCACAGATGCAAGAGTTTCTGACTGATACAGCAGCAGCTACACAAATACGCACAACACATGCCCATGCACCTGACAAACTGAACACGCAAAAGCGAAAAACAAAACAAAAAAAACAAAACACGCAAGCAAACTGACTTAAGCAGGCTCTCAAATGTCACACAGAATTGTCACAAGTTTTCTATTCTTAAGCTTCCAGCCATTTACCTTCATATATCAGCGAACCGATTGTCTATATATATGGTGTTGGTTTGAATTGATTTTAATGAATTTTGCTAAATTTTGCACTGCCTTTAAAAAATTGTATTTTTAGTCAGGTAACATAAGAACATATTGCGTATTGCTTTTAGTTTTCTTTCAACATATCTATCTTTATTTGTTCCATGATTCAGGGAATGTTTATCAATACATTTATGTTTTGAATGCCCTTTTGTATCCTGTCCTACAGACGTGATACCGAGGGTGTGAATTTGCATATTTGTCCTTGTTTTTTATATATTTTTTTATTTTATTGAAACATTGCAAAAGAAAATAATTAAAATGTACAGTTAGCGGTCACACTCTGCTGAAGAGTGCGGCTGAATTATGTCAGCACTGCATTGCAGGTTGCCTTGCGCTGTATGACCAAGCGTCAACAAGGCTTAGAGGGTGAAAGCACAGCCCAGCAAATGTACAGCGAATCCCAACTAAACCACCGGGATTTCAGTTATTTCGGTTATTTTCAGGTTCAACAGGGTATACTCCGTGAGACTAATGCGCAGCCTGAATCACAGATCACTCAGGGACAGCACAGAACGCCCGGCAGTTTCTGGGATCCTTCAGCAGACCAGATGCCAGATTGTGGTCTAATGCCTCCCCGAGTCCCCCCTTTTTTGGACGGTGTACGGCGTCGTTCACGCTCGAGTCCGAGGACAAACGACGGCAGTTTAGATCGACGTCAGCAAACAAAAAAAAACCCTAATTACACGACCGCACCTAGGACTCATCCACTGGGCCTGTGGGAAGCAGCGAGTTTCCCATTCACATCAGGTCTGACTGAGAGATAACGGTGCAAAAACGTGCGAGCAGATCACGCTTTTAAAAGAGACACAAACCCCCTCCCCGCTTTCTCCTCACATAAGTGAACGGTGGTGCTCTCTCCAACTGACCAATCCGGTTCGCTGCCGGACTGAACGCCACAACTTTGTGTTGGGCGTGGACACGTGTACACATCGTAGAATATATTACACAACCAAATTCCACACATCATTTCTCTCCCAAAATATTGACTTTCTGATATAAATTCACTGATATATTCACAAAAATTAAGATATGATTAAAATGTCATTTATGTCCAAAAGAAATACTCCAGTAATCAGGGCTAGCGTTGAAGCTTCTGAACCTTATCAGCAGTAATGGGATCGGGTGAGGTTTCATGAGTGTGGTAACTGGTGGTGCTGCAGTGTAGTTGGATGACTTTTCTCTGAAGCGTTCAAAGACTTTGTTTTCCAGAGAAAAATAAACTGATTCTTTCAAGTTAGTGACTCACCATTGACGTGGGATGTCTTCAACCATTTTGGATTACACACAGCCTTATCACATCAGTATTTACAGAGCTATCTCTGGAGTTATAATGTTTTCCCCTCAACGCAATATGTTGGCTGAAGTTGGCTGGATGCTCAACTTTTTATTTTATATTTTGGGCCCCATGAAAAGATCTCACAATGGGCCTGTTACGGTTGCTCTCAACACCCGCAAACATAACGAAGCCAATACCCAGGCTTCCCAAAAACAACCAATAACGCTAGTTAATTACACCTAAGGAATACTAAAATAGCTACAAAACACAAGATAAAATCAAGACCCGGCCGTGGTCAAGAGGTGAGGAGAAAAAGCTCCCAACTACCAAAGAAGCCGACTCCAGGCTTCTTAAAAGGGCACCGCCACAGGTGCTCTCAATTACCTGTAACGAGACAAACACGTATCCAAACAGCCAGCGCCCCCACCTGAGGCGGAGGGACGTAACAGGGCCCCACCACCGTTGTGATGAAGTAATACACGATCCTGCTGTATTTTTCATTTTTGCGTTGGGCCCCAAAACTATTACCGCCACCCCCCCCAAATTCTCCTGAATTACGAAGAGGCTGTGTGTAATGCTGCCTTACTGTGAGGCAGCTGGCCTGTCAGTCGTGCCGAGCCGCCTGAAGCTCTGGGTTCGGGGGCAGTGTTGACGGCGAGGCGGAGCGGGGCGCAGTCGCCGCGCGGTGACGGGGTGATGTGACAGAGGCGCAGAGCGGAACCGGCTTTCTCTCCGGCGTATTCCCCAGAGCCCCCCCCCCCCCCCCCCCCCCCCCCCCCGCGCGCGCTCAGCTCACTGGGGCACAGCTGGGCGGCAGCAGGCCTGACGCCACAGGATTCGCTCCCCTGCTTCGCCCCTACCTCCCTCCCCCTGTTCATTTTAACCCTTCGAAGAGTAGAGTTTTGACAATCTTTTAAAAAACATTGTCAGAAACAAGTCAGTGTTCTAGAACTCCAGTGCTTTCAATTGCCAGTAGTGATTGTGACATCAGCATCAGAATGTTCAGTTTAGAACATTCTAATCACACATTTGTGATCTCACACCTAACGCATAATGCGTTGCCGGGCAGAGCTCGCCCAGGCCCAGCTCTCATCTAATGAGTCCCTTTGTGTGTGTGTGTGCGTAGTGGGATAGATCTTTCACAGTATATTTAAACGTGTGTGCTGATCTTCTGCAGTGCCATGCAGCCAGGTGTTGTGGAGGTGTTGACTTTGACACGCCAGGCGCCGGCTGAGCTCAGAGGCATCGCGTGTGCTCGGCCTCTCTCACGTGAGCCACTCGGGGAGTTCAGTCACGGCTGCATGCAGCGCGAAGCCGAGGCTCGAGGAGCGAAGCCGCCCAATCGCCAGCTCCGCAGTCGCTCACACGCAGCGACCTCGCGGCGAACGGATTAAGCGAGGATCTGCATACCTGTGCATCCCGTTAAAGAAACACGTTAAGTACAACCGTTAAATAACAGCAAAAAGTTTAACTGTTTATTCACAGCCTATTTTTTCCCCCGTCAACGTCAGTCATATTTTTTCTAATTGGGGTTATTTGTGTAACGGGTGATTTACAAAGGCCGTGTGTGAACCCTGCCCCGTCCGGGCGGGGAGGGGAACCGCGGGGAGAGGGGGTTTGTGAACCCTGCCCCGTCCCGGCGGGGAGGGGAACCGTGGGGAGGGGGGGTTTGTGTCTCTTTAAGAGCGCTCGGCCCTGCCCTGCGCGGTTTCCGTCCCGTCCCAGGAGAAATGTGCTTCCCTCTCTCTGTTGTTTCAGCGGAACCTGTGAGGGTCGGGAGGAAATTACGCTCTCCTCCGGCTCGTAAATATCTCTCCGAATCAGGGCTTCCCCCGTTGCATGCTGGGTAGGGGTAAAAAAACAAACGACAAAAAAAAAAAGTATGGGCAGGGGTAGTGTGTTTGGGGGGGGATTGGTCAGGCGGGTATGGGCGTGTGCGCATCGTACCTTTTTACGGCCCGTGTTGGTGTGTTTTCCGAAAACGGGAGAGTAGAGCCGTAACAGATGAGAAGAAAAAGAGGTCATCAGCGAGCGCTGGCTGTAACGTGGACGTGAAGAGAGGTGGAAAGATAACGGACGCTGGCGCTGGAAGCCTGCGACTCGCGCAGAGCTGGCCGCGCAGCACACCTGCGCTTATTCCTCGCCTTGCGTAAGCCGAGGGCATCGGCGCTTTATGCGGTGAGGCTGGCTCTGCCGGAGCAAAGCCGGGAGTTACCGCGGGCCCCTCGCTTCCTGTAAACGAGTCATTATCAGCTTTCAGTAATTAAACAGCTCGTCACAGCCGCGCGACCCCCGGTCCAGTGCGAAGGGGAGCTGGGCGAGAGGCACGAAAACAAGCGAGAGCGGAGGAGAGGCCACCCCATAACCTTTATATTCCCAGGATCCTTCGCACCCCTTTAACAAGCCTCAGCTTGTTAAATTTGATCAGCCTCGGTGTGTGAGTGCGCCTTTTTATGGGATTTGACTCCTGTCATAATTTCTGGTAATCACACAGTTGCCTCAGCCCCGCAGTTTGGAACAGGAAATGGTGTCTGTGAAATACCTGCCATATCTTTAGGCACATGAATGAATGTAAAGTGCATGGTTTATTTATTCTCTCCAGGTGAAACTGCTCTGGCCTCAAGAGCATAGTTTTATCACTTTAAAAAAAATGACTGTCAAATTTGAATTGTTCAGTTTGAACGCAAAATTCCGGAAGACTAGCAAACCGAACAGGAGTTTGAAAAGGAAACCATTCAACCACATTTTTGGAACAACAGCTCAATGTGTTGCATTCTGAAGATTCAGAATGTACCAGACATGCACTTCAGCAGATTTGGCAAACACAAGTAGTAGTGTAGTAGATGCTAGTAGTATTTAATAACACAGCAAACTAACTGTAAACATGAACAATCGTAAATGAAGTTGTGTGAGATATTGGCTGGGCGGGAAGTGTGCTGTACTGTGAGGGTGAGGTCATCAGGGAGAGAGGGAACGCGCGTAAAAAGTGAGCTTTTGTGCGCTTGGTGTTCGACTATAGCGAACAGCGGGAGACCCGACCCGATTTGTGAGCACAGAGAACTCTGGCTAGCTCGGCAGAGCCTGTTTGTGTGGAGATGGGGCGATTGTAGTAGCGGTAGGGGGAATTGGAGGGGGGGGGTTGTGGGGGGCTGTCGGCTCCCTTGTTCCACCTGCGCAGAGGCAGCGCTGTCATGGCAACAGCGGAATCCCTCCTCGGGACAGCGGCAGGCAGGCGGCGGCGGCGGCGGCAGCGGCTCTCCTGTTTCCCAGCAGTCTGTTGCATTTGTGAATCAAATTAAATTAGAGCAAATTAAATAACCCCTGAAAATTCACAGCAGATTGACGCCGAGCCTCTCGCTCAGTGAGTGCATGCCCGTCCGCCTGGACAACAGCAGACAGGAGCTGCGTACACACACACACACGTCTCTCTCTCTATATATATACATACACACACACACACACACACACACGTCTCTCTCTCTATATATATACATACACACACACACACACACGTCTCTCTCTCTATATATATATACATACACACACACACACTCACACACACACACACGTCTCTCTCTCTATATATATACATACACACACACACACACACACTCACACACAAACACACAAGTCTCTCTATTTCTCTTGTTCTCTCTCTCTGTCTCTCTCTCTCTCTCTCTCTCTATATATATATATATATATATATACTATATATACACATACATACATAAAATTGCTTAGAGAATGTTTTTAAGAAGTCCTCATTTTATTTCCTCAAAAGACAAGTCAAAATTATTGGCACCCATTTTCAGTTTCTTGCCTGTTTTTACCCTCCGTTTGAAATGATGATACTACGGAGTCAAAGTTAACTGACCACAAAATCACTGTGTGCAATGGCCATCTCAGTCTCAAGAATTGCACTTGATTGAAAATTTGTGGTTTTGTGTTTTTTGAATCTTGAAAAATTCTGTCTAGAGGAGTGTGTCCGAGATAATTGTTCTGTGACCAATTTTATTGGAATGAAATAATATAATTTTAAAATGTAGAATTCGAGCAGTATTGGGTAGAAAAGCGCGTCCCTTCCGAAGGTGCGCGGTTGTGTCACTCAGAACCCATGGTTCCATGGCAACGGTAAAGGAAGTGGAAGCTGAGCTTACATACTAATATAGACCCGACCCCCTTTTCTGGTAAACTCTTCCTCTTTTGACTCGATCTGTACTCACTCAGCCTTTGCCTTTTGCTCTTGAAATTTTTGTTGGCTGTTTTTGTACGATTGTATCTTATACATTTTTGCTTAGAAAAAAAAAAAAGTAGGAAATGGGAGTGTCTAGATTGCATCACTGACCACCCCTTTTATCGGTGTGAACCCAAGCTAGAAATGCAAATGGTTCCACTTACGGTCTGTCACTTGCTGTGTTTGTCCACAACTACATGTTACTTATGCAATCTGTTTTATGTATTATAAACCTACACGAATGATCTGTTCTGAACATTTTTTCTGTTTACATGGCTTCCAATTCTATGGATTGATTAGCCTATATCAATGTATTCTATCAGACATGTATTTCTCCTGAAAAGGGGCAGCGGCATGTTGAAACAGTTTGTGAACACATTGGTTTTAAGAACGAGTAACCCTTCAATCATAGATGGATTCAAAGGTGAATAGAGAATGTGGCTCTCTGTTTATGTTTATAAAGCATAATGTTATGAGAAATACAGTAAGCATCAGGATTATTGCCTGGAGTTATCTTAAATAATAATCGAAAATGCATGCTATTTAAAAAAAAGGAAGAAAAAAAAACAAAACAAGAATATACGTTTAATTAAAATGTAGGCCTACTTACTTACTATAAGTTTTCTTTTAATATTTTGAAACCACAGGCACAGCTTGCTTCTCTCTTATCTTATCTTCCCCGATTTTTTTTCTTTCCAAAATGCCCGAGTCGTTAGGCCTACCTGTCGATAGAAACCTCCCGTGGTGGACTTGCGGGACCTACACAAACATGTCGAGAGGGGAACTTGCACGCATCGCGGCGCCGCCACTGACCCCCCCAGCACGGGTGAACTGCTTCACCGGTCTGAGACACCCCCTCTCCATGCAGGGGAGGGCTCGACAGGGGGTTACAGTTTGGGGGGTAGCCTACAGTTTCGTGTTTTTTTTAAACTAGTTTTGTCTCCTTGGCAACCAAAACTTTTTTCTTTTTTTTGTTGTGGTACTTTTTCAAAATAAACTGCTAACTTTTCAGATAATAGCCCAACAAAACTGCAAATCATGTTGTTCGCCTTGACGTTCAACAAAACACAGTTTTGCGTTAAATACTGTTGGCACATGTCCCCTTTAAAGACTATAACGGCAAATTTCCTGCGAAATGTACGCATATTTCTCATAAGAAAATAGCAGGCCACCGTAAATGCTACGGGATTAGCTATTGTCGCATTTGTCGGCATCTGAGTCTAACTGGCTAGCTGGCAAGCTGCCGTCTCCCGCAAATGAAGCTGAGGCAGTTATTTCTTTTTTTTTTTTTTTTTAATTGAACGCGCCAGTAAAGCGAGGCAGGGAGGGAACCGGTGCCCCCCTCCTCTTCCTCCCCGTCCCTGAGCTCGCGCCAAGTCTGCCCGCCGTCCCGCCCACGCGCTCACACACTGAGAGGTTACGGCAGACAGGCGCGTGACTCATTAGGCATTCGTCCCCCGGGGAGAAGGCTCGGAGGAGAAAGGGGGGGGGCAAGAGCGCTCCGCAGCTGCAGGAATGTCACGGGCTGCTACTGCCGTGTGCGTAATGTGTGTATAAATAAATCTGACAATGTCAATAATTTTACTTGTATATACCCAGAAAGGATGTGTAATTTTTTCAGAAGAATAATTATAATCACGCACGCACACACAAACATCGATTTCTGCAGTGGTTGTTGCCATATAGTGCTGCACATGTAGCCCGCAATGCCATTTTTTGTGAATTTTTAACATGCTGAGGTAGCTAAACGGTCCAAAACTGTTTAAATGGGACGTTATTTGGAATACAAATTTCAATCAATGAAAATATCAGATTTTCGGTGAGATAGTTGGCTATATGACGGCGTAATACTCAATGGACTTGAATGAATGGTTTCTGTTGGTAGGTACATCATGTAGAAATCAGTGTATTGGTACGTAAGTAGTCGAATGTGCACTAGTCATGTGAAGAAATGTATTAGGTTGGAGTGCTGTCTATTCTAAGGCCAAACGAAAAGCACGACCATTCCCATCCCTTACAGCTTTTCAGTTTCAGTGTACAGAGGCCTTTGATAAAATGGATTTAGCAATACTGATATTATTAAAACGGGTGTGTTAGAAATCTGTTAGCGAAATGCATTAGAGAAGAGATTTCTGAACTCCCTCTGTTTGGCTAGGATATCAGGAGCTCTGTAGTACATTGTGTTGTAAGGTGTGTTGTGAAGGACTGATTTGGAACATGGTCACTAGCCTGCTACTATAGTCTGTTCAGTCGGTACCTACCCCCTATCTCTCTCTTTTTTTTATTGATTTTTTCCTATTCCACAGAATTAGAGCATAATAGTATCATCAGCATACTATCTGAGCTTCTGCACCTGCATATGTGTGTGTTAGTATGAGTATGAGTGTGTGTGTGTGTGTGTGTGCGAGTGTGTGTTTGTGAGTGTGTGTGTGTGTGCGAGTGTGAGGGTGTGAATGTGTGTGTATGTGTTTGTGAGGGTGTTTGTGTGTGTGCTTGTGTGTGTTTGTGAGTGTGTGTGTGTGTGCTTGTGCGTGTTTGTGAGTGTGTGTGTGAGTGTGTGTGTGTGTGTGTTTGTGAGTGTGTGTGCGAGTGTGTGTGTGTATTTGTGAGGGTGTGAGTGTGTGTGTGTTTGTGACTGTGTGTATGAGTGTGTGAGAGTGTGCGTGTGTATGTGTGTGTTTGTGACTGTGTGTGTGAGTGTGTGCGTGGGTGTGTGTGCGAGTGTGTGTGTGAGTGTGTGTATGAGTGTGTGAGTGTGTGTGAGTGTGTGTATGAGTGTGTGCGTGTGTGAGTGTGTGAGTGTGTGAGTGTGTGTGTGTGTGAGTGTGTGAGTGTATGTGTGAGTGTGTGAGTGTGTGAGTGTGTGAGTGTGCACGCATGTCTGGATCGGAAAGGTTTTCAGGACAGGCATTCCCGGTAAGGGCTGCGGCGTCTTCTTGCATCAGCCCTTCTCGTCATCTTCCCGCTGGTGATGGTGCTGAGGAGAGCAATTAGATTACCTTTTACTGTATCCAGTGGACAGTTTACAGGAGCCCTTTCAATATAATCTAAGCCGGGAGCACATTAACTGTTTATATTTGGTGAGCTATTAAACGGTTGTTTCAGCCGTGTGTGAAAGTGTGTGCGGGCTCCACGGCAGCGCTAGCGCTGCGTCGCGGCGTGCCTGTGTGCGGGCTCCCTAGCTCAGCCGGGCCCATCGTTTTCAGGCACAGAGAGGTGGGAGGGCTTATTCGTTGCAGTTCACGTCGGTTCGCTGGAAACTTTTTTTTTTTTGAAGCGTTTTTTTTGTTTCCGTGGCCGTCTGACGGCTGACCACACGCCACGCTTCGCCGAGCGCCTCGGGCTCTCGGCGGATCTAAGGGTGTGAACGCGTGCGGCCCCCGCTCGCCCCCTTAACTTCTTCTTTATGAAATAAAAATATATTCTCGTGCTTTCCAAGGGCCCACGATTTTTCCATTCATCTCAGTGTTTCTTTCCGTTTCTCTGCACTGTAAGAAAAAAGGGCCTCTTAATTCTTCAGATTCTAACTATGGTGAGGCAGTGTCGACACTTTTAAAAAAAAATCCGAAAACAGTAAAGAGATCGCTGGGTTTGCGTGTATTTACGGGAAGGTGCGTGTCCCTGTCCCCTCATCAGTGGGTTTTTTTGGAAAAGCCTCCACTGTGGTATGGAAGTCTCCAGAAATATTTTTGAAACCGCCCCAGGTTCTGCGTCAGTGGGAGAGAAGAGTAGTGGTGTAGTGGTGTTTGGGCTGGGGTGGGGGTGGGGTGGTGCACACGAATCAGGGGTGTCGGGGATGGGTTTCGGTGGGGCGAGCCGAGGTTTGGCAGGAGGTTCGGATTCTCAGTTGCGTGTGGCGTATTGGAGGCTGAGCTGTGTTGGGCAACGGTTCCCTGTGTGAAGTCCGCCGGCGCTGGATTGGGTTTCAGCGAGGATGTCTGCCCTCAGACTGGAGTCAGAACCTTCTTTTTGTCGCCACGCCCCAAAGCCAAAGGGGTCAGTACCCTGGGTGTCCGGACCGTGACTGAATGACGTGTGGCCAAGCCAACAGTGTCTTTGCTGAAGAGCCCAGCCTTCGATGCGGTGGTGCGGTTCGAATGTGAGGCTGTACAAAGGCTGTGGGTGATTTGTCAATCTGTTCTACACCCCTGACCACCCCCCCCCCCCCTTTTCCACGCCACATGTACTGTGCCTGTACTGTGTCCTGGAGAGTCATATGAAACAGTGGAGGCGGATGTAGGTGGCACTGCGCTCATATGGAAAATATTTGGTTTGTTTATGTATGCGTGTGTGTGTGTGTGTGTTAAATCCACCACAAAAACAAAAACAACAAAAATTTTAAAAATCCTAGCTGAAGAAGGAAGGTGATGCTCAGCACCCTCCAAGGTCTGGCATCCCTGCCCCCCAACCCTCCCTCCCTCCCCTCCCCATTCATAAAAGTTTAACGAAGTTGGCGTGCTGCGAAGAGCTGGATTTAAAAGAATAAAGGCGAGAAAGAGAGAGCGAGAGAGAGAGAAAGAGAGAGAGAGAGGGAAAGAGAGAGAGAGACAGAAATCCTGTGCAGCTCGCAAACGAAAAGCAAAAGAACTCAGCAGAGAAATGCGCCGCCTGATCGTCCTCTGGGATGCTCGCCTTGTTTTTTTTCTTTTTTAGAAAGTACGCCACTTGAGAGAAATCCGGAGGAGTCGCACCTGTTTGCCTCTTGGCTAGTCCCCCCCCCCCCCCCCGCCCTCTGCTCGCCCCAGCCCGTCATTCATGCCACAGGCCCCTAGGGTGTGTGTGTGTGTGTGTGTGTGTGCATATGTGTGTGTGCTTGTGGATGTGTGTGTGTTTGTGTGTGTGTGTGCATATGTGTGTGCGCCTGTGCCTGTGCGTGTGTGTGTGTGTGTGTATGTGTGCGTGTGTGTGCGTGTGCCTGTGCGTGTGTGTGCGTATGTGTGTGTGTGTGTACGTGTGCGTGTGTGTGCCTGTGCGTGTGTGTGCGTGTGTGTGTGTGTGTACGTGTGCGTGTGTGTGTGTGTGTGTGTGCATATGTACGTGTGCGTGCGTGTGTGCGTGTGTGTGTGCGTGTGCCTGTGTGTGTGTGTGTGTGTGTGTACGTGTGCGTGTGTGTGCGTGTGCCTGTGTGTGTGTGTGCGTGTGTGTGTGTGTGTGTGCGTGTGTGTGCGTGTGCCTGTGCGTGTGTGTGTGTGTGTGTGTGTGTGTACGTGTGCCTGTGTATGTGTATGTGTGTGTGTGTGTGTGTGTGGCAGGAGGCGGGTGTGGAGACGGGTAGAGGATAGGCGTGTTGAGGAGGGAGCGGGCGGGTCGTCTCCAGGAGACGCTGGCATGGTGTCATAGGCACAGCAGTGCTCAGCCTGTCTCTCTCCCCGGCTCTGTACTGACCCAGAATCCACCACAGCCTCTTTCAGGTCACAGTTAAAGGCTGCTCAGCGTCCCTCACCAAAGCCTGAGGTGCACAGCTCCGTTTTAGTTGCCCCTTGTAAAAATAAGAGACTAAATTTTGGCATTACAAATGAATGAAAAAGGGCTGAGCAAGAGACAGAGTGTCAGAGACTCTCCCCTAACTGAAAACCAAAACACCTATTTTCTGCTATAGAAACCGAAAAAATATTCTGCCTGCTTTCCCGTCATATTTATTTTGGTGAAACTTTTTGGTGAAAAGTTTTTACCTTATTGACTTGAAAGACATTGTTAACAGTGTTGAAACTAGTTTCTGCTGTCATAGTTAAGCACATTACATTATGAGACACTGACTTCATTGGCCAGAGTGACGTGTGATTGAAGTTCCATATCTCTCTCATGGTTCGGTGGGGAGTCACTGGCAGGGGGTGTCATGAATTTGTATGCGTTAATGCTTTGCCTGAAACGGAATTCCAGAAACCACGTTTTAAATGTGAACCGATTTGATAGTCTGTAATAATTGCAAATGCACTGCGAGATAAGTAAAGAAAACCGTTAGAATTGTGACGGTGTGCACTGGTGTGCATGCCGCAGTGTGGCCGCTACATGTGGCTGTAGGGTCTCTCCCGCGCTGACTCTTGACTGTGAGGCCGCGGCGCTGCGAGGTCAGGGAGGGCGGTCGGATGGGCGATAACGGCAGTTTTAATTGGAGGCGTGTCGTTCTGGGCGCGCGTGATGCGGAGGCGGTCGGTCTCTGCAGCGGGTCCCCGAACTCGAGTAATTGGTGATAAATAACCGGGCCGTTACGCGCCCCACGCCGCTCGTTCCCGGTAAGTAACGGTCTCCGAGGTGCAATAAGGACCGTAAAATGGTTTTATTATATTGCTGAGAAAGTCCTTTTTTCACCTCAATATTTTTTACCCTGCACGGTTCAGTTCCTGCCAAGACGGAGCCTCTAGAAGAGAAGGATTGATTTTATATTTCGGCTCTTGTACTTCAGCTTCAGGAGCATAGCTGTGATTTTTCAGGGGTCACCGTCAGCTTTTTGTTTTTCTTATAGTTCTTTTAAAAAAAAAAAAAAAAAAATTGCTTCGGAGGTTAGAAAGCGTTATTTTGAAGATTAAAACTTGCTTAGTAAGCGTAATATGTTTTTTTTAGTTTCTTCAAATGGGGATTTGGTGCTGGGCGGTTTGGTGCTGCCTTGTTTGTGCTGCAGTTTCAACACCGTTTGAGCTGAACTGTTTGAGCTGAGGTGGTGGCTGTGAGAGAGGCAGCCGCAATCAGTAATGATCAGCAGATAAGAGGCTGCTCTGAGCGCATGCTGCCTGCATCACTAACGGCGGCCGGCTCGGCGGGAAGGGGCGTGTCCTAAAAGGGGGCGTGTCCCCCGTGTCTTTTTTTTCCCCCCGCCCAGAACCGCGGGCGCCTGGCGGAGAAGCGCACCGCGCCCCTCCCCCCGACGCGCGTCCCCAAGAAGGAGCTGGTGTCCATCTTCAGCAGCGACGACAGCGAGGGCAGCGAGAAGGCCAATGGCGACCACGGCGACTTCAAGCAGGAGGACGAGCTGCGCTTCGGTGTCATGAGAAAGAGGTGAGGCCGCCGCCCGGCCGCTAGCAGAAACCGGTCAAACCGCGCCCAGACCTCACGGTCCTGTTAGGATAACGTAAAAATCTGGTTGCTTGGTAACCGAGCAGCTTGTGTTGTCCTCTTGTGCTTGCCGTCAAACGGACACGTGGCAGTGGTGCGCTTTGTTGACAATAGCCGAAACTGCACATCAGAAGATTGGTGCTCACATGGCAACACTGAGACACTCTAGCCCCTCCCTCTCAACCTCCCCACCCCCCACCCCCCATCCCACCCCGGACTCCTTAAAGATAGAACAGACACTCAACGGCATTCATTGTTCAGCCTTATTTTGGATACTCTCACATGCTTTAAATGCTCACATGCTTTAAATGACTGTAAAAGATTAGGCCCTTCATACATCAGTGCATCACCATTAGAGGGATTGTATGACACCCTTACAGCCTTTGCCATGGGAACCCCCACATTACACACACATATACTGTATGAAACATGGTAATAAATACAGGTGCAGAAAACCAGTTCCCAAATTAACAGAGGACACTGATGAAGAAAGAAGAAAGACAAACTCGAGTAACTGTCGACGGCCATCTTAGATTTGCTGATGTGTCGGTTTTCAGTGGAGCCTGAGATGAAGTTGAAATCAAAGTTACTCTCTGTTCCTGTTTCCTGTAATGTTTTTTATGATGTAGGAAATTCCAAGTCAGCCCTGTGATCTTGGTACACCACTGCAGAAAATGCTTAATATCTGGAATACTGGGGATTTAAGAGCATCAAACCAAGCTAATCACCCAAAGTGTTGTTTGCAACATATATAAGCTGTTACTTTAATGGTTGAATTTATGAAATGCCCACATTTAAGTACATCACATAGGCTTGAAATTGAGATCAGAAAGGACGATACAGGGCAACTTTATTGACCACTAGTGGTACATTTTCACACACAGACAAAAAATCCAAAGTTTTAAGTAGGTCCCCTGTACATTAATCATTGAAAAGGCACTAAGAGAGATTGACCCGTGTTTTGTGTACGTCTGCATGCGTTTCAGTTCACTCTGACTGTGAATACTCATGGCGCATGGTTTTGAAACCAGAGCAAATAATCACAAAGTAAAAAAAAAAAAAAAACCCAGAGGAAATTGAGGGTGTATTGACCTTATTCGTAACGGTGTCAGTAGCTGTGGGATCCTGCAGTACTGGAGGGACCATGTGTCCCCTGAGGAGATGAAAAACTAAAAAAAAAAAAAAAAAAGAGCATTTTTATAAAAGGGACAAAGTGACAGCGACCAGGTTCTCAGCTGAAGAACTGAAAAGAGTCGCAATCACACTTAACTGACGCGGGCGGAGCAGTCCGTCACCCAGCGAGGGGTGTCTGTAGGCCGGCTGTCACACTGCCAGTCAGTCACGCACGGCTCGATTGCCACGCGCCGAATGTAACCGTCGGTTAAAAATATTTTTGAGGTTCTCGTGACTGGCGCTGTTTTATTAAGCAGTGCCGTGAGATAGCAGGGAAAAAAGGCGAAACAGGTTCTGATCTGAGCAGCGAAAAATGAAAATGGAAAAACTGAGAAAGGGAAAATGGCGGTTTCAATGAATGAAGCAAAGAAGGAGAGTAACACCTTTGAGAAAATAGAGAAAATTTTTTCACAAATTGTGGCCATTTTCTTTTAATACAAAGAACGTAAGTACTGTTAAATCAGTGTAAAATTGAAGGAGCACAGGGAAGTACCTTCGGCCATGTTTTTGTGACCTCTTGACTTACCGTATCACGGAACAGTTTTGCAGGAAGTGGGTGTAACAGACAGAATAAATAAAAAATGTGTATTGGTTGAGTACTGTGAATTTCAGGGAGTCTATGTCAGTAGCAAATGAAAAAAAAAACAAGCCTTAGAAGAACAGGGTTCTGTGTTTATATGTCCATATATACAGTATGTCACAGGTGGATAGTGAAGTCACTCCTTCTATCCGTCTCACCTGTCAAACCACAACCAATAAGATCTTACGGAGAGCTCAGTTTTCAGTGACTGACAGGTGTGCTGACAAATTAGTGATGAAGAGCTTTAGCAGGCACCAGATCAGTTGGTCTGGTTTGTCAGAGGGCATTGTCCTCTATTCCAAAGTGATTGGCAGTATGGTAATGAGCCCTTCAAAATGATTGGTCAGTGCGTGGTACAGCCACGCCCCACTGCGGTGCCAGGACCGGAAAATGGTAAAGCAGAGGGAGGCGGTGAGCTGCTGATACTGTTGGCAAAATTTTAAATACCAAAGGGGAAACCCTTTTGATGTTGAAAGGTAGTTTTCAGTTTCACATGAACATGTTTTCCTCTCACTTCAAGTTGTAAAAAGATGATGCAGTTAGCAAGTACCTTCTGTCAGGTCCATAGATGATTATCGTATACACACATATGCTGTATAGATTACACATTGATTGTTTCTTGGAAAGATTTTCAGTTATAGTCATATGTTTCAACTTCAACATTTTGCTATTTCCTGTAAACGTATCAGGAAATTTGAAAGTTTAAAATGTTATTTTAACAAATTTTATGGTAGAAATAACATGGGCAATATTCATCAGGCTAAACCTAAAGGATAAAGAATGCAGCATTTATGATCATTAGATTTGGCCCAAACTGGACTAGACTTACTTTGTGTTTGCATCTGTTTTTGGGTTGTGACCCCTCTGCGTGCTGGCCTCCTCAGAAGGTTGGTCTCTGCCCTGGACTGATCTCCACCCTGGATTGGTCTTTACTTTAAATTTCTACCCTGGGCTGAATTTGTAATGGGAGCGCTCTGTTTGCAAGCCAAGTTGGATTTAAGCCAGCTCTTCAGGAAGCACCAGCCTGTGTAATGAGGATTATGAGTGGGATAGGAAGAGGAAATAGCTGTTCACTCGTTAGCAATAACGCACCAGATTAAGATGACATACAGCGTCGTGGCAACAGGCTGCGTGGGCCTTGCCTGAGAATCCAGCCTTGCGCAGATGGCGGGGTGTGAGTGAAAGGATGAGTAATGGTGAGGGAACTGTTCCTGTAAATCAAAAAACAAAACACACACACACACGCACATATACACAGACACACTCACATATACACATACACACGCACACACATGCACACACGCACACACAAGCACACGCACATACACACACACACACACACACTCACATGCACATGCAGACAGACACACACACAGACACACACGCTCACGAACATGAACACACACACACACACAAGCGCACATGCACAAGCACATGCACCTACACACACACCCATGCACTTGCACACACACGCACGCATACACACGCACACAGACACACCATGATGCCATGTTAATTCAGTCAGGGAGCACCAGGAAATGTAGCTATGCCTTCACGATATAAGGGCTGTTATTGTAAATTCTGATTTCACATCTAAAAATAGCAGGAAATCCTTCAGCGTTCTCTGCACTTATTATATATACTGTATATACAATGTCTATCAGAATGTCGTATATTTATTTTGTATTTTCTGCCTTCCTTCATTGATGCGCAACCTATGTACAGCATGTCGGGAATGTACACAGACGTGTATTACTGCGTTGCGGAAACAGCTCAATATGAATCCATGCTAACCCAGTCCGCCGTGCAAGCTCGTATTTCGCACGCTTGTTTACTATGGTGTTCACAGATGTGCTGAATGTATACCTGCTTTTATACCTTTCTGCGAATGGCGAAGCGATGCGTCTGTTTGTCTGCGCGTGCACCACAAAAAGCATCCCAGGGTTTCCTTCTGTTCTATTGGTTTTTTTTTTTTTTATCGCGCCAGATGTAGGCGGAGCAGGGCCGTGTCTTTACGGGGCATCGTTAGCGCTGGGCTGCGGCGGTCAGCTGTTGCGTGAAATCTGTTTTGGGTGGGGGGGAGGGGGCAAGGAGGCGAAGGTGGGGTTGGGGGGGGTGGGCACACAACCGCAAAGATGCACACGCACACGCACGCACACGCAGGGGCCTGGGGTTGGGCCCCCCTAAAAAGCGCCAAGAGGCCACGGCGAGGGAGGCGCATTGCCGAGACAACGCTAACGAGCGCGAGCGAGCAGGAAACCGCTGACCCCTTCCCATAACGTGCTGCACTTCTGCGAGAGAGTGAGAGAGAGAGAGAGAGAGAGAGAGAGAGGGAGAGAGAGCACTCTCAAAATCATTTATACCTGAAACCTTTTTGTGCTGAATTGAAACGACCCAACTCTTTAAAACGGGCATGGAGCTAGAGGTCCTGTAGCAGGTTTAACAGGTTTGGTATGGTTCAGTGTGAGAGTGCGGAAAAAAGAGGGCTTCTTTATAAAGACTATATATAATAAAAGTATAAAGACCAGGTTGTAAAGAATTAAAGTCTGTTAACCTTTTCGATATGTACTGCGCATATCTGAAATGATTAAAAATATACCACTCTGAACAGTGATTCATTTCAGAGACACAAATGAGCAACTGTACATTTAAAACTATATATTTACAATGAAACATCACAGAAAAATATAAATGCGTACATATTTCTAAACCGTACGTCTTTCCCAGCGTTTTGCGCATAATAGCTATTTTGAAAGCATTTTCACATGCAGTATATTTTAGCGGGTCTCGCTCTGAATGGTGTAGCCCGTGACGCCGAGCTGTCGGATAGCGGTAGAGGGAAGCCTCACGCCATGCTAACCTCGTTACGGGTTTTTTTTTTTTTTTTACTCGACGCTTCTGATGCTTGCGTGTTAAGACGCTAACAAATTTACTGGACACTCAAGACTGATTCGCGGGTCGGAGGGGCGGGGGGGGAGGGGGGGGGTGGCTTTTACTCTTTAAATGGCGGCCGGCTTGGCGGAGCCGTGGCTCCAGTCTGTTCAGGAGGCGCGCGGTCCGCCCCCGCCCCGGCCCCCGCCCCCCGCGCGTATGTGGGGCTGACCAAAAAATTGATAATAGGCTGTTCAGCCTTTGAAATTAGGTTTCCATTGAATACAGCCCCTGTAAGCGAGTTGTAGACGGGTCTAAACAAATTGGATTTTACTGTCGGATGACAAAAAAAAAAAAAAAAAAAAAGAGCACAGGCTTCCTTTACGAGCGCGTTCGGGAGTCGCTGGTAAAATGCGCCATTGTCGCCATCGTCGCCATCGTCGCGTCACGGTTTCCTGCGGTTCGTCCGTTTTCTCGTCACGGGTGCCGTTACCGGGTTGCGAACGTCACGTGATATAGCCTACAGAATGCAATTGCGCTTATCCCACAAGAAAAGGCAGGGCGAATAGAAAGACAGCGGCAACTGAGAATGGGATTTAGGGCTCTGTGGAAGGAGGAGGGCTTAGGACCTCGTCATCCTCGACAGAGGCCTGCCTCGTCCGTCTCCTCTCACCATGTCTTTTAACCAGATTAATGTTAAGGGCCGCAGCGTTGCGGACGATTAGCAGGTCAGGCCCACCTACGGGACGCAGAGCGAGATGCGCGAGCCCTTCCTGCCAAGTGCGCGCTTGCAGCGGATGCGGGGTACGCACCACGAGAACGGCGTGGCTCCTGTGGTTTCGCGAGATCGACCGTCCACCCCGCTGGCGAAGCGAGCGCGCCCTTGTCGGGGGGCGTAGCCTTAGCAACGAGGCCCTTGCCCGAGGGTCGTCGAGCGTGACACCCGCGGCTGGGCTGGGACACGTTTCACGGCCGAAGCGACATCTGAAGCGGGAATAGCAAGGTGACGAACAGCCGACAGAAATAACAAAATGCCCCCAAAGCAGCTTCAGCCCCCTGGAGCTGGGGACCGATGTTGCAGTTAGCGCGCAGGGGGGCCGGCGTAATAAACAGCAAAGGTTTCAAACGGGAAAAAAAACGGTCGAAACCCTACCTGCGTGCGGTTCTCCTGAATGCGCAGACAAGGCTTCGATTAAAATGTGCTGACTGTAAGTCTGGGTCATTACTGAGGACCGGTGACGCATTACATTCTATACGCCGGCTGACAGAGCCATCTCACTGACTCAGAACACCTCCCAAAATGGCCACTGACTCGCGAATGTCACGGCCTGTTTGAGTCTATACGAAACCCCTTTTGTTTAAGCGAATAATCTTTATAGTAGAATCAAATGTACTTCTTCATTTAAGCACTTTAAGAAGTTTTTTTTAGTTTACTGCAAAATTGACTTAAATATATGAAATCCACAGTTAGTCATATAATACCGTAGTCTGTATGACGCATATCATCGTTTTGTGTGCTATATAATGAGGAGAGAGGTTATTACCTGATTCTCAGGAAGAGAGGATCTCAGAGAGAGAGAAAAAAAGAGGGATAGAGGGAGAGAGGAAAGAAAGGCGAGTGCGGTTGCCTATTTCGTCTGGACTTTGGTGCTGTCCCCCTCCACCCCTCCACCCCTCCACGGGTTGCACAGCTGCTCAGACACTCTTTAAATCCTTGCTATAAATTCGGCTGCATACGAAGAAGGGTTTAACCTGTCTGGGCTATGAATGCAAAGTGACTGTGGCACAAAGCCAGCCTCCGTCTCTCCCTCTCCCTCTCTCTCTCTCTCTCTCTGCGCGTCTGTGGGGAACCGGGCGCTGGTGGCGGGTCTGATAGCTTGCGTTGCCTAGGGATGCTCGGGACGGAACCCGCCGAGCCACGGAAACCTTCTAGAACCAGGCCAAGTTCCGGGGCAGAGGCTGTGGTAGAATCTCTCAGTGTTGGTACGTACTTGAGATGCCTGACTTTAGTGTATCTACACCTGCTTCTGTTCACTCGGCAGTGTTTGGTTGCTGCTATGTGCTGGCAATAGGCAATGATGTATTCTTTAGACTGAAGTGTGACTTGTTAGATTCAGACCTTTCCATAAATCTCAAGTAAGAAAGGCTAAGAGTACATTTTAAAGTGAAGCATTAACCGGAGTGGGTTACTGAATTTTAATGGAAAATATGTGCAGATGTATGTGATTTACATTTTGCACGACACCATGTGCTGCGCCTAATAGTTAGAGTTATTCATTCAACCTCTGCAGAGCTGTACCAGGTGATTTAAAAGTCACAACTTTTTTGTTTTTATAATGAACTGAGTGTTTATGAGAAAGGAAGCAAAGTATGTGTGTACCTCAACAAGTTTGTCAAGCTGACCATTAAGAAGAAAAAAAAAGTAGAGTAACCAAATTTCTTTCAGTATTTATTTCGACACAGTAATTTCAGGGTGTTGCTTGTGGTTAGCGTGTTCTCCGCTTGTGATGCGATGCAACAAAATTAGCTGGAGCAGACAGGTGTGTACGTGCTACTTGAATGTCATTATTATTAGTTGGACTTAGCTACTAATAAAAAGGGATTTAGGATTTCACATGTTCCCAAATCCCTTTAAAGATGGAAAGGGCCGAAATGGTCACAGATAATTAAAGTTCTGACTTATATATTTTAAATTCCCCCGTGAATTTTCATGCCTTAGGAGCGATAGTCTATGGGAAAGACTACGTCCTTGTTTGCTAGCTGTTTGTTGTCCCGCTGATCCCTCCCCGCCCTGAAATTAAGATTCTCGGGTCTTTGTTTTTCATAACACTCATTCTTGCTGGTGAGAGAAACAGCACTGCCTCCAACTATTCGCACCCACCCCCCCCCCCAACCCCCCAACCCCCCCCCCCTCCTGATACGCCCATACATAGAATTGTTTGTTCTATCACTTCGCCCAACGTAGTTGCAGCTGGTATCACAAAGTGTTGTGGAAAGTTACACCACCAAAGAATTTTCAGTTCTCGGCATGACTTTTTGCACGAGCAGGAAGAAGAGAGCAGGGGAGCCTGTCAGGAAGGGGACCAGCCTGTGGGACGGTGATTACCCTTTGTGTGTAGGTGGTGGGGGGAAATCCCAGTCTGTGATGGAAAAGACCTACTTTCGGGCTCTACCTGAACTCATCGCCCGTGGGCCTCGGAGGAAGGATTCCCCCCCAGGGGTGTCTCTGCTGAGAAACAGGCCTTTGAACAGTGGGGATCCCCAGTCTCCCTCCCCCAGAAATGAGCAAGAACAGCAGCCACATGTCGGGGGTGGATTAAAAGCGAAAAGAGTGATCGTGTCTCTGAGATCTCATCATTTTCGGTTTTCGCTCTCGTATCTCCCGGGCTTCACAAACACGCAGAGGAGGGTTTCCTTCCCTGTGACCGCGGGCGCCTGGCGGGGGCAGCCGCTCCTCCGCGCTGCCGTCACAAACCGGCCCCGTTCGGGGTCGAAAACAGCGATTTGGCTATTTCTGTTAGGGCCCACCGTCATTATCAGCCAGCGCTGGGGCAGGTGTGTGAGCAAGGACAGTAATGTAGCCAGGTTTGGAAAAAGTGCAAATTGTCCTGTTGTTGTTCCCCCCCCCCCCCCACCGTCAGACCTTATTTTGAGTTTGTAAACCTTTCAGTTCCTAGGAAGCTGAGAGAAAAAAGTGACAGCCGATAATTATCAGATTTAAAGGGGTTAAAAACCGTTTGAAAAGGTGTGCAGTCTTGAAACCGGCGATGGAAAAACTGAGAACCTAAAGGCACTCGTGTAGGAGTCATGCACAAATTTCCTTCGTGATTTCTGTGCACCTTGCAGTGCGCTCTAGTTCCCCTGTAAAACCCACCGCAGAGACACGTTCAGGTTTTTCTTTGCTGTTACTCTCAGCTTAAAAGGAAACACGCTTATCGTAATCCCATTGTAGACGGCGGGCTTAGGCCAGCCTGCACCCTTGAATGAGTGAATACATTTGGGTAAAATAAAAAAAACCAACTTCAACTCGGAGGCCGTTTTTTTTGGTAGATGTGTAGGAGCGGGACTACTTACCCGTAAGGAAAGCGGGGGGGCGGGGGGGGGGGGGTGGAGGCGTTGGCGTGCGCTGGTAACGAATCCAGTCCTAATCAGGCAGGGCTCGCCGGCGTTCTCCTCCGAAAAAGAAAGCGTCTGAAATTCCTGTTCGGCGGGAGGTGTATCGACCTGGCGTCGGCCGGCATACGCCGCACGTACAGACACGGCGGGGGAAAACCCGGGAGAGCGCGGCGTGATCTCACTTATTCATGCGCCTGCTCGCGTCTTTATTTTTCTGTCTCCCTCCTCGGTTGGGGTTCTCTGTACCAGGCTCTCTTTTTTGGTCCTAATGTGGAAAGAACAGAGGCCCTTGTTAGCCATAGAGTTGAAAAAGTGAAAAAGGAGAAAAGGAGATAAAAATAAAAAAATAACTCGGGTCCCATTAGCTCATAGGTACTCGCAGGTGTGGATCCGAAACGTTGCGATGGATTGCTCAGTTGGGCCTGGCATTGTGTTACCGTTGAATTCTAACAATAGGAGAGCTCAGAGAATTTTAAGCTAGTATTTTTAGGCGATGTTTTGCTTTGTTTTTTGGTTGAGGTTCATTTCAGTTGAGCGCTGCGGACTCAGGCTTTCTCAGCCAGTGAGGCTGCAGTCGACTGCATTGCAGTCAGGGCAGCTCTTAGAGATACGCGCAGACGCCTGCAGGCAGCAGCTGTCAGCCTCCTGAACCCGCCACCCCCCCGCCCCCCACCCCACCCCCCCGCCCCGCGTGCACCTGCATGCCAAATCGCTGCCGCCTCCTGTGATTCGGGGCAGTTTGTCACCGTTCCCGTCGTTAGCAGCGGTGTCAGATGTAGCCGCGTAACGTGGCGGCGTCTGCCCCTCCCCTCCCCCCTCCCCCCTCCCCCCTCCCCCCCAGTCGCCCCGGCGGCCCCCCGAGCTGGCGCCGCTCCCCACCTGGCGCTGGCCACCCGCGACCCGGCCCCGCCCAGCCGAGCGGCTGGGGTGGCGGCTGCTCTGGCCGCCTCTCCCCGGCAGCTGCGAGGCCCCCGCGGCGCTGCTCTCTCGTTTTCCGATTCAGCGCTCCCCGCGTCGGTTTGGGGCGGGGCGCGCCTCTCCCCCCCCCCCCCCTCCCCCCGAGGGCCAGGGCCGCGTCGTGAGAACGCCGACCCCCTCGCAGGTGCGGCGCAGGTGCGACCACATTAGACGGGGACCGCACACGCGCACGCTCTCGCACGTGCGCTCACGCTGCACGCGCACGCCCCCGGCGCCCGCTCGCACCCACAGAACCGGTGAAGGCTAGGGCAGCTGCGCGGAGGCTTCCGGAAGCTCGGGGGCCGCTGAGAGCCGTACTCCGCCGCCAGGGCCTGCCGCTCGGGAGAACTAGAGAAACATGTTTGCCCATGCTAGAGATCGTATCTGACATATCTAACCACAGACAGACCTGCCTCATCTCATTATGCATTTTTCTCTTATTAACTCATGGCGCTGAAACTTTTTCTTCTTCTTTTTTTTTTTTTTTTAGCCGTTAGGGTTTGATCTCCTCTAGCCTTTGATGTAATATTCATGTGTTTTATGTAAATGAGCCAAACCGTATATCTCGTCCTTTAATTGGTGGCGTTACTAATGTCGAAAAACCGCGTTTCACTTCACAGGGGCAACCCTGACCCTACGTGCCTGAAATGGTATGTTTTTTTATATACGGATGTTGTTATATACATTCAGTGCCTCATTTAGACCCAGTGTTGTTGTCACATTCAGTACCAACCTACACAGCAGCCTGTGTAAAGGTACGCATTTAATTCATTGAAAGTAGTCTGTCGTTTAGACCAATTTGACTCTGGAGAACAAATCAGTTCCACCTAAAAAACAAAGGAAGGATTAGGTAATTAACCGCTTGGGTGGAAAAACACAGGGCAGACGTAAAGGATTTAGTCACTGTGGTTCCCGAAATGTCCCGTCCCCAATGTCCAGGCCCCTTTCACCTCAGGGCCACCTCTCTGTCTGTGGCAGGACAGCATCGGTGCCTCCACGGAACTGACCAGTGGAGCTGGCGCTGGATGAAGCTCACAGAGCGCTGACCCAGATCTATTTAACGCCTTGGGTGCTGCCTAAAATTAAAACACCCGCAGCTCCAAAAAGGGATACTTACTTTGTTCAGTAAGATGGAAGTCATGTGGAAATAATCATTATTGTAAATAATTTGGAGTAAGAAGGTTCCATTCCGTTGTCGCTGACACACAGCATAGTAACCATCTCCCAGATCAATGCCAGCTCTTATTTTAGGGTGGCGCAGTGTTACAGTGATGTAGTGTAGTTATGTCATGCACAAATAAAAGTGTCTGAGATTGTCCTTCAGACCCACAGAATGTATACAGTTGCATGCACAGACACATACAGTCCATGGTTCTTATTTGCACACACATACAAGACAAGTGTCTTGTCACACACACACACACACACAATTATTATTCACAGTCTCAATAGAAACACAATGTTCAGAATCCTCATTTGCACTAATATGCGGAGTCCCAAAGCACGATCCTCACTCCACCCACACAGTGCTCACTAACACACACACAGTGCTCACTAACGCACACACAGTGCTCACTAACACACACACAGTGCTCACTAACACACACACAGTGCTCACTAACACACACACAGTGCTCACTAACACACACCTGGCCCCTGCACAAACACGCGGGGACTGCGGCGCCCGCGCGTGCACGCTGCCCGTCGCTCTGGCCCTCAGACCCGCCTCTCCCTTTAACTGGCTCAGGCCGGCTTAATATCTGGGTCGTTATGTTGGTCGGGACGCTGGGGGATGAGTGGCATTGACGGCCTTAGGGGACGCGATTATGGAGATTGCGTCCAGCGTGCGCCTGGCGATAAGAGTGCGCCTTTGTCATGAGTGCGGCTGTCGGCTCCTTCAACCCCCACCACCCCCCCAAACCCCCCCGCACCACCCCCCCCCCCCCCCCCCCCGCCCCGCTGGCGGCCTGCGCTGAGTCAGCTGGCCGGTTCTTACCTCTCCTGACTCAGATTATGACCTTGGCTGGCTGTCTGCGAGCCCTCATTAGGGGGCCGAATTGGGACAGCGGGGCGAAAGTGTGCTAATTAGCCCGGCTAACGGTGCCCTTGCTCTCTGGACTTAGCGCAGATCCTCTGAAAGGCGTCTCTCTTCGGGATAATAACCTGCTAAGGTAAGAAGTTCAGGATGGCATTATCACATCGGGAGCACTGATTGGAGTAGGGTGGGGAGGGGGGGGAGGCGGAGAGGGGGGGTGAGGTTGGTGGGGATTGGAAGGGTGTCTCTTTCCCTCCTTTGCCTCTCTCTCTCCCTGTCTCTCTCTCTCTCTCTTTGTCAAAGGCAACCGACGCAGATATTCACAGAGACCATGGCGCGTAATTTGACGCACTCACAGTCTTAATCGCGCGCGGCATGTCTGTGGTTGTCATTCTGACGCATATCTGGGATTGAGAGCCCTACTGTACTGTCATTTCCAAAAAAGAAAAGGCCTGTGCTCTGGTGTTTGTGCGTTGGAAGGACCTTTACAAAAGCCCCTTGTGAAGCTCAGGAGCGTGGCGAGGGTGACCGTGCCGGTGCAGTAATATTCATACCCAAGACCTGTTCAAGTGAAGTGAAAACACATCATTTTGTTCTTGTGAAGCATTTTTTTGACACTGCATTTTGAAAGGACCGTCGCTTGCATGAATGATCAGTATTCTGGGGTGAGATCTGTCAAGTTGAAAAGGTCGGTTATACCTGACAGGAGTAAATTAGAGTAAATTAAAATCTTCATGTTCATAGTGACTGTCATGCCATATGGACTGCTTTGTTTCAAAAGGAAGTTTTATTTATAGTTAATGTAAAATAAAAATACATCCCAACATAAAAACATGAATTTTGATTTTTTTTTTTTTTTTGCAAAACAGAGATTTTACTTTGCGTAAAAAATCATAAAAAAAAACCACCGACGGTAATTTTTTTAGCATTTGTTTGGCTCTAGTTGATGTTTTTGGCCGGTTTCCTTTTTTCTCCTGACTGAATTGTTATTCGGGTCAGGATTCAGGCGCGGTCATTTTAATGAACGCTCCCCCCCCACCCCCCGCCACATAAATCCCCCCCCCCCACCCGCCTCCTCTCCGCTCTGACGCCGGCGGGGGACTAATCGGGACGGGGGCTGCGGAGGCCGATGTTTGCGCGTGCGCTCCACCTTTAATCACCCTGGCTGGCGAGTGCTCCGTGGAGCCCAACCCTTCCTGCCGGGGCCCGGCCCCTTCGGCCCCGGCCCGGCCCGGCCCGGGGCGTGCTCTCTTTCCGGGATTCGGGACGTTAACCCGGCCCTCATTAGCCGGGGAGGGAGGCTGCGAGACGCTGGGCATCAGGAACTAATTACCGAGCCCATCAATTTACGGCCCCCGGAGCTGCTTTCAGGGACATTAACCAAACTTCTGCTCACACATCAGTCACAGTTCTAACAGGGATGAGCTGTTATCCACAGGCACCGTGTGTTCATTGTAATAATTTAATGACTTATGGACTTATGGCTTATTATATATGTACATATATATATATGTATGTATGTATATATATTTACATAGCATGCCAGTAACAACAGCTCTCTTGAATGTACCAACAAGTATGAACCCCTTAAAGCCACTTGATTTTTTTAACATTAAGCGTGTGTGTGTGTGTGTGTGTGCCTGGATGTGTGTGTGTGTGTCCATGCGTGTGTGTGTGCCTGGATGTGTGTGTGCATGTGTCCATGCGTGTGTGTGTGTGCGTGTGTGTGCGTGTGCGTGCGTGTGTGTGCCTGGATGTGTGCGTGCGTGTGTGTGCGTGTGTGTGCCTGGCTGTGTGTGTGCGTGTGTCCATGCGTGTGTGTGTGTGTGTGTGTGTGTGTTGGGGGGAGGAGGGTGACACCTTCACACACAGCCCTGCTGCTGTCCCCTCGTTTCCGTGGAGCCCGCGCTGTGGCTCTGCGTGCCGCTTCCCTGTGAGAAGTTTCTGGCCTCTCGCGGTGGCGAGGCAGGGCCAGGACGGGCATCTGCCGCTCCTCCCAGAGGGAGCCGCACGCGGCGCAGTCGTGCCCTGAATGCGTCCTGCCACTTTCCCGTGGCAGGCAGCCCGGCGCGCTTGGCAAGCGCAGTCTCCCCCCCAACCCTCCCCCCCTCTCCCCCCGCCCGTTCTCTCCCCAATGAGCTGTTCATCACGCTCAAAAATCTTTAATTTATTTTTTTTGTAATTTTTTTTTTTCCGTGGGTGCCGCAAGTTGACTTACGAGCGAATGGCTGCCCGGCTCGGTCTGGAGGAAATGAATTCCGCCGCCGGTTCGGTGGGGGCTCAGAGACGGCTTTGCGCGCGACAGCCGCACCTCGCCGCGCCGGGGGCCAGTAATCCGCGCGGCAAGGAAGGGCTGGAATTTTGGGGGCGCGCGGACGGCAGAGCCGCTCGCCTGTCAGCGGCGCGGTGGCGGGGCTCGGGGGGCAGGCGTCTGCGTCCGATTAGCGAAACCCAGCTGTCGTTCGGACCCCCCCCCCCACCCCCCTTTAAGCCTGCGCCCCCCCGTGTGCGAGCGCCTGTCCATAGCGTTTCTAATATTCCCCTTATTAATCGGGTATTGCACAACATTATGCCGCATAAGGAGATCATGGCTGTAATCTGATTCCATTAAAATGCCCCCATGACACAGTTCCTCACCCTCCTCCGGTTAGGTAAACGACAGGGCATTAATGAGGAAGGACGGAAGGGTGGACATATCCCAGCCTGAGCTCTAAACCCTCCAGCCAGTAGGGGAGGGGGTTAGGGGGGGCAGAGGTGTCCCAGCAAACATTTGTGAACTGCTCGGTTCTGTGCAACCAGCTAGTTTGTGGTCATGACCAAACTGGACAAGTCCACGAAAAGGAAAATTCGCCTAATCTGCACTCCACCGCCCACCCTCCCCCAATGAACAGCAGACACTCATGAGAAATAGTCTGTCCAAACCTCTGAATTCCCTTCAAAAACATACTTTTTGGCTGGACCGCAACAGCGGGGCCAGCCCTACAAACGCGAATGTCTGTGACTGAGTGACTGACTGAGTGATACCATTGTTACCAAGTTACACCATTGGTCGGCCGCGTTATGACGTCACACCTTTGGTCAGCCGGTCCAGCCATATACTAGGTTTTAACCTGGTCTTGTTTGAGAGAACTATGGGTCAGATGGTTGTCTTTGCTCTTGTGTTTGGGTCTTGTCTTGGGCTCTTAGTCTAACTAACTAGTCTTGACTAGTGGTGTCTGATTAGGGTGGCGGTGTTGTATAATAATTAAGTAAGTGGCCTGAAAGGTTCAAGGTTCAATTCCCAGCTAGGACACTTCCATTGTACCCTTCAGCAAAGTACTAAACCTGCATCGCTTCAGTAGATATCATGCTGTATATGGAATTTATACAATCCAAAAAAGCTGTGTAACTTGCTCTGTATAAGAGGGTCTGCTAAATGCCCATAATGTAATGGAATAATATAATGACTAGTTAGCCTAATGTAATTAGTAGCCTCAGATAACCCAGCACTGTTGTCCTGGCTGAATGCTTACACCATAATACTTTCTGAATACCTCTTAGCCTGGTACATGCATGGGCTGTGTTTGTCTGAGGCAATTAAGGTTTATACCCCTGATTGGCACATTTGCTATCTGTACCTGTTATCGCTGATACCTTTGAAGATTACACTGCTCCGAGCTCGTCCTCCTACCTGCTTCCTCAGCCAGTATTGATTTGGGGTGGGTGGGGGGAAAAAAAAAAAAAAGCTAATCACTTCACTTTAAGCTGGTAAACCACTTATGAATCCCACAATGTGTTGATTAACGTTTCTTAAGGTTGAAGATTAGACAGGATAAGACACAAAATTGCTTGAGGCAGTTGTCTGTCATTCTTTTTTGTCTGTCTTAAGCAGTTTCTGTCCGTGATTACGGTCTGTGCACGTGCCGCACGTGTTAAAAGGGGTTTTCATGAGCCGTCCCACATTAAATAGAAGAACGAAACACAAAGGGTGGGTTCAGCAGGGTGTAGCCAGAGGAGTTGAGGGCAGTTGCTCGCAGTCGGTTGGCATCGGCACCCAGAGTGATATAATTGCCGCCTTCTGTATGTTTTGCGGGCAGTAGGTGTGCACCATCTGATTAACGGAGACGTAGACAAATAGACCGATCAGCCACCCGTATCGACAGGGCCAGACCCTGGGAGGTTGGACAGCGTGTGGGGTGGCGAGCTGGGGGTAGGGTGTACTGGCGGGAGGGTGGAAACCGTTCCCGTGGAAAGTTTGGGACCCCGGCGGGGGATTTCCGAGACGCGCGATCATGTCCGCCTGCGTTGACCCGGCTGCGGGACGGTTGTTTGGGTTTCGGGGCGTGTGCTCGCAGCTCATCAGAAACGGGCCTTTCCCTACACCGCTGTAAGTACCGCAGATGAAACACTGGTGGATTTGACCTTCTGTTCATTTATCATTTATCGCTCACCTTCGTTTAGATTGCTTCTGTGGCTTCGTTGATCCAGTGTTTGCGTAAAGTATATATTTATAATTAGTTTTGCTTTTTTTGGGAAAATACGTGGGTTTTCGACACCTTTCAGAACTCATGATGCTAAAAATTATCTTAGCAAATTCTGAACTAAGTGGTGGCTTAATCCTGAAAATCGACACATTTTCTTTAGAGTTTACACTTCTTGTATGGTAGAACTGCACGGTTGGCAACAGTTATGCAAGCATGTACCTCTGAAACGTTGTCTAAACCTATATGTCTGAGTCCCCCCCCCCCCCCATCACTGAGTGAGAGAGAGCAGAGGGGTGGGGGGGAGGGAGGGGGGTGGAATTTGGTTGGGTGGCATAAATCTGAAAGTGAGCTCTCTCTCCCCCTGGCGTTGTGTTGCAGCCGCGACAGCAGTGACCTCACGACGATCATCTCCAACCTGCACCACACCCGGCAGACCGGCATGCCCGAGGGGCAGCCGTGCAGCGAGATCACCAGGAGCAGCACCGTGGACATCGGCTCTGCCGCGGCAGGTAGGGAGACACCCCGGGCTCGGGGTCCGGGGTCCGGCTCGCGCTCCTACACTCCTGCACCTCTCCCCCAAAAAACCCAAACAGTGGCCCAGCAAATTTATCACACCGAGCTGCTTTTTCTGGAGGCTAGAGGGGTGAAGGCAAGATCACTAAATGCTGGCTTTATTTGTATTTTTTTTCAATGGCGAGTGGTTCCTCTCTCTCTACCTGGTGTGTCTGTGAGTGCCGTGCCTTCACTTGAAGGGTTTTCGTGCATTTCTCTGCCGTTGTGGCGGAGATGAGAGACCCCAGCACTTTCTCTCCAGGTCCTTCTCCTTTCCCTAAAAGGATTTGTTTGTGTTTGTAAGTTCATTTGGCGTACTTTACTTAATTGGCAAGATTAACCACATTGCTCATCCCCTCGCGTCTCTCTCTCGAACCCCTTGCTTAATGTGCACTTGACATTTTCTTTAGCGCTCCGAGCTTATTTGTACCTTTGTGATTCCCACTTCAAATAAATGGCTTTATTACCGCCTAATCTGATGGGATCTTAAACAAAGACGCGGCAGAGTGAGATAGCTGAATGCATTAACTGAGAGATATTTATCCGATGAGCATTCTGGCTCTCCTTACGTAGATACGGCAAGAGAGGCTGCATGGACCTTACTCGCTTTCCACCGTGTTCCCTAAATTTAGTGAGCATTAGTGTTAAAAATGACTAAAAGTGTGTTATGTAAAAAAAATTAGCTCATATCTTTAAAATTTCTTAGCAATTATTTCCAAAAGTGGTTAGTGTGCTCAATGGGCTTCTTTGGTTATTGGTCATGTTATGGACTTCAACTTTACTGCTTTTAGAAGTAGTGGGTTCTGGTTATTATTCTGCTTTGGTGAATCGTTTTTTGGAAAAGCTTGTTGTCATATCCACCTAGAAGTTCATGTCTAGTAGTTTTTTGTTTCTGTTTCCCGCCCGGAAGCCATTGAGAGGACACAAGTTGACCTACGGCATCATAATTATTTTTTAAAAACTTTCTTTAGAGTGGGGAGGGGTTGCTTCATGGCTGCTGAAGCATTATCAGGGCTTTATCGATGTCACTTTGGTGCTTTTGTCTGTGTCACAGAGACGGAGCAGAGAACATGATAGATGAGAAGGCCGGTGTTTATGAACTCTAATTGCAGTATTGATTGCTCCTGGAGCCAGCGAATGCTGCGCTCTGTAATTGAGATGTTGTTCTCAGACCGTGGGGCTAGGCAGCGACTCCAGCAAGACACTTTTCCTCCGCGCTAGCAAGAATCACGGCACTCAAGCGAAAATCGCATCAACGTCGACCCCTTCGTGTCTTACCTAAAAAAAAAAAAAAGTCAAGAAATGAATTTCTGCAGACTGAATGTATGCTTGTAAATTCCAGAAAAATAAAGCTTATTATTTTTTTGTTGCTCCGGTGGAAGTCACGCTAAGCGTGTAACATCGTCTCTGTGAGGTGGTTCTGATCTTTCTGTTTAAATTTTCTTTTAAACTTCTGACCCCAACGGGAATCAGAAGTTTATGCCTGACACGTCAGACCGTGCATTCGTATGCCTATTTGTGGACATTTGGCGTTTTGATGTGGTTTTCGAGTTTGCTTTGACTTGTGGCGAGCGTTCCCCAGCGGTCAGCGAGGGGGCGTTAAGTGAGATCGGGCCCCCGAGTCGCTGTGCCGGGCGGGAGGGTGAGGTGCGGTGTCTGCCGAAAAAACTGCGTGGACTGGCAAGAGTTGTTTTGTCTCCTTCCTGCTGTAGTGTAGACCAGACTTGGGTCAAATACGTATTTGTTTTGGATTCAAATACTTTTCTGTGCTCTGTTGATCTTGCCTGGTGTAACTGAGCCAATATGACCAGAAGGCGGGGTTTAACACTTTTTGGGAGTATTTCATTGGTTTCAATACACCAGACAAGACCAGTAAAGTGTAGAAAAGTATTTGAATCCAAAACAAATACATTTTTCACCCAGGTCTGGTGTAGACTCTCCGGCACCTCCTCTGTGCATGTCTCTGCTTCTAAGGTGTGAGATAATTATTCCCGCAAAAAAGAAAAAGCCATAATGGCTCGGTGATGTGGTAAAGCTTGTCGGGTTAGGAGCTCCTCAAACGCATCTTAATAGGGAGAATCTCAATTAATTCAAAACTTTAATGGAGACAGACACCCAGGGATGGGGGGGGGGGGGGGCTGACTACGGTGTGGGTGAGGCCACAGATCTGCTGGCTGGTGCATTAAATGCAGATTTGAGAGCCCATTTAAGCAGCTCACCCGGTGTCTGTAAACATGCCCGGTCCTATCCCCAGTGTGTCCATGATAGAGAGAGAGAGAAAGAGAGAGAGAGAGAAGAGAGGAAGGAAGGAAGGAAGAGAAAACACGAGCATGATGGCACTGAGTTAAGAAGTTAGGCAAAGTACAAGCACCGTTGTTAGTTTAACTATCGAACCTTTCATTTTCTGTTACATTTTCCTGCGTTTAATAAGGACCTGCTCTACTTAAACAGGTTCATCGTCCAAATTATTACCAACAAACTGCTTTATTTTCACATTTATGCAAAGGAAAGTCAAGTTCTCAGATTGGTTATCATATTCAGTTGTATGTGCACCTGTGTCTGGGACTGGGCTGTTTTTCTAGTTGTTTTTAAGTTTTGCTCCCAGTATTTTTCTTTCTCTAAAAACACATATAACTTGTAGGAACAGATTCACCTGCTATAGGAATATATCCAGTATACACATGCAATACAGATAGGGTAAATACACATTTGTATCGCTGTTACAAAGCGATAAAGAACAAGCTCTGTGTAGAAAGTGAAAATGAAATTTGAAATGAAATTCCTCTGTAAAACCCTTTGACCCTCTAACTGCCAGGAAATAAATTCAGAAAAAGCACCTTGTTGAACATAGCAGCATTCATAAAGCCCAATGACTTGTGTGCTCTCGAAGGGACATTAAGCCAATCAGTTCCACGGGGTTTAGTCTCAAAATGCTAACTCCTCCTGTGGAAAAACGCAAGTTTCGATTGGATTTGAAAGACATGTCAAAGTGAAACACTAATTTCTGTGGAAATTCAAGTTTTGACTAGATTTCTAAGACGTGTCCAAGGTAAGCCGTTGGTCATTTTCATAATGATACACCCTGAACTGTCGGGATCAGAAATGTGTGAAGAGAAGAGGTTGGCATGGTTTGTTCCTTTTTATATGTCATCGGGACATTTTTCACGAACCGGACCGGTGCAATGGGTGTAGCGTTAGGAAAGAGAGAGAGAGAGGAAGAGTGCTTTAAAAACCAAAAGGAGGAGGGAGTGTGCCACAGGGGCCAGGGAGGGCAGGCGGGGGTGATGAGGGGGGTGAGGGGGGTGGGGGGGTGGGGGTTAGGGCGGTTAGAGGAAGAGGAAACTGGCCTCTCCGTTGGAAAGAAGGCCGTTAATGAAATCGGAGGGGCAGATGGGGGAGATGGTGCAGGCGTCGGTAGTGAGGGGGCCTGAATGGGGGGGGGGGGGGGGGTGTTGGTTGGGGTTCGAGAGGGATGATAAGTCATTGGAACCCCCGCCGTGTTCTCAGCGTTACACAAGGTGCAGTTTTCCCCCATAACCCTCTTCGAGCATTAGTGGGAAAGAGTGCAGGTGTGTTAGGGGAGGCGACAGCGTTCCTAATCAGACCTCCTGGACAAGTTGTGCGTTCAGCCTGGGTTCTGAAGAGTTTTTTTTTTCCATCAGGATTGTATTTTCAGTTTTTTTTTTCATCTGAATTATATTTCCTGTTTTTTTTTTCACCCAGAGCCATATTTCCTATTTCTATTATACTATTTTTCACATTTCAAACAAATAGAGCGGTTTGTGATGTGAAGTGGCACCATGCATGCTGTCCTGACCACTCATGGCACTCTGCATCCAGGGCTGCTGTCCTGACTGCCATGTGTATTACAGTATGGATTTTGGCTCGTTTCCAGGCTCCTGTCTGCCTCCTCTGTCTCATTCCTACTCCTCTCTTCATCCACCTGTTTCTCTCTGCCTCTGCCTGTCGTTTTCTATCCTGCTCTCTTTCTCTGCCACTTAAGTCTTCTTTTGCATTTCTCTCTAATTCAGTCTCTCACTCTGCCTCTCCTCCCCTCCCTCCTACTTTTTGTTGTCTGTCTCTCTTTTTTTCTCTCTCTCTGTCTCTCTGTCTCCCTCCCTCTCTCTCCCTTTTTCCCTGCCTCTGTTTCCCTGCCCCCTCCCTCTCTCTCTCTCTCTCTCTCTCTCTCTCTCTCTCTCCTCCTCCCCGGGTCGGGGTGGAGTGGCCGTGCTCCCGGCAGTGGAGCGTCATCTCACTGAGCGGAAGCTCCCCCAGCCTCGCCCCCCCCCCCCCGCCATCCCCCCCACCCTCCCCCCACCCCACCCCTCCCCACCCCACCCCCTGCCCCCCGCCCCCCCTCAGCCAATCAATGGGCGCCGCTGGGGCCCGGCGGGCCCGGCGAACGCGGGATCAATAAGTTATTAGCACCATTCTGTCAGCCGTAATGCGGAGATTGATCGGGGGCAGCGGCCGGCCCCCGCCGCCCTGCACTTCCGCTGCCTGATAAAGATGACAGATTAAGGGAATAAGAAAAGGGAATTAAGGAGTCTGGCTGTCAGGCCTGTCACTGGCCGGACGAGAGGAAGAAGAAATGCCGTTGCCCCTTCTCTTTTTTTTCCCCCTCTCTCCTTAACCTTCGCTCACTCGAGCCCTCCCCCGCCTCCTCCTCCTCCTCCTCTGGTCACCAACCTCCTTACCCTACCCCACCCCCCCAAACCCCCAAACCCCCCAAACCCCACCCCCCCATTCCCCCACCTGCCCTCCGCTCTCACCCTTTCAGTGAAAGCCAAGGGCCTTTAAACTCGGGTTCGAGCCTGTGAGCTGTCCACAACCTCGCAGTGAGGTTATTCTCTCCTCTGAAGCGGCCTTGCCATTCCCCTGGCTCAGAGTGTTGCGTGCGCCGTTAGCGTTGGTGGTTAGCGTAGGTGCCACCGGGTTCAGCGGAGCTGAAGGACTGGCCGGTGTTGAACGGGAGTGTCTGCACTTTAAGAACAAGCGTTTAATTAGTATTGAAAGATCTCCTCCGAAAAAGCTCTGACCCCCCCCCCCCCCCCCCGCTGTCTGTAACCCCAGAGGACTTTTCCGTGATCCTCTAACCAGCAGAACTTTACAGGCTTTCTTGGTTTCTTTCTTCGCTGCCTTCCCATTTTCTTCTCTTTCTGTTCTTTGTGGAGCTGCAGAAAGGTTCAGCTCTTACTGAAGCTTCCCAACACCGTCGACTCCTTCTGTAACAGAAAAACAGCTGATGTGCGCTTTTCCGTTTACATTAACTTTAAAAAAAAATACTGTTGTGCTTTTGGTAGAACTCAGTGCAGTACCCACATGCACAAACACTCCTGGACAAACACACACATGCAGACTGTCCAAACACAAATGAGTGTCCGCGCACGAATACGCACGTACACTGAAGCCCACTGTGTCTCGCACACTCAAACACATTCGCGGACACACACGCTCACACACACACACACACACTCCCCCCCCCCCCCCCCCCCCCCGCTCACACACATTAATAAAATCACGGCGAAAGTGCATTAGATAACGGCCGTGATGGCGGCGGCGGCGGCGGCGGCGGCGGCGGCGTCCTCGTTCCGTCCGGCGCGGCCGTCCAGCGGGGCTTTAATTTATGAAGCCTCGGAGGAGGCCGTGTGATGTCAGCGCGCCAGATTACTGATAGGCCCCTTTCATTTTGAAGTTTAATAAAGCTGTCTGGGTGATTCAGCGCACGCCTTCAGTTAACCACATGGAATAATGACTTCCCCCGCCAGCCCGGCCCTGAACCTTTCCCTTTCGTCTGCTGCGTGATCCCCAAGCTAAGGACTGAGTCACAGCTGCCTTCGGGGGGCAAGCCCCTTCCAGAACATTCCTCCACCTTAGATCCTGGGACAGGTAGAGATTCTCACCGCGTTTGGGATGGAAATCGGTGAATAAAGCCACAGGGATTATGGCAGTTGGGGTAGGTGAGGGTGGTTACCCCACGGCAACACCGTGGATACACCCTTGACTGGGGTATGACTGTGTTCTTTATTTTTTTTAACTGTGAGAAAGTATCACTTTGGCTTGGCGAGGTGAGCCGCACTGAGCCGTGGAGCAGGACACAGCCAGGCCGCCAATCAAACGAGGGAGGGGGCGTGGCCTGTCGCGCCGATCACCACGTGCCAGGGGGACCCGCCCTCACAGTAACCCACAACGGGGCCCAATAGCGGCAGCCGCGCGGGCCTCATCGATTCATTAATCTGGCGATTGATTGGGCGATTAGCCGGAAAGCTCATTTGTGGCGCGGTGAGGACAGGCCGGGCGAGATTTCAATTTGGAAGGCGCCGGGGGAAGCGAGAGCTGGGCCGGGGCGGCGGGACCAGGGGGCTGGCTGTGGGTTGGGGGTGGAACAGGGGGGTGGGGGCTAACTGATTAGTCATTTGTGCCCTGGGTGTCAGCGGGAGTCGATCTGTATCTATTAGCGAGGGTTCTCACATAGGGTCCCTCCCTGCAACCGGAATAAATTTGCTTCTGCGAGGGAATACATCAAACCGGGCCGTTATGGATCGCGCTCCGCAGCGTACAGGCCTCTGCGCCGCGCGTACTTCCTGTGCAGGACATCGCTCTTCCCTCTCCGCCTCTCTCTCGTTTCTCCCTTCTCTGTTTCTGTCTCCGCTTTCTACTTTTGGCTTTCTTATTCTTTCTCTTGCGTGGCAAAGAAGAAGAAGAAGAAAAGAAGGTTTTTAGAGTAGTGTTTGTGTTTTAGCCAGCTCAGGGAGAGCTGGAGCCTGTGTACCCTGCTTCCCGGCACTGCAGGACTTAGTGTACCTCTCCCACGGACACCGGTCTCCGGCGTACCGGCTGGGGAAACGCGTGTCTGTCGCAGTGCAGTACGTCTGCGTGTGTGTGTGTGTGTGTGTGTGTGTGAGGCCGGGGTCAGAGTAAGGATCTTCCTCTATTTACCCAACCAGCTGGGTTTCTGAATTTGAGGCTGAACTGAGGACAGCGCTGGCCATTTCCCAGCAGCCCCTTGGATGCACTACAAGGGAACGGAAAGGGCCGCTGGAAATGTGAAGATTCATAGGCCTGCACTCGTCTGTGTGTGCTTCCTGTGCTGGGGGGGCGAGAGACAGGCCCTGTGGCTTTAACTAGAGAGAGAGAGAGAGAGAGATGAGGAATGGAAGAGAGAGAGGGAGAGACAGAGAGCGAGAGCGAGAAAGAGAGAGAGGGAGAGATGGAGTGGAACGGAGAGAGAGGGAGAGTGAGGGAGATAGAGAGTGAGGGAGAGGGCAATGACAAATGGCCTTCCTTCCTTCCTGGCTGTACGCATTGCCACACTTTCAGCACTCCCTCCCTCCACATTATTAGCAGGATATTGATTTAATTTTATTTATTTATTTATTTTTGGTGGGGAGTTGGGGGGGGGGGGGGGTGGCGGTGGTGTGGGGGTTGAGGGGGTGTTGAAGCATTGACTACTGGTTCCTCTCTGGCGTGGAGCGGAGTGCTGGAGAAAGGTTTCTGCACTTCCTCCAAACCTAATGGGGGGAGGACCTTCAGGGTGAGAGGGGAAGAGAGAGAGAGAGATAGAGAGAGAGAGCAAAGGAGGGGCTCACTGGGGTGGCTACGGTTACAGCAGCACCACAGGCACAGAGAGAGAACCTGCCGGAAAGGAGGAGGTGTCACAAGGCGAGAATATCGGCCTTCGATTGAACAAGGACGCAGCCAAGGTTGGGCTGCTCAGCTTTTCTTTGGGGGGGCGGTTGTGTGATAAACTCTAGGGCCACAGGAACACCAGGGGGGGCCTCAGAGCCCTGGGGAGGGAAGCTTCCTCTCCAGCACCGTAACATCCTCCCCTGCCCTCCTCACCTCTGGAGGCCTCTACCCTCCTCTGACAGGGCTGCCTCACCACACACACGCACACACACGCGCACACATGTACACACGCACACGCACACACAGCACCGTAACATCCTCACCTACCCTCCTCTGACAGGGCTGCCTCACCACACACACGTACACACA
>CM077296.1:45560682-45600682 GCA_039654925.1 Anguilla pacifica
AAAATTCTCTCTCTCTTGCTCTGTCCTTTCTCCTCTCTCTCTCTCGCTCTCGCTCTCTCCCCCTCCCTCTCTCCCTCCCTCATCTCTCTCTCTCTCTCCCTCCCTCTCTCCCTCCCTTCCTCCCCCCCCCCCCTTTCCGTGGGGCGTTCGCGCCCGCCCGTCCGCCAGGCGGGAGGCAGCGCGAGGGCCGCTATCGCTAGCCCGCCGGCGCGGGCGCGGGGCTCGCCCCGGCTCTGCCTGCCAGGCTCATGAATGAATGATGATTCCCACTACTTAGTGCCTTAAATAATAGATGATGCAGTTTTAAAAAGCATTGATTGCGGGAGGGAGGGGAGAGAGGGATTCTGGGAGTGTAAGCGAGCGTGTGCGTGGGATTAAGGTGTGTGCGTGTGCGTGTGTGTGTGTGCGTTTGTGTGTGTGTGTGTGTGTGTGTGTGTGTGTGTGTGTGTGTTTTTGGTGTGAGTTTGACTGTGAAAGCGATCCTTCCTAAACCCTTTCCCCCACATGACCCCATTTAAACACGCAAAAATATTTTGCAGCCCCCAAAATGGGCCAGATAAAATGCATGATTACCATAAGCAGGCCATCACCATCTCAGCTTAAACTAATTAAATGCATCAGTCTGAAACATTCAAAAGCTTTTAAGCAGCCAGCAAAAATAATTACAACCATATATTAGCCATATAATAACGACTGACATACAAATATACGTGCAGATGTCCTTTGTTTTTACATTTATTCGGTTTAAAGAATGTGTTTGTGTTTCTGTATGTGGGGAATCTTCAGTGGCTGGGCAGAACTGAAGACGCTGCTGTGCGTGGCTTCAGTGTGGCCGATGCTAATGTTCATGGCCCTCAGCCCCTCCAGGTCGCTGGTTTAAGTGCAGCAGGCTTCTGCGCTGCCTGACGCGGAGAGACCGAAGCTCAGAGAGCTGCCTCCGCCTCCGCCGCCGCAGCGCCGACCGCCAGGCTGCGCCGATCTCACGGAGGCTGTTTATTTACGCCCGCACCCAAACACGGGCTGGCATTGGGGCAGCCTGGCGTCAGGGCCGGCAGACAACCCCCCCCCCCCCCCCCCCCCCCCCCGTCTGAGTGGCGGCCTCGCAGCCAGCCGCTTGCCCCCCCCCCCCCCCCCCCGCCAGGATGTCCTTTCGGCGCTGCCGCAGACGGAAAAGCCGCGGCGAGCTTTGAGCTGAGCCGCGCGGGAGTCTCACACAGACTCTTCGGCCATTTTATGTGAAAAACACACACGCTCACACACTCACACACTCACACGCTCACACACTCATGCGCTCACACGCTCACACGCTCACACACTCACGCGCTCACACGCTCACACACTCACACACTCACACACTCACACACTCACACACTCACACGCTCACACACTCACACACTCACACACTCACAAGCTCACACACTCACACACTCACAAGCTCACACACTCACACACTCACAAGCTCACACACTCACACACTCACACACTCACAAGCTCACACACTCACACACTCACAAGCTCACACACTCACACACTCACACGCTCACAAGCTCACACACTCACACACTCACACGCTCACACACTCACACACTCACGCGCTCACACACTCACACACTCACACACTCACACGCTCACACGCTCATACACTCACACGCTCACACACTCACACACTCACACACTCACACGCTCACACACTCACACACTCACACGCTCACAGGCTCACACCCGAGGGCCTGTGGGGGGGGGGGGGGGGGATTAGACGGCTCACGGAAGACGGCAGTTACAGCACTGCGTTTCCTTCTGCCCCCCCCCCCCCCCTTTCACCTCACACACTGTCCTTCGCTTTGAACCAGGTACCCCCCCCCACCCTTACAAACCCTCTCCACCCCCCAACTACAACTCAGCACTGGGTGAAAATACAACACTTTTGTATCACATCCTTAATGAGCATTAGACAGCTGTGCTAGCCAATCGTTTGTGTCTGTCTATATAATTTCTTATGGAGTTACTAATGCAGAGTAATTGTTAATGCACACACACACACACACACACAGATGCACACGTACACACAAGCAGATCAATCAGCTTTCATCTTGGATAAGACTTTACGGTCAGATTGCCAAACAGTGCTTCACAGTGGAACGCAAGAAAAAAAGAAAGAAAGAAAAAAACAACAGATGAAACTCCATTTTAGCCAATGTGGGATGAATGGAAAATGAATCCCTGACCCCTTCACCTCCATCGGTGCTGCTGCTTCTCTTGCATGAAGGATGAGTTAACATGCCGCCCTCTCTCTCTCCCCCCTCCCCCCCAGAAAACTCCCATACCCCTGCACTGGAGCCGCTGGCCAGTCACATGACCCCTGAGGAGCACTACAGGCGGATGATGGCAGCGCTGAACGAGCATGGGTCCTACGAGGAGCAGCAGCAGCGGCTCTACCAGCTGGCCAACAGCATGGCCGTGGCCAGCCACGGAGGTGAGCTCCCAGCATGCACCTCTCTGCCGTCCTCACTGCACCACCACCCCCTCCCCCTGCGCCACGGAGGTGAGCTCCCAGCATGCCCCACTCTGCCGTCCTCACCGCACAACCACCCGCTCCCCCTCTCCCCGCTCCCCCCCAGCCACAGAGGTGAGCTCCCAGCATGCACCTCTTCGCTATCCTCACCCCCCCCCCCCCACTATCCTCCGTGCCTTCCCATCACCCCAACTCCCCCCTCCTCCGCTCCGCGACCCCCTCCCTCCCTCTTTCGGGTGCGTCATGGTGGTGAGCGCACGGGGGCCGTGGCCTTGCTGTCTGCAGCCTGCCGGTCGTGACGCTGGAGGAAGCCAGCGGGGTCAGTGTGACACCCTGGTGGGTGGAGCGGTCTCCGCAGGGCACATTCCCGCCCACACGGACTCCAGGCAGCGCACCGCTCACAGATGTGTGCGTGGTGAGCTGCTAACCTTGTTACAGGGAAAAAAAACACACACACACACACACACTCAGTATCACACACACACACTCACACTCAGTATCACACACACACACTCACACTCAGTATCACACATACACACACACACACACACACACAAACACCACAGTTGCTAAATGATTGCGCCTCGACAAAAATAAATTGATTCCACCGCGTAACAAAAGTTAAAATATTTTCCACAATGCACTTTATAATGAGCAGATGTGTTTTTAGAATAAGCAGCCATTTTGCAGGTCATTGTTATTCCCCCCTTTAAAAAAAAAAGAAGAAACACGACGAATACAAATGCGCAGCGGGCTTTCAGCGTAATGGCAGCCGGGGGGCATGGAGAGGGACGCGGGGGACCTTTCGTTTTTGATAATCGCATCGGGTCGCGTCGCGTAAATTCGTACGGAGAGTAAATACGAGCAGCCCGTTAGCGGCGCGAGGGTTTCGGGCTGGACTGAGTCAGAAGCGGTGAGGCTAGCCCCAAAATCCTCGATCGCTCGACGAGCAGGAGGCGGCAACGGCCGGGACATAAGAGATGCCTCCGGAGCGGAGAACGCCATTTAAAAGCCGCCTCGGTCCGTGGATCCCCCGGAACCCCCGCTCTGTTTAAATGGCGAGAGCCACTACGCGTACGCCTGTACCCCCGTCCGTTTGGACGCGTGCCCCTCCCTCCCTCCCTCCCTCGGCTCTGGCTGGGCGGCGCCCCGGCTGCATTGGGAAGGAGCTCACGCGGTCACGTCAGTTCTCTGCGGCCAGCTCCACTCCGCTGCACTTCCACAGTCTTTGCCAGCACTCGTATACTGTAGTCATCAGTCAATCAAGTCCGTGTGCTCTTTAGTCACTCAATACAGAAGGTACTTGATACCCTAGAGGGTGATGTGATCTGCCATAGAAACACATGAAACTGGGATTATTAAATGATAGGCCTCGTAGCTATTGAGCGATTGACAGACCCGACTGACCGATAAGTCTCCACACCAAAGACATCACTATATAATCCCCTCAAATAAAACATGGCCGGAGCGTCTTTTCAGCGCAAGGAAGCTTGCTGCTCTTTAGGACTCACTCTTTGCTGCTGCCGTCGTATGCAGAAGCCATGTACTGGTTCCCTTGAAGGGTTTGAGAGCGAATCAGAGGGAGATATAACAGCTGGTATGCTCAGACAGAACCTCCAGAGTTTGTTGGCTCGTAGGTAGAGAGTGCGGTATGAGGGGTGGGGGTGGGGGGGTGGATAGGGGTTTGGGGGGTGTGGTGGGGGCTTTAGAACGGGTGAAATACTACCCGTGGTATGAGTGGGAGCTGTAAAGATGGTTTATACCTGTTAATTTAAGGCCAGGAAAGAAGCTGAGCGATCGGGCTCCACTCCTGCCGTAAATCCTGACCATGAATCCCTCCGGGTGGACCAAGCGAGGTCGGCGTTGGGGGGGGAGGGAGGGAGGGAGGGAAGGGGGTGTGTGTGTGTGGGGGGTGGGGGGGGGTGGGGGTGGGGGGGTTGGATGACGCTTTGGAGCCACGGAGATGCAGTCCCTGCAGTGTGTGAGATCCTGAAATTCATTTAGAGCGTGAAGCCTGCTGGTCTGCCCGCCACACAGCTAAAATGAATCCCCCAAACGCAGCACAGGGGAAGGCCGAAGGACGCAGGCAATAGACAGAGATGTCCAGCGCATGCTGGATCCCAGGCCTGCCAGTGCCCCCCGGCCCTCAAAACGTCTTCCTGAACCCCAAGCTGCGGACCTGTGTTGGTGCAGTGGCACCAACGAGGACCACTTTCTCAACAACGCAAGTGAAAAACGTGCATTTAGTAACATTTTGACCGGTGTCACAGCATGGCACACGATATGTACGCTAGGTGTCAGCCAGCTTATTAAACTGTGTGAGTTAGAATCCCCTGAATTTTCAGTTTTTTGAACGATCAGATGCCAAAATATGATTTGGCCCAGTTTCTGACAGAGTGCAGTTTGAACCATGGATTGTTAGAGACTGATCCAGGCTCTTTGATTGGCTGCAAGCCATCCCTCCAAATTACCAATGCTTTGGGACCAACAAATAGGCTCTCTTTTTTGCATCCATACTCATTAACTATTAGATATATGGGGAGGAGAATGGACACTAACGATAAAAAATTAGTTGAGAGACAAAATAAATTTGCTTCTCTAACCCTCTCCTGTTTTTTCTTGTTAGTTTGTACTTTTTTTAACTGCTACACTAAATCTGTTGTGTCAAATGTTAACCTATCTCCCTCCTTCTTTTATTGGAATGTAATATTAATTGGCGCTAGGTTTAATGATCCTTTTCACTAGCATAAATGTAATCAATCTAACGTCCGCACGGCAGAGGGGAGAGTAGATATAACCTTTATTTTTATTTGATCAGTAATAATTTTTGATTGCTGGCTCTGATCGAAAGGGAAAGACCATAAAAAGGTTTAACTGCTTTTTTGCATCTGAAAAGAATTATGCGCGGACGCTCTGGATGTTTAGCTAAAAGGCGTGCTCGCTGTATTTCCTTCGCCGAAAAGTTGTGCCATTTCTTAGAGAAACGACCCGCCAGCCTCTTAAATAGGGCTCTACTTATTTTTTTCTTTTCAAAAGATGTTTGATCACCCTCTGCATTACTGTGATCCTTCTTGTTTGGTATGCGAGTCTCACAGCATCGGTGGGGTAAATCTTGAGTTTGAGTGATTTCTGATCTTTCCCGATCTTGGGGCACTGGTTGGCATTGTTGATATGTAGAAGGACAGGTGAATATTGAGGTAAATATTTGGAGCGCGAGAACAACCTTGCACCCCCATTTCAGCGGGGAGTGTGCGAGGCGAGGCTGTGCTCGCGGTTGGAGGATCGGTACACACAGGTCAATGGCTGACAGCAGAGTAGACTCTCAAAGGTGGAGAGCGGAGATGGAGAGAAAGAAAGAACGGCTCAATGTAGTTCTTTCTCCTTCACCCTGATCTTCCTCCACTTTCCCTCTATAGCTTCCAACCTCTCCCTTACCTGGTTCTGTTAGGCAGTGACCACACACACACACACACACACACACAGACACACACACACGTGCGCACACACACACACTCACACACACACACACGTGCGCACACACACACACCCACACACACACACACACACACACACAAACACATGTACTCAAGCGAGCACACACACACAGACACACGCACACGTGCGCACACACACACACCCACACACACACACACAGACACACACACACACACCCACACACACACACACACACACACACTCACATTCTCACACACACACACACACACACACACACACACACGCAGGTGTAAGGTCTGTGGTCGGGGCAACATGCTGGCAGGTGTTCCTAAGGGCATTGCCACTGAAGCTCATGGTGTTTGAATAAATATGCATGTGATAGACCAACAATTTGTTTGCACTCCTCCTCTACAATGGAGGCTGTGTTTGGTGGAGCTTGCCTGTGCCTGTTGATCTTATAGTCCAATGATAAGGCTTTGGCAGCACACATCAGCCTGCAACGGTAGCAGCCAAGCCTTCTGTAGCCCTTGAGCTGGGTGTACAGTTGAGGGCAGGCTGTTTTTGCTGTATGTCTGTACAACTGTTTTTCGCCATTTTTTAAAATTAAATTTTAACATAAATTTTTCTTTGGTTTTTGTTTTGTTTCTCGGCCAATACTTCCGTCAGTTGTTGACGTTTCTCAGACGTTCACGCGAATGTGTCGCGCTCACAGTGTGATACACGCTGGCCCACGCTGCGAGTTGCCCTGTGGCCGCCTCGGCTTGCGTGCGCAGGGAAGGGTAAACGATTTGCATGCCCACGCTTCCCATCGCTCCCTACATCGCAGCTCGTTCCGGCTGTTCTGAAGTGTTCAGAATAGTTCAGAATTTACGCGATCACACCTTTAAAAATGGTCTGTGTTTGGGAGAACCACCATCAGGCTCGGCTAAACAATGAACCTGATTCAAGCTGCTCTGTACCACCCCCCAGACACACACACACACACACACACACACACTCTCTCTCTTTCTCTCACACACATACACACACACATGGACACTCGCTCTCTCACACACGTACACACACGCAAACACACTCTCTCTTTTTGTCTTTCTCTCACACACACACACACACACACACGGACACTCGCTCTTTCACACATGTACACACGCACACACACACACACACACTCTCTCTCTCTCACACACACACACACACACACATGCGTGCACATGCACTCACACACACACGCACCCCTTTTTTTCCCTCTTTGGACACCGGCAGGTGGATGGGCCTGGAGGGGCAGTATTGATCCGGAAAGCTCTTTGAGTTCGCTTGACATTGACGAGGTGCTCGGGCAGCCCCCGCTCCATTCCCTCCCCCCCCACCCCCCACCCAGGCTCACCCGCACGCCCCTGGACCCTCCAAACATGGGGCTGCTTTTTTATTCTCTCTTTCTGTTTCCCCCCTCTCTTTTTTCTCCTCTCTCGGCCGCGGGTCCCCGCAGAGCCTCCTTTCATGTGTTTGAAGTTGGGGCTCTGGAATAAAAGCCTGTGAGGTTGGGGGTAGCGGGGTGGGGGGTGGAGGGGGGGGGGGCAGGGGAGGTGGGGGCTGAGGGAGTAAGGTGTTGTGTTGAGCTGTGAGCGGGGCCGGTGCGTGAGAGCGTAAGTGGCTGGAGGGGGGGAGGGAGGGCGGGCGGGGGGGGGGGGGGGGGTGCGGCACCCACATCCGCACGTTGAAAGAGAGACAATGTGGAGACGGATGGGGATGGGGATGGGGGTGGGGATGGGGGTGGTGGGCGGGGGGGGGGGGGGCATTGAAGGTGATTTCTATTGTCGACTGGCTGAAGCCTGTTCTGCGCGTCTCCCTTTGTGCTCTCACATTTCACGTTTCGCGATCGCGTGGACAGCGGCTCGCGAACGTTTGTGAGGCTGCAATTCAGCCGCGCGGAGCCTGAATCGCACTGAAAATGGATGCATCCATTTAAAAAAAAAAAAAAAAAAAAAAGCACACTTATCTTGCAAGAGATCCATGGTGGAGTCTTGTCCTTAAGCGATGTCTTGCTGGCAAAGGAGTTTTCGAGTAGTTTGGAAACTGCTGCCCATTTAGCTTTGCCTGCAGTGGCACAATGACAGACATCTGTTATGCAACTGCAGAAATACAGCAAGCCTAAATGCCATGTGTTTTTTTAAGTTTCTGAACAGCGGCTCTGAAACCATTGTAATGCAGTATCCGGGGCACCTATTCCCTCCCACTCTGCTGCTTCTAATTTCTCTACCGCTGTCTGTGCTCCTGTGGTGGGGAACACACTGCTGCTAACGGCTCTGCTCATCCACAGTAGGCCTCCCCCCCCCCCAGTACTGGCACCAGTAGCCACCAGTCAGAAAGACGTTTAAATTCGCCATCAGACAGCAGCACAAGACTGCACGCAAACATCCCGTTTATAAAATAAGCATCATTAAGGGCGTTTTTGTTTCTGGAGTAACAAAGCCAAAGTGTGTTACACGTGTAGACACTCACACACACGTACTGTGTGCTCAGGGCGGTAACCACACACAGACATTCTCTTGGCTGCAGCGTAGCGGATCGCGTGTTTTGATGCCTGTGTGCGCGTAGCGTGTGGCGCGCACGCTCCGCGGAATCCGTCCTAAGCCTCGCCCGGCTTTTCCCGTCGTCGCGCCGTTGCCACGGCGGCGGCGGCGGCGGCGGCGGGGTTCTGTCGTTCCCGGTGAAAGCGGAGCTTAGCGGATAGGATTCCAGAGCAAGGCTGCTCTGCTCTGAGGCGGTCAGAAAAAGGACGTGACAAAGGAAGGATAAAAAAAAAAAAGAAACGTCTGCACGAACGCGCGGGAAACCCGAAGCCGGGCGGCTCCCGCGGCGGCGGCGGCGGCGGCGGCTCCTTTTGTGTCGGCGGGCCGCTCCCGTCTCGCGGTCAGGTGCGGCGGCCCCGCTGCCGGGGGCAACCGTCAAACAAAGGGGAGGTGGCGGCTGCGAGGGGGATAGGGGCGTGTCTGGATTAGGAGGGGGGGGCAGGACTAGTTAACGTGCGTCTGCCCTGACGCAATACGTGGCCGACTGCTGGTAAAACAAGTGGTTGTTGACTGCCGTCGTGCTGTCTCTCATCTTCAACACGCATCCGTCCCCTCCCCCCACCTCGCCTCACTGTCCTATGGACTGTTTGTAAGGCTGACCCCTTGGGGGTGTGGCTAACCCCGTGACCGAGTGCTTTGATTGGGTAGGAAGGAGGACCAGGGGTTGGCTCAGAGAAGAGTAGCCCTCAGTTGCCTTGAAGTCAATCTGAGTTCCCTTTACCGTGCGAAGTGTACGTAGAATTGTGATAGAATGAGGACTTGAAGGGGAACCATTACTAACAACAACAGCAACACACAAAAAAAGCCTGCCTGTTGCCGGGGTGCTCGTTGTCGGCAGATCCAAGGAGAAGTTTCCTCATTGGCTGTCGCCATGGTCATCAACGTGAGGAGAGCATTTTGAGTTCTGCCTGGTGGAGCGTCCCTCCCCAAGTTGTCCGGCCCCTACTGGCTCTCCCATTCCTGGTGCTGAAGGGAATAACAAACTGTGAATCCCCCCCCCCCCCACGTTATCAGGTCAAAAAACAGATCAATAAACAGGCGAATTAATACCCAACCCACTATCTCCCCGATCCTCATGCACAGGCCATCAAAATCCCACGCGCTGGTCCCACGGGCGTCCTGTCATTAAAGCTGGTAAAAGAATGGAGAGGATGATGGATTTTGTGTTTAACGGTCGTTCATTGGAGGCACCGCTTCCAGATTGTCGATGACCTCATGCTCGTTCCTTTGGGCGGGGCCTCTGCGGGGGCCTGGATCCAGCCAAATCACTGTCATCGTCCCGGGTCTCCACCCCTCTGCCGGCTGAAACACATTTATTAAAAAGGGCGTCCCGCGTTGGACGGGTCTATGGTGGGCGGAGCTTCCGTGTGTTATGAATCACTGATTCATGCAGACCAATCACGTCACTTTGCTGTGCATTGCATTTAATCGCAGTTGCTCAGCAGGCGCTGTTATAAATGGTAAATGGTAAATGGACTGCATTTATATAGCGCTTTTATCCAAAGCGCTTTACAATTGATGCCTCTCATTCGCCAGAGCAGTTAGAGGTTAGGGGTTAGGTGTCTTGCTCAAGGACACTTCGACACGCCCAGGGCGGGGTTTGAACCGGCAACCCTCCGACTGCCAGACAATCGGTCTTACCTCCTGAGCTATGTCGCCCCTGGACAGCCATAGAACATAGTAATTCGTCCATATCAGCTAGCCATTGATAGCGACAGACTGTTTAACCTGTTTTGGGGTCCACAAAGTCTTTCTCTTTCCCTTCACATATATTCTCTGAAAATGAACAAGCACTAACCTCACAGTGGTCTTTTTTCATCTCTGAAAGTTAAAGATATAAAAAAATATGTTAACTGTAGAAAGCTAGTTAGTGTTTAAAAATGGATCCCAAGGAAAGGGTTTAGCTAGCAGCATCAACACACTCCTGGCCGGGGATTTTCACAAGGCTGATTTATAGTTACTTATTGGTGTGACCAAGTATTTTCCCTGGGTTTTATTCTCAGAGAAATGTCCTCTGTCTGCCTGTGTTTTTTCTGTGTGTGTGTGTGTGTGTGAGTGGGTGTGTATGTGCTTGTGTGTGTGTGTTTCTGTGTGTGTGTGTGTGTGTGAGTGGGTGTGTATGTGCTTGTGTGTGTGTGTTTCTGTGTGTGTGTGTGTGTATGTGTGTGTGCCTCTGTGGTTATTGCATGGCTTAACAACTTAGTCATGGCTATAAAAGGGGGTCATTAATTCCCTGTAATTATCCTTGATTGGAAATGCATGTTGTTTGTTTACTTTTATTTTGTGTTTTTAGAAGCGGTAATTTGGAATTGTAGAAATTGCTCAGCATTTACTGTTATTGCAAAAAAAAAAAAAAAAAAAAAAAAACCCCAGAAATATCATTAAAGTATTCACGCTGTTAAGGGAAATGACTGTGGTTATGGTCAGGGATTTTGAGCCAATCACTTTTCATCTCCAAATGCAAAGTGTTCTAAAGTTTTTTTTTTTAAGTGTGCAGCTGTGCTCAGAACCCAAACACAGGGTATTTTATATTACGTCCATAAATGAGAAATGAATAGTGTGGCATGCATTATGATGTTGACGTGTGTGTATATTTCTGGAATTTTCTGTTAATGAATTGAATTCTCATCGAGCTGTTCCAGTAGCTGTGTAATCAGGTAGTTGGAGCTGTGCGCTAATAGCATGAACCTAAAGGTTGAACACTGTTGCATCTGCTTCGCCTCAGAAATAGATGCCTTTAAATTGAAATTCTCACCATACCTCAGGAGAATTTTTTTTTTTCATATCTGTGCAAAATTTGTGTATCCCAACGGAGGTCACAATACGTGCGGTGTGCTGTTTGTTATTCGGTGCTAAGCTATCTGTTGGCAAATATTTACCTATATGCTTGTCTGTATGTGCACAGGAATATGCAGGATGCATACTATTTGTTGTGGATTTTCAAAGTGGAGTGTAGATCAGAAGATCAGATTCTGATGTCAGAAGTACTGGGGCTAAAGTGGACTCTCTCTCTCTCTCTCTCTCTCTCAATTTCCTTCTCTCTCTCCCTCTCCCCCTTCTTTCTCTCTCACTCTTTCTCTCATTCTTTCCCTCTGTTTCATTCTCTCTTTCTCACTCTTGCTTTCTCGCTTTCTCTCAACCCCCCTCTCTCTCTGCTTCTCCTTTCCTCTCTCTCACTATCCCTCTTTCCTTCTCCGTCTTTCTTTCTCTTTTCTCTCGCTCTCCCTCTGTTTCATTGTCTCTCTCTCTCTCTCTCCCTCTCTCTCTCCCTCCCTCCCTCTCTCTCTCCCATCTCTCTCTCTGTCTCTCTCTCCCTCTCTCTCCCTCCCTCTCTCTCCCTCTCTCTCTCTCACTCCCTCTCTCTCTCCCTCCCTCTCTCTCTCTCCCCCTCTCTCCATCCCTCCATCCCTCTTTCCCTGACTCTCTCTCTCCCTCCCTCTCTCTCTCTCCCCTCTCTCCCTCTCCCTCTCTCTCTCTCTCTCTCCCTCTCTCTCTCTCTCTGTCTCTCTCCCTCCCTCTCTCTCTCCCTCTCTCTCTCTCTCCCTCTCTCTCCATCCCTCTTTCCCTGACTCTCTCTCTCCCTCCCTCTCTCTCTCTCCCCTCTCTCCCTCTCCCTCTCTCTCTCTCTCTCTCCCTCTCTCTCTCTCCCTTCCCTCTCTCTCCCTCCCAACCTCTCTCTCTCTCTCTCAGACCTGTTGCGCGCTCGCCAGGAGGCGGTGGCAGCGGTGCGGAACCAGGGCGCCATGGAGGCCCACCTGCCTTCAGCGGGAAGCTCGTCCAGCCAGCGGCGCAAGCAGGGCCTGCCGCAGCACCGCGACGCGCACTTCCCCGAGAGGTGAGCCAAGCGCATGCGTCGCCCGGACGACAGGGGGTAAAACGCACGCGTCGCCCAGGCGACAGGGGTCAAACGCACGCGTCGCCCAGGCGACAGGGGTCAAACGCACGCGTCGCCCGGGCGACCAGGGGTCAAACGCACGCGTCGCCCGGGCGACCAGGGGTCAAACGCATGCGTCGCCCCGGCGACCGGGGTCAAACACACGCTCGCTCATTCGCACGCTCAGACGCACGTGCGGTCAGGTGTGCAAAAATATCTACCGAACACAGTCGCACGCACGCACGCGTAAGCACGCTGTCAGTGGCACGTACGCACATAAACACGCGCGCGGCCGAAACGATTCGGGGGACAGGAGCAGGCTTGTTCAGGAATGGTTTGCAAAGCCTTTAAAGCTGCTTGACCAAATGGAAGGCTGTTAGCACTGCAAAGCTCTGAAATCCTGGTCAGATGTGAGTGGGGCTTTTGTGTGTGAGTGAGTGAGCGAGTGAGTGAGTGAGAGGGAAGGAGGGAAGGATGGAAGGGGGGAAAGAGGGAGAGGGGAGAGCCAGCAGAGCTGGAGCTGAAATAGCAGAGGTTCCTCTCCTCCTCTGGCCGGGCGAGAGGCAGCCCCAGACCTTCCCGGTCGCACACATGGTATCACTTTCTGTCTGGTCCAAACGGCGCGGGACATCTGAGGGGGAAGCACAGGCAAGGCCGGGAACATCCGCAAAGAATCGAGCGTGTGTCACGGACATGTGCGCAGGGATGAGGTGCCTGCCCGCACCCCCCTCCCCGCTCCTTCAACCCCCCGTCCCGAAATCCCCGTCCCTAAACAGCGTCTCTGACCCTAACACCCAAAACCCCATCCTTAAACAGCGTCTCTGACCCTAACACCCCCACCCCCATCCCAAAACCCCATCCCTAAACAGCGTCTCTGACCCTAACACCCCCACCCCTGTCCCAAAACCCTGTCCCTAAACAGCGTCCCTGACCCTAACACCCCCACCCCCGTCCCTGACCACTCGTCCTGAAACCCCCGTCCCAAAACCCCATCCCTAACCCCCATCCCTAAACCCCCATCCCTAAACCTCACCCCCCGTCCCAAAACCCCATCCCTAACCCCCATCCCTAACCACCCGTCCCTAAACCTCACCCCCCCCATCCCAGAACCCCATTCCTAAACCCCCCTTGCCCCAAAACTGATTCCCTAAAAACCCCTCCCCCCCCCACACCGCCTCCCCATTCCAGCCCTCCAGCCTCGCAAACAAAAACCGGGGAGAAGTCGGGGGAAAAAGCGCAGAGTAAAACCGCATGAATATTTCAGCGTAATAACGAACCCAGGCCCCTATATGAATGAATACTGCATGAACGGGGGGCCGCGGGGCCGCGGGGCCCGACTGCGAGGAGGCGTTCACCGCGGGATGGAGAAAATGGGAAGAACGCAGGGAGGGGAGAGGAGGGGAGGGGAGGGTGGGGGAGGAAAAGAAATCGAAATTTGCGGTAATTGGATCAACCAGTGTGCATTATCTGTCCGCGGGCCTGTTCAATTTGATCTCGTCAGGAAGTGCCGGCGAGGCGGCCTGGGCGGACCGGCGGCTCAGGGTCGAGCCGACCGTCCTGGCGACGCGCGCCTCGCTCCCCCCCCCCTCACCCCCCGCCCCCACCCCCCGCCCCCAGCCCGCAAACAGAACCCAGGCAGCGGGGGTAATTGGCTGTCGATTATTTATGTGGCGCGAGGAGCCGGAGTGTCAATAATGGGCCGAGCGGGAGGAGGAAGGCTGGCCGCCGCCGGCCCGCCGGCCCGCCGCGCCGCCGCCGCGCCGCGGGCGCGCGGGGGTGTAAAATTTCCATCCCGGCTTCCTGTCGGGAGCGCAGCGCGGGTCTGGTCAGCCAGTCACCGCGGGTTTTCGCTGCAGAGAATAATTAGCCACACAGGACCGCGGTGAGCGCGTGTGTGTGTGCGCGCGCGGGTCTGTGTGTGTGTGTGCGTGCGTGTGTGCGTGTGTGCGTGCGGGTCTGTGTGTGTGTGTGTGTGTGTGCGTGTGTGCGTGCGGGTCTGTGTGTGTGTGTGTGTGTGTGTGTGTGCGCGCGGGTCTGTGTGTGCGTGTGTGTGTGTGTGCGCGTGGGTCTGTGTGTGCGTGTGCGTGTGTGTGTGTGTGTGTGCGCGCGGGTCTGTGTGTGTGTGTGTGCGTGTGTGTGTGTATGTGTGTGTGTGTGCGCGGGTCTGTGTGTGTGTGTGTGTGTGCGTGTGTGTATGTGTGTGTGTGCGCGCGGGTCTGTGTGTGTGTGTGTGTGTGCGTGTGTGTATGTGTGTGTGTGCGCGCGGGTCTGTGTGTGCGTGTGCGTGTGTGTGTGTGTGTGTGCGCGCGGGTCTGTGTGTGTGTGTGTGCGTGTGTGTATGTGTGTGTGTGTGTGTGTGCGCGCGAGTGTGTGTGTGTGTGTGTGTGTGTGTGCGCGCGCGGGTCTGTGTGTGTGTGTGTGTGTGTGTGTGTGTGTGTGTGTGTGTGCGTGTGTGCGTGTGTGTGTGTGTGTGTGTGTGTGCTCGCGTTAGGCAGACCTACGTGCTGTGTGCGTGTGTGCGTGTGTGTGTGTGTGTGTGTGTGTGTGTGTGTGTGCGCTCGCGTTAGGCAGACCTACGTGCTGTGGAGGTCGGGGGCGAGAGGATGTTGATTTTTTCTCCTCTCCTCTTCTCTCCCCTCTCTCTCCCTCTCTCTATTTAACTCTTTCATTGGCTCCAGTCGGTACTCTTAAAGATACACAATAACCTTTCAGCCTTACAAAAAAAATAAAAATACAAAAAGACGAAATTATTACATTTTTCATTTTGTATACATAGAATGTAAAAATTGGGCTTACGATGCAAACTACTCATTTTTGCTCTATTTATTTTTGAAAGTATCTGTGAAAATCAGTATTCTCTACAGTTTCGTGTCCACTGTTAGGGGGCAGATGTGTGGCTCTCTCCCCCTCTAACTGTCTGAGAGGCGGTCGGCCCTAACGGGGGGAGCTGAACGGGTCTGCTTGAAAAATCTTCGAACCCCGAGCACAAGCCCTCCAGCACTGTGTCCTAATTGATAGTCAGAAGGCCATTAGCAGATATTGTCGAAAACAAATCACTGAGCGGATCGATATTTTTAAAGCGCAGGCTGCCGTTTGTCCCAGCTTAAATGGCGGATCACATTTTGGTAATTGGCAAATCCGAATGTTTTTGGCATGGGAGGGAGGGAGGGAGGGGAGCAGTTCGAGCAGACATTGGTCTAGGCATGGGGCGGGCGGAGGTAGAGGAGGGGGTGGGCGGTGGGGGGGGGGGGGGGGGGGGAGAGAAGGGGAAGCGGGAGCTTCATACATTTTAATGAGCTTCCTTTGCAAATGTGTTCCCGCAGAGCCCGAGGTTTTTTAATCCCCCGCGTTCCCGTCATTAGGGGGGACGGGGGTGGGGGTGGGGGGGGGGGGGCGCGCCAGCGCCAGCTCGCCAAACGCCGAGCGGTCGAAAGCTCGGAGAGCGCGGCGCCGTTTCCGTCGTCTGGAGGGGAAAAAAAAAAAGGTCATCAGGAGAGCCGCGCGCGTTTCTGAATGCATTTCCAGTTTTTTTTTCCCCCTGTCTCTGCGGCAGCTTAAGAAGGATGGGTTTGAAATTACAGTCGAGTTTTCCGGGTCGTGTTTCTGTGGCTCCTGGTTGGATTTCAGTCTGATCGGCACCTGCTCGCAGGTGAAGAACGCAGCCTCTTCGTCCCCTCCCGCGTGAGGAAGAGGAGGGGAGCTGGAGCCTTTTCATTTGAGAAAGTACAATAGTGCTCGTGGTTCTCCGCTTAAGGTGGGAAGAAAAGAAAACCTTCCTTCAGTCAATTACCCGCTAACAATTTTTCATGCCTTTGTGTGTGTGAGAATATGTAAGCATGTGTGTGTGTGTGTGTGAGTGTGTGTGTGTGTGTGCGTGTGTGTGTGTGTGTGTGTGTGTGTTTGTGTGTGTGTGTGTGAGTGTGTGTGTGAGTGTGTGTGTGTGTGTGTGTGAGTGTGTGTGTGTGCGTGTGCGTGTGTGCGTGTGTGTGTGTGTGGTAATGCTCGCTGCTGCTTAGTGAGGCTAGTGTGGGGTCCTACGGGAGTTATTTCATTATTAAATGATAATGGGGTCCCTGTCAGGGACTCTGCTCTGCAGCTGCGTGTGGAGTTTTGGGGCCCCTCGTGGCTTGTGTTTGTGGAATGGGACAGAGCATGGTGTACCCCTTTCTCCTCCTCCCCTCCGCTGCCCTGCCCTGCCCTGCCGGCTCCTTGGCCAGGCCCCTTTACGGGACCCGGGGACTTTGGGAGTATCGGAGAAGAGCTCGGTCTAAAGATCGGTCAGCGTCCTGTGTGAGCGAAACTGGAACGCAATAACGATCCGACAGGGGATCTGTTCCTGTCTGAAAAAACACCGCGGAAAAAAGCTGTCCCTATTCCACATTTAAATGTATGTTAATATGAGTGTCCACTGCAAAATATAGCTTATAGAAGCTAAATACATTGATAAATTGTCAGCATTTTGCCACCTATTACAGGGTAATTCTCTCTCCTTCTCCTTGCTCAGCCCTGTGTGTTGCCTGTAATGTGAGTTCTGTACAAGGACAGACAGAGATAGACCAATGGATAGACTCATTATAATCACTGTGATCAGTACTGAGGCAGAGGAGTATGAATTGTTAAAAGTATGAACTGTAATGCAATAGCTGTATAGTAATGGACGTCATCGCTAGCTTCGCCTATAGACGCAAGAGTAGAGGAACGCACTGTGGGCACTCTGTGGTCAGGGGTTGAGGAGTGCGTCATCCCGCGCGAACCACCATGCCTCTCCCGAGCCTTTTTCCGCCTTCCCAGCCCAGAGTGAAACGGTTAATGCCTCCCTCGCTCCTAAATTGCTTCCCATAAAACGAGCAGCACGTCTGCGGGGCACGTCCCACCCCCCCCCCCCACCCTCCACCCCTCCATCTCCCCCCACATCTCTCCCCCCCCCCCCCCGCCCCGCCCCCCTCCCTCTCCCATGATTACAGCTAATTACGAGCGGGCGGACGCCTCCCGGCTCCGGTCATGCAGCTTTAATTGGCCGTTATTCATCCGCGGGCCGTCCGGGGCGGCGCGGGGGCTGGCAGGCCCCGGCCACCGCCGGTCTGGGACTAATTGCGAGGCCTGAGGGATTAGGCCAGGTGATTACACACTTCACAGTGTAATTACATAAGCAGCGCTGGCCCTGCTCCGCTGCCTGCCTGCCTGCCTGCCCGCCCGCCCGCCCGCCTCCCCCCCCCTGCCTCCCCCGGGCCGGAGGTCACGCGCCGCGGCCCCCCCCACCCCCCGCCGCCCCCCCCCCCCCCCCCCCAAGATTAATTGGAGCTGCCACCGGAGCGCGAGGCGCCGGCGGCGCGGCTACGCGATTAGCATTAACATTTCAGCTGCAGCGGGTCGATCGGAGATTCGACCCCCCCCCCCCCCCCCCCCGCCTCGCTCCCTCCCTCGCCTCCCCCCGCCTCGCTTCGCCTCTCGCTCTCGCCTCCTCGCTTCCCGCCCCCCCCCTCCCCCCTGCCCCCCCCCCCCCTCGCCTGCCCTTTTTTGCTGGCGGGCTCCAGCAGCGCGCAAACACGGCTTCTGGAGCAGGCGAAGGCAGAGAAAGGGTACGAAAATACAAGGGGTGTGGGGGGGTGGCGGGGGGCGGGGGGCGGGGGGGGCGGTGAGCCGTGGCCTCCGGGGTGGGAGGGAGGGGGGGGTGGTGAGTTTGGGGGGGGCAGGCAGGGCCGGAGAGGCCCACAGCGACCCGCATCAACGGAGGGGCGGGGAAAAGGACCCCCACAGGGGGTGCTGGGGACCCCCGCGCTCCAGCGCTGACCGTGTTCTCCTAAAACCCCCTGGCGCTCGCTCACTCCGCCCGGCTTTCGTTTGTTGCGCTTAAATTCTTTGTTTCTAAGCGCTCAGGATGGGAGCCTGTCCATGGCCACTCAGTAAAAAATGTTAACAAACGTAATCAATGGGCTTCATAATGCAAGCACGACATACTGCCTTGCAGGGAAGCAGAAACAGCCTCTGGCAGAGGCCCCGACCCAGCTGTCGAACTGTGGCGTGCTCTTATTGTGTATTCTGTCTTTGTACGAGGGTGTGTGTGTGTGTGCGTTTTTTTTTTTGGGGGGGGGGGGGTTGACAACATCCCTGCTGGCAAGACTAATGGGGGGGGTTGCAACTCGCGAGCACATATGCTCAGCGGATTAAAAATAAGACAAAGAAAAAAAACTGCAATATCATTCCCATCTGTGGTTGGTTCTGAGGTACCGTTATTTTGTGCACACAACGCTGCGACGTTGAGGGGCTCCAGTGTGCTGGCTCTGGTGATCGGGACACTGCTTGTGTTTTTATCATCATTATTTTTCATTCCCAAATATCTGCTCAGTCCAGCCCGGGAGATCTTTGTTGCTTGCCATGTCATTTCTCCTCGCGACCGTACCGTAGATCTCCAGTCCACCAGACGCATATTATTCAATACAGTTTTTTCGGTAAAATAAGCAGCGCCACATTTTTTACCGTGAATCGTACGACGTGCGTTTTGCAGCGAATCACAGCGTTCCTTCTTTGTGTCCGTCCCACAGGGATATTTCACACCCCCCGCCCCTCCTGTCCCCTCAAACCGCCCCGCACATCGCGCTGGGACCCCACCTGCGGCCCCCCTTCCTGAGCCTGCCGTCCGCTTTGTGCCAGGCTCCAGGTAAGTCACACCCCCACCCCCACACACAACACCCCAACGAAATATACTACCTACAGAGGACCCTTTCCGGCTGACTTTTAACCTCTGAGCCACAATTCATATCGAGTCAATAAACAATCATAAATACTGCAGAGAGCTGCAGTGGCCACAGGCCTTAGAGAAAACGAAAGGAAAGAAATAGGTAATGGTTTTTTCTAAAATTGGAGGGGGGGGGGGTGGTTCCTCATTGTAAATTTCACCATTGTCCTGCTACAAGCAGAGAGGCATGCGACATACCATTTTATCATAAACTAAGAACAAATCACAGTAAAGAAACTGAGTAGAAAAGAGTACAATTTAAATAATGCTTGGCGTTCTGTTGCCAGATTGGACAGATTTTACTGAAGTGTGTGACTGCTTCCCTCCCCCACAGGATACGGCTTCCTGCAGCCGGCGCAGGCAGAGATGTTCGCGCGGCAGCAGGAGATGCTCCGGAAACAGAACCTGGCCAGGTAGTGCATTGTGGGACTGGTGGAGGCCCGGGCTTTTTAAAACGGTCGTTACGTCTGAGGGCTAGCGGACGGTTTGTTCAGCTGAGGCAGCTGCCCTGAGAGCAGCCCTGCTTCCCCATTGTCTGAACGAGTCCCTGGCTGACCGGCAGGAGTCCTGTTGGGCCACAGCCTTGAGTAGGAAGCCAGGATTTCGGTCAGGTTCCTCGTTCCTCTCACGCAATAGCAGCTCCCCCGGTGGACCGGCAGCCAGCGTAGGGGTGTTGCAGCAGGGCGAGCGGCAGGCTTACAGTACACGATCTGGGCATTCAAAATGGCGGACGAAGAGAAAGATGATGAAACAAAACGTGAACTGAACGTGAGCTTGACTAAGCAAGTTGAGTTTACATTGTGTGCCAGTGGATCTGTGTCTCTGCTTAGTGCTTTACACACAGTAAATACCTCACACAGTGCTGCAGAGAGGACAGTTACACAAATAAATAGATAAGGAATGGCCCTCACTTTTTTTTTACAAAAACACCTCCTTATCAGTGGCAGGCAATGCTGAATGTCATTGCTTTTGTAAAAGCAGTGTGGCAATTAACACCTGACCTGGCTAACTGAATGCTAAATGAATCTGAATGGCTAATTGACGGCAAATGCACATCATAAAGCAATTGCGTTAGAATCTCTGACACCTGTTATCGCCAGTGGGCAATTACAAGCCAATCTTTTTACTGGAAACCTCTTAACCATACATTACAGATCTACGTTAATGTTATTGTTGATCTATGTTAATGCTGCAACAAAGTACCACCGAATTTGTACCAAATACTGTTTTTGTTACCATTTAACGTTACACAGAATCTGTCTCTACGTGAGAAATACCCATCAAATTTTATATATTACAAGCACAGCAACTAAAATAGATAAATACAAACTGGAAATCTTTTATCTTACATAATCTGTGACTAAATATGTTGAATTTGAAAGCTACTCTGACTCTGTATGGCCAAGTGTGAATTTTAACAGCAGTGACTGAGAACCAAGTAGACAGGCTATTTTGGACTCTTTGGTTGAGTATGTATTGAGCTGTGTGTATGTATGTGTGTGTATGTGTGTGTATGTGTGTGTGTGTGTGTGTGTATGCGTGTGTGTATGTATGTGTGTGTGTGTGTATGTGTGTGTGTGTGTGTGTGCGCGTGTGTGTGTGCGCTGGCAGGCTGGAGATGTCGGCGGAGCTGCTGAGGCAGAAGGAGCTGGAGACACTGCATCGGCAGAGGATTTTTGGGGACCCCCTGGGGCTGCACCCCGGCCTGCCCCCGGACCACCCCGCCCTGCGCAGCCTGCACGAAATCCCCGAGGGGCACCCGCTGCGGGAGGAGCTGAGCCGCCGCAGCGCCATGCTGGTGCTGCGCCACAACAACGCGCCGCTGCTCTCCCTCAACCACCAGGGGGCCCCGGGGTGCGCGCCGCCCAAGGAGCCCGGGTCCCGCAAGAGCTCGCGGAAAGGGGGCCAGGCCCGCGGGGACCCGCACGAGGGGCCCGCCGAGGCCAAGGACTCGCAGGGGGAGGGGCGCGTGCGCGAAGGCGGGGCCGACGGGCGGGACGAGGAGATGAAGGACTCGGAGAGCGAGGCGGAGGTGGGCGAGGACCGGCTGGAGGGCCCGGCCAAGGCCGACGGCCACGCCGCCGGATCCGACCTGGGCCAGGGCAAGGACGGGGCCAAGCCCGGCGAGGGAGGGAAAGATTTGGGCGAGGCGTCCGGGCGGCTCAGCGCCCCCTGCAGCTCCGCGGGACCCGCCTCCCCCAGCCACCAGGCCTTCACCCCGGGGATGGGCAAGAGCGAGGCCAAATACCTCCCGCCCGGGACCTTCCCCCCGTTTCCAGCACAGACCTTCCCCTTCGGCTTCCCATACAGCCCCTACTTCCACAGCGGTGAGTCCCCCTCAGCACCGTACCACCTTCCCAATTTACACATTGAAAAAATTCATGTCATTTTTATGGAGACACAAGATTCAGTTGTGCTTGTTTAGTGTATTCAGTTTGTACGTTTGTATGAAGTTTGTTTAAAAGTTTGTGAAATTCAAAAAAAAAAGAAAAAAAAGAAAATTTACTGCCTTTTTTCCATCCAGAAAAGCTATATCTTCATCTGGCAAACTTTCTGCACAGTTTTTAAGTAAGGTCCGTACTGCCTGATAATATTAGGGAAGCAGACTGAGACAGGAGCTTTGGTTTTGGAATGGAATGAAGGAGTCGCTTGACACAGTGTTCCCCTTGAAACACCCTCTGGATGTCTGCTGTCCTGCCAGCGCGAGCCGAGCTGAGCCGAGCCGGGCCGAGCCGAGCCGAGCCGAGCCGAGCTGAGCTCTTTTTCCACCGTGCGGCAGTACGGCCGCTCGAGGATCTCAGGCCTGCGCGGAATGTCGTACCGCCAGCCTCGTTTCCTTAAACAAAAGCAAAAAAGACGTCCGCGGAATGAGGAAGTGCCTGGCGGGAGGCCGGCGGCGAGCGACGTCCTTCGGACGCGTCGCGGCGTCGGCGCCTCCCGACGAGCAGGAAGCAGCCGCTGGCCGGCTCCGTCTGGGGCGCGGCGCGGTCGCGAGGGCGCGCGGGCGCGCGAAGGCCACCCTGGAATTTTCACTTTTACTCCCAGCGCCACTTCTCCATTCCAAAAGCGCTTTGGCCTCAGATGCTTGAAAGGCGGGAAAAGAGAAACGGTGCGGAGCGCTGAAAAGAGAGGGGGGAAAAAATCCTGCAGCTCCAGTCGTCCCCCGAGGGGTTCTTGCCTTTTTTTTTTTTTGTTTTTGTTTTTTCGCAGTCGCTGGAGGCCCATGTCCTCTACACGCTGTCGCCAGCCCCCCCTCCCCTTCCCCCGGCTCCCCCCTCCTCCCCCCCCTCGCCCTCCCGCTTCCCCTCGGCCGGCGAGATGTATGAGTCACATGAAACACATTACCGCCACTTTCTTTTTCCAGCGCGAAGACCTCCCTCAGGAAGGAGCCCTCAGATTGACCCTTGCTGAACCCCCCGTTAGAAACAGCCATTAATGTAGATGTGCGGCGCGGAGAGGAAGGGAGGAGGAGGAGGAGGAGGAGGAGGTGGGGGGCGAGGAGGGGGGGGGGGGCGGCATCGCTCCGTTTCCCAGCGCGGGCTGTCACTAATGATTTCGGCTCCCTTCTCTCCCCTCGGGGGGCTGCACAGGCGCCATGGGAGGTCTGCTGCTGGACGGGGAGGAGGCGCCGCCCATGGAGGACATCAGCAAGTGGACGGTGGAGGAGGTGTGCGGCTTCATCAACGGGCTGGCCGGCTGCTCCGAATACTCACAGGTGAGGGGAGGGCTGACGGAGGCAGAGAGGGTGGAGGCGGAATATTCTGTTTGGGGTACGGGGTATAAGAAAGGGGGGTGGGGACTGAACCTCATGGGAAACAGCAGGGGGAAAATAAAGTGGGCTAATGATAATTTTGTTTAAACCAATAACGTCGTACGTTATTCTTTTCTCCCAATTTGGAATGGCTAATTGTGTTTCCCGCGCCATCGCTGCCACACTCACTCTCAGTCGGGGAGAAGCACACGGACACCGCTGAAACATGCACTGCCGATAGCTGCTGCTTCCCACCCAGCAGTTGGGTTGTGCCGTCGTTAGGTCACATGAGCGCGCTCCACGCACACAGCGGGCGCTTGAGCAACAAGAGGAGTCGCTTTTGCTTGATGAGACGGGGATGACCCTACCGACTGAAACCCTCCGACCTTCGGCAACCTCAGGGCGTGTTCCTACACTGACAACCACGCGCTTTGGCAAGACTGTCCATCTGCCATGCCATACGTTAAACCACTTCGACAACCCTGAACATGTACAGCAGAGCCCTGTTTTTTTCTAAACCTTTGATTTGGCAAAGAAAATGAAAGACCGTCCACCCGTAGAGATGGACACCACGGTGGAGTGGGTTTCCCTCCGCCCCTTTCTGGGTATCTTCCAAATGCAGCCAAGTGACCCAAAGCCTGTTCTAGTGTGAGGAAGCCAAATAGAGCAGAACAGGAAGTGATGTAACGGGCGGTGCTTGAGAACAGCAGGGTTCAGTTTATCGCCCAACCCCCCTATCAGTTCAGTTTATCACCCCCCTCCCATTCCCACCCCCACTGAGGGCTGTGCTGGTCTTCCCCGCCTAGGTGTTCCGAGAGCAGGCCATCGATGGCGAGACCCTTCCCCTGCTCACCGAGGACCATCTCCTCAACACCATGGGCCTCAAACTTGGCCCCGCCCTGAAGATCCGTTCCCAGGTAGGCCTGGACGGCTTCGTTTGTTGCCGGGTCATAGGCCCGGTCACATGGCCTCTCCACATGAGGCAGTCAGCGGCGTTAATATACATCGCATTTATATTTATTAGACCCGTAGTTACCCAGAGGGATCTCCATTTCCCCAGAGGGGTCTCCATTGCCAACGTGGTCTGTTGCACCCTTAAAGAGAACTATTGAGCAGGAATTGGTCAAGTTGTACATTTGACCAATCAGAATAGTACCCCAACTTGTCAGAAGCCAAAAACGTGGCATTCATGCACAAATTGCTGCATATTCCCTAAGTTCATTTTATCTGCCATGTGGCTGGCTAACTTGTAAATCAACAAGTGACATACTCTAGCATTTGAAATGCTATTCGGACTATCCACCGAAGCCATGGGCAGAACACAACTGGCTTCCTCTCAACGGCTGTAGGGAGGGTGTAAGGTGGCCAGGATTCTTCAGCTGCCTGCCGCATTAGGCACCCCCCAAAAATGCACCGGACACCCGCAGACTAACAGTCGCCATGACTAAGACATATGCCTCTCCTCAGTGTGGACCGAACCCCCTGTAGCGCCGTAGCATAGGCCGCAAGGTCCACGTCACAGGCTCACGTGTGAGTGCGCTTCAGCTGTCAGCGCTCAGCGATAACCTGATAGCACAAACTGAAATTCCAAATTGGAGAGAAAAAAATGACATGGGGGGGGGGGGGGGGGGGGGTGGTTTGGGGGGTTGGAATATGTTCATAGGGAAAACCTAGACTTTGTTTTAAAAGAGGCTTTGAACCAGGGCTACAGTTCTTGGGCATCAGCATTTGACCTTAAATACAACCATGTAACCAACCAGACTTCTGGTGAAAAGCACACACTAAGTGACATAAAAATTTTTTTTTTGACAAAGTTGATGAACAAATAGTTTCATTGAGAGATAACTGACTCAAAAAATACCTTTGATTTCCAGTTTTATATTGTTAAAGGTCAAATGCTGATCGTTCAGGGAAAGCCACTGGTGTCTTTGAGGACGTGTCCCATTTTTAAAAAATGACGGTGCATTGTGGGTAACGTGGGCGTGTGGCTGGTCTCCTCAGGTGGCGCGCCGCGTCGGCAGAGTGCTCTACATGACCAGCTTCCCGCTGGCCTTCCCGCTGCCGCCATCTGTTCTGCGCCCCCCGGAGCGGGACGTCCCGCCGGCCGAGAACCGCCCCCCCTCCGCCGGCAGCGCCCCCTCCCCGTACGGCGGCCCGCCCGCCTGCCGCGCCTCCCCCAAGCAGGAGAACGGAAGCGCCTCCGCGGCGGGAGTCTGCAACAACGGCAAGCCGCCGTCCTAAGACGACAACAGGAAAAGGAAGAAGAAAACAAAACAAAAACAACAAAAAAAAACACGAAAAGAATCCCAGGGACAGCTTTCAGCTTCTGCCAGAGAGAGAGGAGAGAAAGAGAGGAGAGGAGGAGAGAGAAAATGAAGAAAATGGCCTCCATCCCTTCAGCTAACCTTCAGCTTAACTAAGACCTGTCCTTGAGGCCTGGAGACAGAGGCTCTCATTTGGACAAAAAAAAAAAAAAAAACATAGTTAAAGACAATCAATTGAATAAAGTCCCATCGCCCTTGAATTGCTGATGGCAGGGGAGAAGGCGTAATCCAAAAACGTGTGAAAACAGGGGGAGGGTGAACAGGGGTCTGGGGGGGAAGAGACAGGAAGCATCAGAGAGAGAGAGAGAGAGAGAGAGAGAGAGAGAGAGAGAGAGAGAGACAGCACGAGCATACAGCTGGCCTTTAACAGCCTGCCAAAAAGACAAGAAAAGAAAAGGAAAAAAAACAGATACAGCATTCTTCAGTGTCAGACAGACAATACAGGAAGCGTGTCTTTCCAGGGATGAACTGTGCTCTTGCCCGAGAGAGGAAGGCAAAATAATTTAACCATTTTTTTATTTAATTTTTAATTTTTTTTGAGGAAATTCAAATCCCCAAAAAAAAAAAAAAAAAAACTCCCAGACATGGACCGGAATGAGTCAAAGGAGGAAGGAACTCGCCACAACTATGCATTCCACGGATCAATACCAAAGATGACAGGATGCGATCTCGGTGGTACGCGCCTCCACACGGCCTGTTGGCCCGCGCTGACCGGACAGCGCCCAGGAGGGGCAGACTGTGGCCGATGCTCGTGCGACGGGGTAGGGGGGACCGATGAGACTGAGCCGCCCTTGTGCTCCACAGCCCCTCCCCCCACCCCCGACTATTTGAACTTTAACCTTTTTCTTTGGCCTACATTTGGGACACAGGAAGTGCCTGGCAGCGGAACTTGGCTCACGTTTGTGGATAGCGGCTCTGTCAGTCCTGGCGTCTGTACGATCACGTTTGCTACTGTGGGAGAACAAACTAAGCCTAATTGTACAGTAACTCATTATGAACTTTTAAAAAAAATTATCCTGAAGGTTACATAAGTGGTACTTTTTGTTAAGTGTAGTTGCACGTACCCAGCCCCCTCCCCCCCACCCCTTACTGAACAAAATATGACTTGCTAATATTGGTGGTACTTTTAGTTTTTTTTTCTCTCCGACATTTCCTGTTTGATACGCAGTCTATTGTAACATTAAAAGCCCCTACCTTCAAATGCTGCTTAATAGCAAAATAAATATGAAAACCCTGAAAATATTTATAGCTCTTTTGTTATAGTCAGGTTGACATGATACATAATTATTCATCCTATAAATGGATGCCAAAGATCAACCTTTATATTGTTCTGTTTTCCTCTGTTACAGGGAAATGAAAGGCACAGAGCTCTTTATGCAAATCTTAGAATCCGTTACGGCTTTTTTTAACAAACAAAAAAAAATGTAAACAAAGACAAATTAAAATGGTCTGTAGATTTTCCCGTCAATGTTCGATTATTTTGCTTTCTGTTTATTTAGCGCAGGAAAATAAATTCCCCGAATGAAGTTTTTACTGGTTGCCTTTACCCCTCTCCACCAATGACGGGTCAGGATTTATGCGAGATGCTCCTGTTGATTTCAGAAGGTGGTTTGTGAGTGGGGGGGTGGGGGGGGTGTGTTGTATAATCTATGGCTGGACAGCAGATTAGGGAGGGGCAGGTTGAATGGTCCACTGGCCCTCCCTTACCCCTCTCCATACAGCCGTATGGGACAGCTGCCATCTTAAAACAGCCAGTGCCAGGTGCTCTGCATGATATGGTCTCTGGAATATCATCGACCTGCCTGCACGCACACACACACATGCTCTCTCTCTCTCACACTCTCTCACACACACACACACGCACACACACACACACACATGCTCTCTCTCTCTCTCTCACACACACACACACACGCATATACACACGCACACATGCTCTCTCTCTCTCTCTCACACGCGCATATACACATATACACACGCACACATGCTCTCTCTCTCTCACACACACACACACACGCATATACACACGCACACATGCTCTCTCTCTCTCACACACACACACACACACGCATATACACACGCACACATGCTCTCTCTCTCTCACACACACACACACACACACACACACACACACATATACACACACACACACACACACACGCACATACACACACACACACGCTCGCTCTCTCACACACACACACACACACACACACACACACACACGCATATACACACGCACACATGCTCTCTCTCTCTCTCTCACACACACGCGCATATACACATATGCTCTCTCTCTCTCTCTCTCACACACACACACTCACACACACACGCATATACACACGCACACATGCTCTCTCTCTCACACACACGCACACACACACATGTTCTCTCTCTCACACACACACACACGCATACACACACGCACGCTCGCTCTCTCACACACACACGCGCATATACACATATGCTCTCTCTCTCTCTCTCACACACACACACACACACACTCTCACCCACACACACATACACCCACACTTTCCCCTCCACACAAGCCCCTCCATACATCTCGTCACTAGTCTCGTCACCACACAAAATAGCGCCTTCCTTGACAAACACAGCTATCAGCTCTCTTATCTACCCACTGTGAAAGCCTTCTCGGCAAACTAAGTAAACACACTGCGTGCACACATCCACCACAAGAGACCCTTTCAGGACTTTCTTTTCTGCATCAATACACACCGTCTTCGTAGTCAGGAACCAGGGCTTTTGATCGCTCATTATGCTACCATTAAACATCTCACACTCTCACACGAGCATAAAAATAATCTGTAGTGGTTTGTTTTTATATAAATGTAAAAAAAAAAAAAAAATAGCTGGGTTGGATTGCGATTACCTCAGCATCAACCCTAGATTTGCGCAACAGATTTTATAACTTAACGTTTCCAACGATAATATTCTGATAGCCCGCTGGGTGGGCCTCTGCACACATTCATATATTCCACAGCTGAACACAAGTCTACACTACAAGTACTGTGGTAGGCCTGAATTCACGTGGTTAACAATGGGAAAATGCCAGATATATGAAAACCCATTTTAATGGTCATATCCTCAGACCAGGTTTACTGGCACAGATATAGCTCAACCAGTTGGTTTTTTTTGTTTTCGGTTCCATACTTTCAAATTTTGTTTACTGCTTCCTTTTTAGCAGAGTAAGAAGCAACATGAAAATTCACGGTAATCGGTGTGTTAGCACGCCATTCACAAATGACTGATTTGAGAACCTTAATGTGCATTTTATCTACAAATCCAAATATGAGGCAGCACGCTGCAGCTGGAGGTACCGCAGCGGAGAGCCAAGCGAGCCTCGTTCCCCTGGACTGGGCCGGGTTCTGGAGGGTGGGGACGGGGTGTGTGTGAGGAGGAGTCCCACAATGCACTGCAGACTTCACGCTGACCTCCGAAGCGCCCGCTCCCAAACTCACTCCGAGGGATTATGATTCAGGAAGGCCCTACGGCCCTCCAGCCCTGCATTATTCACCGCCTGTCAATGAGCGCGGGATGAAAGGAAGGAGGGACGGGAGAGGAGAGGAAGAGGGACGCGGGGGTAGCCGGGGGAAACGCTGGCGGACAGAACAGCGCGGCCTGTGTTCTCGCCCCGCCACCTGGGCGGAGAGGCGCGCGGGTCACATGCTCGCCCAGGGCGAGAGCTCCGCCCAGTCCTCTGTGTGTGCGCGCGCGTGTGTGTGTGTTTGTGTGTGAGTGTTTGTGTGTGTGCGCGCGTGCTTGTGTTTCTGTGTGTTTGTGTGTGCTTGTGTTTGTGTTAGTGTGTATGTGCGTTTGTGTGTGTGTGTGTTTGCACGTGTGTTTCTGTGTTAGTGTGTATGCGTGAGTGCGCGCGCGTTTCTGTGTGTGCGCTTGTGTTTCTGTGAGTGTTTGTGTGTGTGTTTCTGTGTGTGTGTGTGCTTGTGTTTGTGTGTGTTTTTCTGTGTTAGTGTGTATGTGCGTTTGTGTGTGTGTGTGTGTGTGTGTTTGCACGTGTGTTTCTGTGTTAGTGTGTATGCGTGTGTGCGCGTTTGTGTGTGTGCGTGCGTGTGTTTCTGTGTGTGTGTGCGTGCTTGAGCACCGCAGAACTGCCCCAGGCTAGCAGAGATGCCGGGCCAGACCTCATCCTCTCTAATACAGGCACGCATGCTAACACAGCTAGTACGAACGCTACACACACACAGACACACACACACACACACACACACAGACACACAGACACACACAGACACACACGGCAGCTACGACTGGGCTGAAAATCCATGGAAGGAATACAGATTTGCTGTTGGTGGAGAAGATGTCAGATTTACTTTTGAATCTGAATGTATTACAGATTGTATATCCTGAATGCAAACTCCCATTCGCAGCAGCAAGTCATTTCCATATCCCTTCCAAACGCTTTCATTTTCACTAAATTGCAAAAATGTGAAGAAAAAAAAAAAAGTATGGATGATTCAAAAAGCATACACGCTGTTTGAAAGGCAGCACATTAGAAATGTTCATATACCCCAGTGTACAGCTTTAAAATTTCTGGTACACAGGAGGAGAAAAAAAAAAAAAAAAAAAAAACACGCCCTGACTTGTAGTAAAACTGGTTTATTTTATGTACATCCGTCACTCTACGCAGTAAATAGGAGGGAAATGCAATGTGGCAGTATTAATGACCCCAGGATCCTCAATCCCGGTGTAAAAGGGTCGCATGTGAAAACTGGGGAGGATCAGAGCCCAGGCCTCGGGGTCCAGTCCTCGGGGGTTCAGTCCTCGTCCGACAGCTCCAGATCTTCCACCAGGTCCTCGGCTCCGTCGGCCAGCTCCTTCAGGTCCGACCGGGACAGCTGCGCAGGCGCTCGGACCCTCTTACTCTTCCCCTCTTCCTCCTCCTCCTCATCGTCATCATCGTCATCATCGTCCCCACCTGCGAAACAAACCAGAGTAATGCATTACAGTTTAAGCTGGCTTCCCATGTCCAGGGGAGCAGGGCATCTATCTATCATGGGAAGTGTAGTATACAACAGGAGGCACTTTAAAAAAGCAGCAACAATGTGTTCAATGCTCATCTTTGCAGATTAACAAGTAAAGGAAGCTCATTCTATGAGCACCAGTGCCATTCTAAAATTTTCTTTAAGAATCCAGTTTCATTTTTATTCATTTTTAATGTCCTTTAAAAAATGATTCCATCCTTTGAATTGCATTTGTTTGCCTTCGAAAAAAAAAAAATTACACAAAGCAAATGAGTTTCAGGACCGCTTTCAGGAACATGAGGTACGCCCAGAAAAGACCCCGTTCAATCCCTCCTCCACACCACAAAGAAGACTTCCCTTTCCCTTTACTAACCTGAGGAACCCTCCACTTCATACTCTCCCTCTTCATCATCATCGTCATCCTCGTCCTCACCGCTCAGGTCCGACAGGTCATCCAGGTCCTCATCGTCTGTGGCTCCTCTGCGTTTGCCTGTTGTAAATAAGGGGCAGAGATCAATTTTTATTTTATTTTTTATTTTAAGAGAGGCCCCAGTCAGCCCCCGGCCACTGACGGGACGGCTCTGCAGGGGCCACTTTGATCTCCAGGGTGCCACGGCAACAGGAAAGCGGTGAAGGCCGCTCTCCTCTCCGGCCTTTATCTCCCGCTCCCTTTACCTCCCGGCTGGGGGGGGAGAGAGGGGAGCTGCCTTCAGTCTAATTCACACTAATATCACGCTGCAAAAATGCTGAAGGAAGATTTTAAAAAGCTAAAAAACGGAAAAAAAATAAATAAAAGTTAACGGCTCGACAGGGAGGGAGACTGTTTTGCAGTCGTTTTGATCTCCGAACGTTTCTGACGGCAGCCACCGATGTCCCGTAAGAAAGTGTGCTGACGCGAGACGCCCCGGACCGGAGCGAGGTCGTGTGCGCCTGCTAATTGGGATATATCGTCCCTCCGCATTAATGGTCCCATTCAACACTGCGGCGCAGAGAGAGGCTGCTGGGATGTTTATAAGCAGAATGCTGAACGCAGCATCGCTTCCTAATGGCATGCTGTTCCTAAACAAGAAATACCCTGATTACCCCGCGTTCTACAGATCCCAAACATCTCAGCAAAGCTCAGCCACTCCATCAAATTAACTGGTGCCTTATTCCAGACTCATCCAAGCAGCAAGAACAACCTGGCTTTTTACTTTTTAACCCTCTAAAGAGTAGGTTTTTCCAAAAAGTCAGTGTTCTAGAACTCTCAACTACCAGTAGTGACATCAGCATTAGAATGCGGAGTTAAGAACATTGTAACCTCGTGTGGCCTAAAGGGTTAAATACCCCGAATGACAGAACTGGGAGAGAGAGAGAGAGAGAGAGAAACTATGTAAGGAAACGAGACAGAAAGATCAAGTGCCATTTGCCATCGACAACATAACCTTCTTGGAGGACAGCTATTACCGCATTTATGAGTGCGATGAACTGCACACCGATTTGAAGAATGGACTTTGCCTTAACCATGAATAGAAACTGGGAGGGGAAAAAAAAAAAAAACTAAATGGGCTGCAATTACAGAGCAGGAGCTTTTAAAGCTGCTCTTTGAGAGCAGATTCAGGAGGAGGAACACAATGCGAGACAAGTCCTAAAGTTTATCTGCAAAGTACATTCGTCAAATAGGACATGGTCAGTGCCATCGAGGCAAAGGCCCACTCGAATGGCTTTGAGCGACAGGCAGACCAGAGAGCTCCGGTTGGCAACCATGGCCCTAGATTGACGAATGCAACCAACGCAGGGCTTAAAACCGTCAAGAAACGAACCTTAAGACTGCCAAGTAAACCGCAGTACGTAAATATGTAACAGCTCCTGCTACGCACAAGGGTATTTATATTTTTTTTGTCGAGAGGCCCGCAAGCCGACTACCGTTAATCCCCAAACGAGGATCGCCTGCTGCGGGTGGCTGGGCCGGTTCAGCAGGAAGACGGCCAAATCCCCGCACTTTGAAGGAGGATTTGTTTAGAAGCTGCCCAGGAGGCGCTCCCTCGCCGACGCCGACCGCTTTAATTATTAAGACGCCGTGGCGACGGGGCCGGCGGCGAGCCGGGGAGGGGCCCCGCCTCACTGCGTTCAGAGGGCAACACCCTGAACACAGCTCACCCAGTCAGCCCTGAACACAGCTCACCCAGTCAACACTGAACACAGCTCACCCAGTCAGCCCTGAACACAGCTCACCCAGTCAACACTGAACACAGCTCACCCAGTCAGCCCTGAACACAGCTCACCCAGTCAACACTGAACACAGCTCACCCAGTCAACAGGGCAGCCCTGAACACAGCTCACCCAGTCAGCCCTGAACACAGCTCACCCAGTCAGCCCCGAACACAGCTCACCCAGTCAGCCCCGAACACAGCTCACCCAGTCAGCCCTGAACACAGCTCACCCAGTCAACACTGAACACAGCTCACCCAGTCAGCCCTGAACACAGCTCACCCAGTCAACACTGAACACAGCTCACCCAGTCAGTCCTGAACACAGCTCACCCAGTCAACACTGAACACAACTCACCCAGTCAACACTGAACACAACTGACCCAGTCAACACTGAACACAACTCACCCAGTCAGCCCTGAACAAACTCACCCAGTCAACACTGAACGCAACTCACCCTGTCGACAGGGCAGCCCTGAACACAACTCACCCAGTCAACACTGAACACAACTCACCCAGTCAGCCCTGAACACAACTCACCCAGTCAACACTGAACACAACTCACCCTGTCGACAGGACAGCCCTGAGGCCAACTCCCTGAGCAGAGGGGGCAAGGGTCAGAGGCAGCCGCAGTATGGCAGTGGAGAGTGTGTGCGCGTGTGTGTGCATGCGTGGATGTGTGCGCGCGTGTGTCTGTGTGTGCGCGTGTGTGTGCATGCGTGTGCGTGTGCATGCGTGTGTGTGCGCCTGTGTGTCTGTGTGCGTGCGTGCGGGCGTGTGTGTGTGTGTGTGTGTGTGCGCGTGTGCCTGTGCGTGTGTCTGTGTGTGTGCGCGCCTGTGTGTGTGCGTGTGCCTGTGTGGGTGTGTGTCTGTGTGTGTGTGTCTGTGTGTGTGCGCGCCGGTGTGTGTGTGTGCGTGTGCGTGTGCGTGTGTCTGTGTGTGTGCGCGCCTGTGTGGGTGTGTGTGCGTGTGTGTGCGTGTGTGTGCGCGCGTCTGTGTGTGCGTGTGTGTGTGTGTGTGCGTGTGTGTGTGCGTGTGTCTGTGTGTGTGTCTGTGTGTGTGCGCGCCTGTGTGGGTGTGTGTCTGTGTGTGTGTGCGTGTGCCTGTGTGGGTGTGTGTCTGTGTGTGTGCGCGCCTGTGTGGGTGTGTGTCTGTGTGTGTGTGTGTGTGCGTGTGCGTGTGCGTGTGTCTGTGTGTGTGCGCGCCTGTGTGGGTGTGTGTCTGTGTGTGTGTGCGTGTGCCTGTGTGGGTGTGTGTCTGTGTGTGTGCGCGCCTGTGTGGGTGTGTGTCTGTGTGTGTGTGCGTGTGCCTGTGTGGGTGTGTGTCCCCCCCCCTTCCCGCCACAGAATCCCTAATTACGCGCCGCCGCCTCACAGGCAGTGGAGCCGCCGCCTCAGCTCCGGCAGCTTCTCCCCGGGAGCCGGCGCATGAAAAGCCTTTAATTGTTTTCAGAGCGCTCGCTGGAAGATTTCCGAGCGGAGGTTGGCTCGCTTTTTTTTTTTTTTTTTTTTCCTTTTTCCTCCCCCCCGCCCCCCTCCCCCCCGGCTCTTATCCAGACGGGGCTGGGGCGACGGTTGGTAACCAGCGTCTGCCCTCAAAAACCTGCATGCGATGAGATCACCAGGAGGAAAGAGAGAAAAAAAAAAAAAAAAAGAGAAGAGGGAAAAACAGAATGTGCAAAAAAAAAAAAAAGCCTAAAAAAATAGGGCTAATTACCAAGCAAGAGAAGGAGAGAAAAAAGAAAAAAAAAAAAAGCTTCCCTCTCCTTTTTTTAATTCCTTCCCGCCCTGTAGCGCTCCCTTCTCTCCGCTGTATCTATGACAACTATTTGATCGGTCTACCACCAGCCAGGCCTCCGTGGGCTGCCAAGTCGCCAAGCGTTCCGGATGGAGGGATGGGGGGAGGGGGGAGGGGGGGGCCGGGGGGATAGCAGCCCATTAAACCGCGTGCTGCGGGAGCGGGGCGGGGCGGGGCGGGGGGGGGGAGCGGGGCCGCCAGCGTCTTTCCCGGCCAACTGTTCTGAATTAGGAACCCCCGCCGGGATCCAAGCCTGCGAAAAGAAAAGCGCTTCCTGTGAGAGGGAGGGCCGGGGCGAGAGCGGCGCCCCCCCCCCCCCACACCCCCAAACCCCCGCCCCCCCCGGGGCAGCCGCCCGCCCGGCCGCTCGCGCGGACTTCACACAATGAATACCAGATGCAGGGAGGGAAAGGACAAAAAAAAAAAGAAAAAAAAAACTGCCGCCACCCCCCCTCCCCTTCCCCCCTTTTTTTCCCCTTTTTTTCTTTTTTTTTTTTTGGAGGGCCGCCGGACTGAGCCGCATGTGTCAGCGGCCGGCCGTGACCCGCGGCTGACCCCGCCCACAAACAGAGGTCGCCACGGCGCCGCGGAGACAGCGCCGCCGAGCCTCTCTCAACGGCCGATTTCTCACGCAGCGGCGAAGGGAAACAAACTCCTACAGAGCCGACCGTTTTACTGGGGGGGGGGGGGGGGGGGGGGAGGAGGGGGTTTCGCAAACACACTCCGCCTCGCTTCGCTCGTGAGCGTCAGGGGCGGCTCTGTGTGTGAGCCTTTACTTCCCAACCGAAGGCTGAGCAGGCTGGGACCTGCCGTGGCTCTGGTTTTACAGCCGATGCCACAGATAGAGGCTCAGACAGCACTCTTAAACCTGGCTGGCAAGTTCGTACTCTACGAAACAAGCTCTTACTCTACTGGAAGTAAAACACACAACAAACAAATCTAATACGCCCTAAAAACATTTGAACTGAACTAAAATGCAGCGAAGTTTTAGCTGCTGGAATATCCCTTTTCCACATCTACAGTGTTTTTGCTGCTCAGTAGGAGCGCTGTACATGGAGAGCCGAACAAAGAAACACAGCCTCCTAGTGGCAGCTCTGAGAATTACACCGAGTTTTTTATTATTATATTGCTTGCGACTGCTGCACGCTATGAACTAATAGGTCCTTTAACACTGGACGCAGTGGCTCAATTCAAAAACAGATCTGCCAGCAGTACATTCCCACCTGCGTACAACTCCCGCCGACTGATTGCAGTGCGTGACCTTTACCCCAACGGAATAGTCATCCTACTCTTCACCCGAACAGACAGACTACTAGCATTTCACTCAGATATCACATTTTCAGCCATGTCAAAACTGGTCCAACTGGCTATAGCTATTGTCTACAGATGCTAAAAAATACATTAGTAAATTTTGGCCTTCTGAGGGTGTCGGCAAAAGTACTTCCAGAACGCCTTTAGTGGTCCAATCAGCCTTCTCTTGTAAGGGCTGTTTTTAAACACCCCCCCTTAGTGTGTTGGAGCCATTACATCTGCTCTGCGTGGGGGGGGGGGGGCATAATGCATATCAGGAACGCAGAATCAGGGAGGGGCAGGCCCAATTGTGAGGGAGTCGCAGGTCACACACAGTCACACGCACGCACACGCACACACAGAAACGAATCTTCCAGCGGGTGAATGTTGGCTTCGTAAGGACACATTCCAAACTAAATTAAAGAAGGCTTCCCCCAGAGCCGTCAAACTCCGGAGAGGACCGGCGGCGAAGAGCCTCGTTTTCCTTCTGGAACGAGGCGGAAAAGGGAAAAAACCAGGAAATGACAGGGTCCCATTTTTATTTTTGTGGTTTTTTTTTTACCTTTGACTTTGAGTCCTGCGCTTTCATCGCCAGAGTCGCTGTCGGATTCAAAGAGATCCTTAAACTCTTTCTTGTCGTGCTCTTTTCTTTCCTGCAGCTTCTTGCGTTTGATCTCGGGCAAGTCCAAATCTTCCATCTTTACACAGAGGGGAAGCAAAAAAAAAAAAAGACCAGGTTTTAAGACATAAACAGAGCCCAAACGCATTCACTTATTAATCTAATGTGAGGAGGGGGGGAGGGGGGGAGGCATAACTACTCTATCACCAGTGAAACTGCAGAATGCCAGGGATATCAGGCGTGGCGCGTTCCCCCCTCAGGGGCCCGGGCGCTGGGATCGGTCTGATTTACGCCCTCGCGCCGCGTTCCCGGTGTCATTAAAAAACGCGTTCTCAAAACACATCAAACGGCGGCGCCGAGGCGAGGTGTCCTCTTTTAGGGGGGGAAAAAAACCCCCCCCACACCCCCCGCCCCGGCCGCTGCCTGAGAGAGAGAGAGAGAGAGAGAGAGAGACCGCCGCACGTCTCGCCCTGTCCCCCAACATTTTCCGCTCCGTTTGAAGTCCCCGCTTCCTTTCTTGTGGAGCGGCGGGAGGAAAAGAGCACGTCTTAAAAGGCTGCCGATTCCCCGGGGGGGAACGGGGGGGGGCGGGGGGCGGTGGGACGGGACGGGACGGGGGAGGGGGGGGGACGCGCCTCCAGCTCCGGGGGTGGCGGGGCCCGGCAGGTTGCCAAACGGCCCCCGCGCGCACCTCCCTCCCCCGCCCCCCCCCCCCACCGCGCCCCTCGCTCCTCCCCCCCCGACAACCATCCCGCCGCGCTGAACTGCCGGCGTTCTCGCTTTTAAAAATAAACGCTGCGAGTCTCTGCACGTGAAACTGCGCTGCGGCTCACTGGCGCTCGCTGCCATTTTACCCCCCGCCCCCCCGCCCCCCCTCGCTCTCCGTCTCCAAACGCGGCGGCCATGTTGCAAACCGCTCGCATGGGGCCTGTAAACAGACGCCGTCCCCACGTTCATCCGCAAATCGGACACAACGGCCGGGATACGGCAATTAGTCCGGGAGTTCCGCTAACGATTGCGATGCACGAAGGGGACGGCGGCCATTTTGATGTCCGCTGGAGGGACGGGTCGTACGGTGTGACGCTATCAGCGGGGGGTAACACCGCGACGGTTAGCCAGTTACAATGGGCGGCTACTCGCTAAGCTCCGCCCATCCGTCGTAACCGTGCCGACCGCTTCTGCCAAATTCGGCTCTGGCAGCGCGCCCCGCGCCCCCCTGCGTCCGGCGGGACTCACCCTCTCCTTCCCGGAGATCTCCAGCTGGATCTCCTTCTCCCGAAGCTTCTTCCACTGGCTGTAGTACCGGGTGAGAGGCGTGCCCTCCTCAGCCGTCTCCTTCTCCCAGGCCTCCTGCAAGAAGCAAGCCGCACAGCCACGGGTCAGGGCCCGGCTCCACAGAGCTGGGCGACTGCGCCAGCCGGGTCACTGCGCCCGCTAAAACACTTTATACTTCAGTCCGTGCTCCAGATTATGGGGGGTTTCCGGGTTTTTACTCCGTGCAGCTATCCTGGGCCCAGGGCACGCTCAGCCACATCAAAGCAAAGAGCGCGCACTGGCGAGGAACGCTCCGACCAGGAAGACCCAACGTACAGCAGCGCAGACGCCATCTCTGGAAGATGAGAAACACGAGCAGGGACTTCTCTCAGCTACGCAGAGCAGCCTTGTGTGTCTAAGGGGCCCCAGGAAAGATCTAAAAATGAGCCTTAAAATAATAAATAATAAAAACGACTAATTTTAAAAAACAGCCTACGGTGGCCCCTTAACCACACCGGGGGCCCTGGGTGGTCACCTATATGGCCTCATGGAAAGGTCGGCATCGCAGATATGTGCCGAAATGCACCCAAAGGTCACACACCTGACACAAGGAACAAGGACCGAAACGGGGATCAAGGTGTTACCTCTAATGAGAAATAATTTACAAAAGACTGGAAACTGGAATCAGACACACACCTGAGGCGCAGATCCAGCGCAAGCTCTTAAGACACCCTCTCCCTCTCTACCCACATGCTGTTTGCCTCTCAGCACGAAGAACCTCACAATAGCAGATCAGACACTGCACTCTCTCAGCACCCCTCTTAAATCTCGAAAAGTCTACGTAAAAAAAATCTACATAGTAATTAGAAAGACAAAAGGTCGCAAGGCAAATTTGAATGAACAGTTGAGATTTGAATGTGCTGTAATTCTGTGAGAGAGAAGGGACTGGGAGGATAGAGAGAGAGAGAAGAAACAGAAGGTGGTCTGGAGAGAAGAGAGGGAGAAGACGGAGAAGCAGTTCCCCGCCAGCCCTTCCCAGAGGTCCTTGCTGCTGGTATTGATCAGGTCAAATAAGATTATCTAACCTTGAAACCCGACGGACGGCCATAGATTGTGGCCTCGGTCGACTCTTATCGGAACGCGTTTATAAAAATTTGTGGAGTTATTACGACTGGGAGGGGTGGGGGGGCGGGGGCTGGGGAGAGGGGGGACGCCGAAAACAATGCCTCCTGCATTCACCGCACTGCAGGCCCTTTTAAACAGCCCGACAGCACAACGACCGCAAGGGTGCATAATGCACTCAACTCCAGCCCTTGCTTTGTAATGTCGTTGTTTTAACGTAATGTTTTCCCTCCCTCTGGGGTGCGCCTGTAGCTCCAAAATGTGACCCATGTCTCAGCCCAAAGGACCCGGCGACCCGGCTCTCCGTCCCAAAACGAGGCCTGGATACTGGCTTCGTTAGCGGCGCTAACACCCAGCGGCGCTAACACCCAGCAGCGCTAGCATTAAAAATAACAACAACAGCACGTGACCTGCTGATCAATTCCTTTTCATGTTACACCACAGTGCACAACACTGAACATTAACCATAAAGTATAGCATCGACACTTCAGCGTCAAACAAGCTGTGACCAAATACACATTTAAATGATGAATTCAAATTAAACTAGTAAAGTCGGTGTTTGATTAGAAATTTAAGCGTGTCAGTTCAAAGAATGATATTATGGTATACTAAGACGTGTTTTTTTCCCCCCCATTTATAACGTGACTGCCATTACAAAGTTATTGCACTTAAATAAAACTTAAAAAATAGGATCGTGAACTCAGGCATTAGACGTATGGTTTTCATTTCCTCTTTCGATACGATCTCCCTGTGTTACTTCACAGGTCATGACAACAACCCTGACCAAAGTTAAACCCCGTGACGTTTCACAAAGCAGAAAAAAACATTTGTTGGTGGGGGGTTAAAAAATTTGTGATCTTTTTTTAATTAATTGAACTAATAGCTCCCAATTAAGCAACGCACACATTAATCTTTTATGGTTGTCTCCACAGCCCAAAGAAACGGCCGTAAACAAAGGACAGACGAATTCTGAGCGGTTTTACTGAGCTGAGCGGCACAAGGCCGAGAGGACGTCCTTTCAGCCGCCGCTCGAGTGCTGATGGCAAGGTTACCCAGCCTGCGGGGCGGAAACACAGCGAAGGACACACACACACACACACTCAGTATCACACACACACACACACACACACACACACACACACACACAGTATCACTCACACACAGCCCCTTCACCACACAAATACACACACACACACACACACACACACACCACCTTTACCACAAACACAGCCTCTTCGCCACACAAAGACAGACAGACACACAGCGCCTTTGCCCCACACACACACAGCTCCAGTGCCACACAGACACACACACACTCCAGTGCCACACACACACACACAGAGACCCGGTGCCCCACACACACACACACACACACACACACACAGACCCGGTGCCCCACACACACACACACACACACACACACACACACACACACACACACACACACACACACACAGCCCCGGTGCCCCACACACACACACACACACACACACACACACACACACA
>CM077296.1:46203182-46418182 GCA_039654925.1 Anguilla pacifica
GAATGTTTTTTTTTCAAAACTCTTAAGTCAGTGTTCTAGAACTCCACTGCTTTCAATCACCAGTACTCATTGTTACATCAGCATTAGGATGTTCAGTTAAGAATCTAATCTAATCAGTTCGGAACATTCGAATCACGTACCGTATCTCTGAAGTAACCAAAAACTGATCACAAAAGGTGGTGGTTGGGGGCAGGGGGGGTGCTGCAGCCTGGAGCTTGTCAAACCCACTTAAAAATCTTAAGCTGTAAACTTCACCTCCCATAAAGCTTGCTGATATATGTTTGGAGGAGCCCTGCCTTTTGATGAATGCGATGGTAAATCAATGTCAGTTAGGCCCGCAGACACCAAGGAGGCTGGCTAATGCCTTCCTCGTTATATAGCTGCTCGTTCTTTTTCACTTCAATTTACGTATGTGCACCAAACCAAAGGCAGCTGCACAAATAGCAAACAACATGGTTTATCTCAGGCACAAGGATAGACCAGTGGATCTTTAAGTGACGGAGAATCGATCTGGCACCCATAAGGCACAGGGGGAGTTTTGGACTCTCTCTTGCTATGCCTGGCTGAGGTGACTTGCAGCCAAAAGAACCCAAGTGAATTGAATCTGACCCAGGCCCCTTGAGTAAATAAGAGAGGGGCTTCACAGACTAGTGATTTAATAGGAGATGGCAGGGTCAGGGAGAGAGAGAGAGGGACCCGCGAGAGCTTTTAGCGGAGTATTGGCTCAACAAGGTGGCCCAGCGCCCCATTAAGCAGCTTTACATTGGTGTTTCTGTGTTCCCGTTCACCATCTGTGCGTCCTGATGCAAGGAATTCTCCAGGCTCAGGAGCAATGGTGCCCCCTAATGGATATGAGGTGTAATTTAAAGTGGAAGACTGATTATAACTGTTCTTTTATTGCTTTAAAAAAAAAAAAAAAGCACTGTCGTAACATTTTGGGCTCAAATTTCATTGTTCATGTATACAGTTGGGCATTTGCTAAGTCAGGTTTCGCCACCCATTTACATTTCAGGCATTTAGCAGCACACATCCTTTACACACAATCAATTCATTAAACTGGACATTCATCAAAGCAATTCAGGTTCATTTCTTTGCTCAAAGGTACGACAGTGCCCCTCCAGGGAGTCAAACCTACAACCTGAGCATTACAAGCCCCGTTCCCCAACCATTATAAAAGAGTACTGCTAAACCATGCTGCTGTCCAGAGAGAAAATGGCAGACTCACCACTCCAGACTCAGCCCAATGGGTTGTTAGGCACTGATGGTATGGTGGAACAGGAAGTATGTCAATGAGAAACTATAATGTATAGAGGTTTGGATTAGTGTGGAACAGAAAAATAATTATTGAAGAAACAGGCCCACACCCTGAGTAGTTACTTAACTTGAATAGCATCTTTTTCAAGTTTTGCAGATCAGACATGTCTGGACAGCAGTTGTTCTCAGGGAAGTAAAACACATGTCCCTTAAGATGACTTCTGAAAAATGTCATACTGGTTTACCAGCTGGAGGCAGGACAAGAAATATCTCTCGCTAAGACAGGGCAAGAAAAGGCTTTTGAATGAATCAAAAAATTAATCTACTTCTGAGCTTGGCCCAATTTCTAATATCACATGGGTTAGCTGAAACAACCTTATTAAAAAATTATTAAACAGTTGTTTTTGTATAATCCAATACAGCTGGTGTACAGGGGTTCCATTTCCAACTTATACCATGGTCAAACATGTCACAACCCATCGCATGTCTGTCATCAAGTTAAATAATACCATTTATACAATTTATCAAATATTTTGAATAGCACTACATCTGTTCTTTCAATGAAGGGGTTCCTGCTTCATTGCTCACCGAATCCTGAAATATTCCTGTTAGCATTTCATTTATGGATTTAATACCCACCCGACCACCCGACCACCCTGACCCCCCCCCCCCACCCCCCACCCCCCACCCCCCAGAAAGGTATTCCCAAAACAAGCACATCATATCCTAGATTCAGCCTCAACTAAATTCTACATGAAATGAAAAATCACCTTACATTGAAACGTTCCCTCAACCACACTATCCCAAGCTTCAGAAAGAAACGCAGAAGCTCCAGTAGCGCAATCGGTTAGCGCGCGGTACTTATACAGCAGTATGCAGTGAAGCGATGCCGAGGTTGTGAGTTCAAGCCTCACCTGGAGCATGAGATTTTAATAAATCTGTGTGTTATCATTACAGCACAGAGGGTTGTCTTAAAAGGTACATATGTAACCAGCCAACATGTCCCAAATAGAGAAACCTGCTCACATAAGATTATGAATAACATTTTCTTGGGAGATGGTAGGGTCCAGCCTGGCAAGAAAATTCTAATCAAGAGTGAACACAAAAAGATCACAGCAAATTTTCACTAAAATATTAAATACATGTTAGTAACTGTGTGAGTCAGGTTTATGTGCTGGTACTTAGAAAAGAAGCAGGGGAAAAATTAAGACCTCCAAAACCACACTATCCCAAGATTCAGAAAGACGAGCAGAAGCTCCAGTAGCGCAATCGGTTAGCGCGCGGTACTTATACAGCAGTATGCAGTGAAGCGATGCCGAGGTTGTGAGTTCAAGCCTCACCTGGAGCATGAGATTTTAATAATAAATCTGAGTGTTGTCATTACAGCACAGAGGATTTTGTCCAGATGTTCAGAGACTAACCAACCTACATGACAATAAAGGCAGTTGGAGTCCTGCTCAGGAACAGGATTCCATTATACAGCTGTGTAAATGGACACTGTATTTTTAAAAAAAGGATAAAAATCTAAGTCACTGGTGAAAAGAGCGTCTGCTAAATGCCCATAATGCAAAGAAGGAACCTGTAGACTCTAAAAGCATCTACACAGACAACAGATGAGAAAAAGAAAACTTTCCCCCATGCACACACAACACACTTAGACACCCTACAAACACCACAATAGTTTTTCAAAAAGCACCGCCAAACATCTATTCTATATTTTAAAATCCAGTTTTATTAGTCATACAATTCATCCAAAAATAACTTTATTATTTTCAAGTTCCTGTTAAACAGAAAAACTCCTCCACAGGGTAACCAGAAGGCTCATATTTGGGCAAGCAAATTTGCATTTTCTGAAGTGGGGATTTAGATTTTTTTCCCCCAAAAAACCATTGTATTCCGAAACCTGACTCCTTTTTCAATTTTGCTTGTAATATTACGCACCTATTAATTATATTTAGTGTTTTTATATTATTGAATGTTCCATAGATATAGAGCACTTTGAGATGTACTACTCCTGAATTTCAATTTACTAAATGAAGATTAGAATTATATTATTATTATTGATCTGAAGCATGCGTACAAACAATGACCAAACCAGCACACGTACAACAGCAACAATTTGCCAGCTGTATATTTTAAAGCAACAGTTCAGCCAAAATATTTCAAATTCCCCTTCCTATCTCGGAAATGTTCAATAGATTCAACATTGTCAGACTCTCATGCTGTGATGGCAGCAGATTCCAATCTGCCATTTACTGGATTTGACCCAAAATGGATGCCAGTGGGAGAGCAACCATCTACACTTCAGATTACACTTCTCCTCCATTTATCCCATTTCTTTCTGTATTAATCAGCTGATGAAGTGCTGTTGACAGGGATTTGTGAATCCACCATGAAACAGGGAGTGTAACTACTACTAAAGTACAAAGGCAGGTTTACAAGTGTTGCTTATGTTGCTTGTGCACCTAGAGTCACCAACACTAGTTAAGATAGCAAGTTTCCAGCTAGAAATTTTCAAGAATTAGAAAGTTTAATTTTAGAGTGAACTATCGTTACTGAAGTTTGGGGCTAAATTTTTGTCACAGGAAGACTGAATCCATCCAACCCAAACAGACTGCTCTGTTCCTCCCAACCCAAACATGGGAGGAACAGAACAGTCACATTTTCCCCTAGCAGCACAACCACACACATACACAGTTTCCCACACACTGAAGGCCACTGCACAGCAAAGTTCGGTTTGAAACGCACAGGCAGCGGTCAGGTTCTGGTCATGCTCCCGGTCTCTGTCCCGGTCCCGGTGACCGGGCTGGGGCGCGCTGCCCCAACCGCCATGCAGTCCTGGTGCCACAGGCCCTCTGCCAGGGCATTGAGGAGGGGGGCAACCTCCCCAAACCCACCAACCACATCTGCCCCCATGCGGAACACGGGCAGCCCCCACACTTCCTGGAACTTTCTGACGTCTTGATCGGTTACGTCCGTGTGCATGAAAAGGTCAAATCTGACAGAGCAGATAAGGAGAGCAAATTTTGTTTTAAGACACTACAGACAAAACAATAAAAGGACAGAGGCAAGTGGGTGGAGCTTCAGTGGGTAAAATAATGAAGGTCTTTAGTCAAGTAAGCAGGATGCGTGTGTTATGTATTCTGGTTTTCAAATACTTGTTGATGTGGTGCATGTTTTCCCCTAATTTCAATGAAATCTCAAGTTGTCACTGCCCACTATTCCCTTGCACAACATATCATGAACTTTCAAGTAATTCAGACAATTCCTCTAACAAATACAGGTTGTTTATGTTTTTCAAAATGTATGCTGAATTCAACTGATACTGTTATGATATGTCTGTTCATTTACAATGATTTTCAGAAATGGCGGAAGCTGGTAAATTCACTTTTAATTCTTTCAGAACTATTTTAGGGTTGCACTTATTATACCACCCAACTCGTCCAGACATCTGAAAGGTAATATAAGCATTACAAACGCTCACTCAATAACACAAAGCACCACTGCCAACTAGCAAAATAAGGTTTGTAGGCAAGTTTAAGGCAAGTATAAAGCAAGTAAAACAGGTATGAATGGCTGGTCTCAGAGCAATGGGAATTACATATACACTGTAACTGATGACACAACGGACATTTGACTATTAATGTGGACATCACTTTTTGTCATGTCCCTTACTTTGATTTACTTTCACATTTCTGGTAGTGACCAAAAGATTCAGGAAACTCCAGCATAACCTCACTTTCAGTCATGACCCAATAGGATCTTCAGTCATAACTGTTTTTGAGTAAACTGCTGGCCTTATCCCTGGTGGAAATTTGATCTGATCCAGTGTTACTCCCCCTTTCCCACGAACACTATGTTTGAACCAATATATTAAGGCCAATTCTTCCCCATGAATGTATTTTAAAGGATACTTTGTACCCACCACCAACTTCACAACGTTGTCTGAAGGTTCAGAGCTTCGAGCAATCTGATTGGACAGATCTTCAAAGGAGGCCCGGTCTGTGAAGGAGAACAGGAAGAGAATGGCGTCCACCTGCTCCTTGCAAGACTAAAAAAAAATAAAATAAAATAAAAACAATAACATAAATAATTCCATCACATTCCTGACAAAAATTATAGCTGCACAATAAGCATGTCAAACTATGGAAGAGAACTCTGCCCATCACTGCTGCTCTCCTTCCAGTTAGCTCTGCTGGCATACCATGTAGTTCTTCCTAGTCAAACTGACTACATTACCCAGCACCATACAATGGGCTTATACACCCATAAACCTCCCTGTTGCCGTTGCTTGACCCTAAATCTCCTTATCTTCTCTGCCACCATTTTGTCTGCCCAGTATGTGCCAAGATTGAATGGCTGCCTCCCTGAGTTCCAATCCACCAAATGTTTCTCATTCAATTTCTTCAGAGAAGTTTTCATTGCCATTGTTGCCTATGGCCAGCCAGCGGTACGCCTGCCACCTCAATGTGTGCGACCTCAGCAACATACCGGGAGAAGGTGGTCGAACCTGCGCAGGGCGTTCTCCCCACAGTCCCACAGCTGCAGCCGGAAGAACAGCACCTGTCCATTATCTCTCAGCTTCACTGGCCAAAACACCACTGTGGTCTCAATTCCTGCAAAACCACACACGCTCTGGTCTTCCTACCAGCACCCAAAATCAGAACCCTCAATCCCCACGCACCCAACTGTACCTGTACAGTGCACAAGACACTGCACGAAATATGAAACTATAATGTGCATTATCAAATTAATTTTTGCAAAGATTTTGCGAAACATAGTTGTTTTCAGATCATCTGCAGTTTATCTACGATCTCATGATTTTGTGAATTATTCAGACAGCTTAGTTCATAGCAAGCACAATCGGATTCTAGAGTCTGTGCATTGACGCCCTTTTTAGAAGCACCAATATAGTTCTTTCCAACTCGCAATTTCTTTTTATCTACTAATGCAAATATACAGATAATCTAACACATACTCACCAGTGGTCTCATAGTGCATGTTCGGAATGTCCAGGCCAGCAAGCCGGGCAGCAAGAGCAGTTTTTCCCACACCACTCTTCCCTGAGATAAAGACCTTGTAGCGAACAATATCAACACTCAGGTGAGGTGGCAGCACTGGAGCTTCAAGGAGACCTTAAAAAAACAAAACATAAATAGCACTGTAACACCATGGGTCAATTGTAGTGTGTTTAAGCTCGAGTTTAAACCACTATACCACAGAATCGCATTCCAACTAGAATACTTAATCCTTATTCCACCGTCTTGGACAGCTCCAACAGTTGTTATGCCGTTCTGTGGTCTAAAGGTTTAAATTAAAATCATCACCTAACACTTTATGATACTCAAGTCACAAATGAAAGTTGTCCTTACATCGATGGTGGACAATTTTTACTTAAGTAATGCAAACATATAAGGTGAGGGGGTTCTCGCTCCTCTGGTAAGGATGCAAAGAGGTACGCAGATATTTAAAGTGCACATGATAAGTTCTAGCAAGAGTACTAATACGCACTGAAGGGCTCCGCATACCAAAAAGCCTGCGTTGCTTCTTGTTTTTTATTCGGCTGAAGTACTCCTTGCTGTCAGCAGACCGGTACCAGTCGATGAGTATGACTGATCCTGGTGTGGGCGGCGGGACCATCCTGAAACTCGCCTCTAGTTCGGCGTTTTCTCTTGACTTTAAATATATGCCAACATGAACGTACAGACATCAGTATCATTCATTTGCAAGCAATATTGTTATCGGTTACAAATGATGAAGTAGTGTAGAGTATCAATAGTGACGTGTAATTCCTGTAAAGTAGTAATATGCACTTATATTCTACAGTCGAATTGCTTCACTATGTTCGGAATACTTTTAGATTTTGTATACGTAGAAACGCAATACATAGTTCGTATGCAATAAGTAGGACTATGTCTATATTTAATTCGTATAACATTACCTAGTTACTATAAATAGCAAAAAGTTAAACTAGCGATTTTTTTCATTATAGCCTACTGAACAAGAAGAGACTGCATCGCCTCAGCAAGTTAATCACCTCGTATAACATCAACGCATTTCGAAAGAAAAGCTCAGTTTTGTATTATTGTCTGTTTGTTTTTTCATTCAGTGATCGCTAAGGACAAGTCCTCAGTATTTATTTGCACTCACCATAGACACCACCTGAGCCCGTGTTGTGTTTTTCTTTATGACCTCATCAAATCGCGACGTGTTTTCCTTGAAGAAAGTGTTTCCCAATGAAAGACCAAACTCTAAGCACAAACAATAATGTAGCGTACATTACATGGCAGTCTTCAAATAACAAATCGCGGTAGAGATCCAATGAATTGTAGCCAGCCAGCACACGTTAAACTAGTGCATTAAAATGAAAAGACCAAACTCGGCGCCGCTACACGAACCGAATTCAACCAAGCAGCGTTCCCATCGTGTTGACCAATGCAACTACGGGGCGTGGTTTTCGGTAAGTTTTGTTGAATGACGCCTTCGTTCCAAATTTCATTAGATTTTAGCTAATTATTCATTATTCACATTGAAACAGAACACAAAACAAATTATTGCAAATTGGTTGAACAGTTTATGGTCTGTTCGAAAACTGGTAATTCATTTTGGTTTGTCTTGAGATTTCTACATGAGTATGAGAGATGCCTTAAGGAAAGGCTAAATGTTCATGGCCGCTTTTATAGGCCATTTCCAATGAATAGGCTAAGTATTTATTCTAACATCTATTTTCGCCATTACAGGCAGATTCATGTTGTAATTTTTTATTTTATGCACTGTGATGAGAAGCATTAACTAGTTCATGCAATGTCGGAACACACACACGCATCCACACACACACCCGAATTGTAATTCTTTTTTATTTTTTATCACGGTACATTTATCTGAAATAATATTTCCCTTTAATCTGTACTGAGGCAAAAGTAAGATGTCTCCTAATGGCTCCCTGTTCCTAGCTGGTTTTGCTCATTTACAACTTCAGAGCTGAAATCCAATGAGTGAGGAATGTCTCAATCTGTTGATGAAAAAGGTTTACATTAATATTCGCACTGAAAAGCCAGTGGACAGAATGAACTACAGAAATTTTCTAATTGGGAATACAATTCTGCACACAGAAATATTACAAAGAAACCACTAAAGGTAGTGGCCTGATAACATCAAATGTCAAATCCTGGGGCACCGTGTGCCTTTTAAACGCTTCTATTCTGTTATTTATTGTTGTCTCTCAAATTTGTAATACCTGCAAAACAACACAGTCCCTTGAAGTAATACTGTTTAGCAGAACAAACAACTGCAACGCAGTTATGGAGTTGGGTAAGAAATAAGCATTTCAAGGCTTCCTAGAATTGTCTTTCTCTAACAGTACCATCGCTAGCTGCCCATCGGTGTCCTCTGGGTGGACAGGATTCTGGCGACAACTCTGAGACCGCTCGCACACATGTCGGTACAGATTCAAGCAGGCCATCCTTGTTTTTCCAAAGAAAATGGTCTGCTCCGCTGCCGTTTTCTGAATACTGTTCCATGTCCTCTCCTTTACAGACAGACAAACAGAAACCAGATATACACATATGTATCATCTAAGGAAGCCAAGGCTCATGCATCTGAGCATGATGCACTTTTGGCTACCTCCTACTTCCAATCACGCTTTACCACATCACCCCTCCAAAAAAAAACAAGTATTATTATTTTATCAACGCCAACTCGTTAGCGTTGCTTTCGTTCATTGCTCTCTCTCCATTGTCCTTCATTCATTGCTCTCTCTCTCTACATTGTCCCATTTCCTTTCAGCCATATTTCACTCTCATCCATTTTCCGGCTCTCAGTCTCGCTCATTCTGTTCACCTCAAATGGGCTTCACCAGCATCCATGTTCTTTTTTTCTCCCCCAAAGACCATTACTGTAGTGTCCGTCTTACCCAATGCATAAGATTCTGCTGCAGTTGCCTCTGGTATTGCGCCGTTGTACTGGTCAGGTGCATTTTGGCATCGCTGCTCTCTTTGGTTAAACTGTCCAGATGGGCCCGGGCCTCCCGAATCTTTTCTTGGCCCTGATGGGTAAGTTTTCGAAGGTGTTCCCTGGCCAAGACCAGTGTTTTAAAGCGAGACATCACCTGTCGGGCTTCCTGAAACCATGTTGGACAAGAATGAGAAAGTCATCCATGGGAAAGTGAATTGTGCCAGATTAACGGTCTCTGTCTCCCATCCAACCTCCTCCCACGCAAAAAAAAATTGTAACCTACGACATTGGTGGCCTGCACAAATGTATCCATGTACTGGCTGTAGACCGCATATCTCTGCACGCGTTTCTCCAGCTGGTCTCTCTCTTCAGTGAGCTCTCCGATCTCCTCGTCAAGGTCACGTACGTCTACCTCCCTCACGGCGATCAGCTGCTTGTCGTGTTTCGCTTTTCTCATGGCCCCTTGTTGATCTGCATCTTTTATCTGAGCGACAGGAAGAGGTTCTTAGGCTGTTCACACTCTTGAGTGGGGTGAATTTTATGGCTTGATGAGCACTCTGTCTTCCCACCTTCAATGCCCTCAAATCTTACAGAAGTTCCTTGAAAATATAATTCTGACTAGAAACTAGTGTTCAAATTTAGTTATGTATGCCCTGGATAACATTCATTTTCAGAGGCATTTTATGGATCGACGAATCTAGGGAGTGGGACCCTGAATTGACTTGAAACATCCTTTTCATTGTAGGTAAAAAGTGAAAATCTTGCCTTCAAAAACTCTGTGAAATCTTCCTTGCACTCCTTCATTCGCTGCATAGTTTTCTGAAGATTTTCCTTGTGTTCTTCCACAGACAGAAGAGTCAATTCAGATTGCTGACACAGATGGAGATGGGAAAGGGAGGATTAAAAAGAACACGCTAAGACTGCTCTCCAGCTTCTTCAATCTGCATAAGCATTACCTTGCCTACCAAACTATCTACCAGCCTAAATGATGGTACAACACAATGACAAAAATATGGTCTTAGTTTTGATACAAGAGTGAAATTATGAGACGCTCAATAATTTGAAAATTGCATCAAGAGGGTCTAAAAAGATGATAATTGCTGAAATGTCAGATGTCAATGTCTTCCGAGTACAAAATGTTATTTCACGTGTACTTGAAATATGCAGAATACTCCAGAATTATTTGACTGAAATAAATTATTGACAGTGTTACTTGGAAGCTGGAGGAAACATAGAACATTAGGCTAATCCATGTTAAATCCAATCTCTCCTCTGCGACAGTGAATGGGACTTAACACTTGATGTTGTGTAAAAAAGAAAAGAAAAAAAAGAAAAACAAATTCCTTTCTGGACAATAAAGGTTTCAGAATACTGTCAAATCTTATTCCAAAATTTAGCTGAGAATGCATGCTTTTTAAACATTTTTGTGGGAAATCACAACCAGTCAGAGCCCTTATCCCTCACCTCCTGCATTCTCAGTTCATTGTCAGCCTCCTCCTCATCCTTCTTTCTCTGCATCAGCTGGAGGGAATACAATGGCAGGTCTTCAGAGGAACCAGGCTCCTGTGAAAGTGATGCTCTGTGTTATGCTGATGCATAATACAACAAGAGGTGATTTCTAGTTTCCAGACGTTTTTAAGCCAACAAGTTCCTGTAACACTTTTCTCCTACATGCATTTTACAGGAATTATTTGCGGACGCATATGCTACTTTGCTAATGCACGAACTTCAAGATTTGCGATGGCTTTCTGAGAAAAGAATTCAATCATTTCGGATCAACATTCGTATATTTTATCAGACAAATTATGCGGAGAGCGATCATAGCACATCTGAAGTGGTGTTAAACATGTTTGATATATTTTATAATTGGTATAGCCTTACATATTGTTTACATATCAGTAAACCAATTGAATTGCTACATATAGTGGATTGCAATACGATATAATTAACAAATGCTTTTTTTTCTTAGATCAGCGGAGAATGAGTGAAATTTGAGGACGATGTCAGTGAAACGTTTTGCGACGTTTTGCTACTCCCATGTAGTATTTTTACATGTTAAGTGCTGTTCATATCGAAATACAAATGTGATCCGAGCACAATTCCGTACCATTTTGAGTTTTCAACGGTCCAAATCAATTGCTAGCCAAATTTGCATGTAGATTTACACTTTCAGGGTCGTCCAAGAAACACTACGCTATTTATCTGACTCCATTTGTTCAGTTACAACGTCACAATGGCCGGAAACAGCTGACGCAAGTGTGCATATCTGTAGTGACGTAGAAATAGAGGTATCGCTCGCTCTAGAGTGGTTCTGACCTCACTTTACGATCACTGAAAGTATTTCAGCGTGAATCTACAATCCACACGTAGTTATAAAGTCACATGTAATGTCAAGATCATTGCAAAGTGACTATCCTATCGGTCATATATCATAGCAGACTTCATTATGATGCCCGAAATTAGTTGATTGTCTTTCGGTAATATCTAATATCACATATATCCAGTGTAATTCCCAAATCTGACCAATAATATAGTTATACGTTAAATGACAATGAAATTCTAATGTAGTGCACTTTTAAAGTGTATATCAACCTACCATTGTCATATACTAAAACCACTTTGATTGGAGATTTGGCTTTCAAAGTACCCTTTAGCCAAGAAGCATGTGACTCTGGGTCACATCCAAGACTTACTTTATTTTTTTAATTCTAAAACACAAATTAAGCTTCACGGAGGAGTGGCCTCATAAAGCTTAAGTTGTTTTTGAATAAAACAAATGATTCAATAAAGAATAAATAATTTTATTTATTAATTAAAAATAAACACCAACTCAGTAATAAATATGAAAATAAGTTTTTATTGAGCATTCAGTAACACTGACATAGTAGCTTAGACATCATCAACCAAATAAAACAAGAACAGGCTCGAAACAGGCTGACACCTTCAGCTGTTTGGCTGAAACTTGACACACATTATTCCAATCTTCCAGTAAAGGACATGGGTTTAATATCCTCCAGGAAAGCTGAAAAAATACACAACAGAACCCAGCCATATAAACAGGTAATTTAGCAGCACAACTGAAATGATCTGCCACTTCCTGTCATATCGTCACTAATCTATCACAGCACGTTCACAGGTAACATTTGTCTAACAAGTGCAACATATACCAATTATCGTTTTACTTGGATCTGCCACACCTAGTTTGACAGGTTGATCCGAATTTCGTGAGCCGGGCACAGCTAGGCTGAACAAATTCATTTCCATATAGAACACTTTACAGAATACACTGTACCTGTCAGAGGTCCTGCGTATCTATCCCATTGGTCTGTGAGGACAGGGTCATTATCCATGCTTCTCTGTCTGAGCTGCAGACACAAACAAGCAAAAACTTGAATGAATATTAGTTTTTTCTTAACGGAACAGTCTGGCTGAGAAACTGCTACGTCCATGTTCCACCTTTTTTAAAATGCTCATTAACACCCAGTTACATTGGCAGGGCAGGTCCAGCACTGACACTTCCTCAGTCCATCTAGAACAGGGCTGTCAAACTATTCTCCCAGAGGGCCACAGTGTCTGCAGGTTTTTGAGGTTTCCTTTCGGCTGCCAATTATTGCCTTGGGAACAATGTGTGCGGATTCTTCAGCCAATCAATGACCTAAACCACTCGTGCCGGGACACCCCAAAAACCAGCAGACACTGTGGCCTACCAGGAATAGAGCCTGACACCAGTGATCTAGAACAAGCATGAAGTGTGGCCTTAGTTGCCCTAGACTCAGTCTGCTGAGCTGCACAGTCAAAGGAGTACACTTCCTGTGCAGACAGAACAGGCAGATCACAGGTGCCTGTCAATCAGCCAGAGGCCTCTAAGTGCAAAGAGACTGCACAACCCTGCTGAACAAGGACCTCTATCATTGGCCAATTCTACAGCCAGTGGAGTGCCAGGCCACTCTGCAGGGCTACCAGCCTCAGTTGGCACCATTATGATTTACTCATTTAACATTTAAAAACATTTCTGTCGCACGTTCTCCCCGTGTCCACTTGGGGGCTTTCTCCCACAGCCCAAAGACATGCAGGGTCAGGCTAATCGAGGAGCCTGACTCTCCTGTAGGTATGAGTGTGTGAGTGAATGGTGTGCGTGTGTGTATTAAAATCACTTGGGAACCTTTAAGACTGAGAGGCGGAACAGCACAGCAGTGGTTACACAGGGCTGAAGGGACGGACCGGAGGGAGTGGAATTTCTGGTACCTGGTGTCCGCGGCGAGGATGAGGGCGGTGGGGGCACCGGTGTGGTTCCGCGAGAGACGGAGTAGGAAAGACTCCGTAGGCAGGCCCAAAATTTCGGCTTTCAGCTGCCCCACCCCCACGCGAGCCGGAAACGCAGAGTAGTCCTGCACACTGAAGCGTCCCGCCCTGTCAGAGTACACAACAGGGGAACAGGAAACACCCGTCGACCTCAAAGGAAACCAGGTGAGCTCAGTAACCCAGCAACCGCCAATAATCTAAAGCCTCAACTGCTGACAGTATTATGCTTGGAAGGGGGAAGAGAGAAAAAGGAAAAAAAAATATATATAAAGAAAATGAAAAATTGGTACTGCCCATTTAGAAATAACTGCTTGGCATCTTAAAATGTACAGTATTGTATGTAATCAATTAACAATGCTTTACTGCACACTTTAACGATGTCAACATTTCTTAACATATCATATTATCGTATCTCTTATTTAACTGATCTCATATCTTATTTTAACATTTACACAAGGCTAAGTGGTTTTATGTAGTGGCAGTATTTTGACTTCTGAAATGCAAGAAGACAAGTGTTGCCAGGACACGTCTCAGCCTAGTCACCTACATAACTGGAAAAACGGAACCGTGCATGTTTGTAATTTAACCAACTCAGTCTTCTCACATAACTTCACTTTTGCAATATTTCAGAAGATCATACTGCTTGAGTGACAACAGGAGGAGGTCGTTGAAAAGGTGCAGATAGATGTCCTTGAATGACACTATAGATCCGCTGCTGGTGCTCCCTTCCACAATGACCTGTCGCAGGGGACCATCATGCAACAGACGGCGCCCTCTACTGACCAGGGGGATGGACTACAACACCAGAGGCAACAGGAAAAAGATAAGTGCAAGACATGGTAACCTGAGAGTACAGAGCATTATGATGAAAATGTGAATCCAGCTCAGCAAATCAGTTTTACAAATTCATTTGCATACGTTCCTTATCCATAGCTTTCCTTTCATTCCCAATCTGCAGGCCTGTGCCACTGTAGCAACATCCTCCGTAAGAGTGTGAGGGTGAACAAATGTAATTAAATGAACTGCATTCAGGGCTACACACTTCCAGCCGGTCTCATTTGAAAGAGGCAGGGCAGGGCAAGGAGCACCTTGACACTGCCGAAATCAACCAGCTTATCCAGGCGCACCAGTTCCTCCGTCTGTTTCATGCGCTGAACACCACTGTCACACTCCGTCACAATCTGGAGCAGACGGGACAGGGGAGATGGAGCCAGGGATTGGGGGGGGGGGGTTGGACAAACAAACACGTTCTCCTTTATCGCCACGGTAACAAGGGTATGAGATGACCACGATAACTGACGCATAAGGTCGTCAGTGCGGTTGCCAGTGCAGGTTTAGGTTCAGGCTTGGACCTCTTACACACAGGGCCTGCGTTCCACCTGCCCCCCCCTGAGGTCACCTCCACTGGCGTTCCTCTACCTGATGTACGGCCGCTATGGCTTCCTTCAGAGTGATGGCAGGCTCAGAGTCAGGCGGGGTCAGCTTCAGGACGTTCTGAAATGACAGCGTTGCCTAAATCCCCTGACGCCATTACGCCACAAGCATTCTGAAGACAAAGGGGGGAAAAATAAGCTTTTTGGCTGGGCCGCAACAGCGGGGCCAGCCCTATAAACGCCAATGTCTGTGACTGACTGAGTGACTGAGTGATGACGTTACACCATTGGTCGGGTGGATGACGTGTGTTAGGTCCTGCCATATACTAGGTTTACCTGGTCTTGCTCTGCATTAACCTTCAAATTAAAGCAGTTGTGCTTACAGGAACCCCCCCCCCCCCCCCCTCCCTCCCCTCCCGTCCCGACCCACCATCCCAAATCACTGCCACCCCACCTCCAGGATGATGCGCAGACGTGTGATCCTCTGAAAAGGCAGAACCAGGAAGGACTTGAGGCTCTGCCTCTGGCAGACGGAGGCGTCCTCCAGTTTCCTCAGCGCCTCGACGAACTCTCGGTTCCCCCGCCTGTGGGCGCGGGGGTGAGACAGAAAAAAACAGCTCTGTCAAAAAGCCCTTTAAGCGCAGCAGCGACCCGCTGCCATGGGAACGTAGGAGAGCGGGGGACTGGGGACTGACAGCAGGCGGCAGATGAGGGCCTCCTGGTACGTCATGTTGGTGACGTAGGGCACGTAGGCGCTGCGCAGGGCAGCCCGGTGCTGGAGCACGAGGTCGCCGACCTGCGGGATCACAACGCCGTCCCCCAGGCGAGACTCCAGGCTCTGCAGGAACCTGCAAACATCAAGAGGGTTTATGCTGTGAGCGAATCCCTGTACATGGTTATGAAGGACAACAAATAAGCACAAAAAAAAACACAGAACGTTCAAACAATTCTCAGAGACCGCCAAATAACTTGAGTCTAGCATGCATGCTACTTAAAGCCATCTGGGGGGTATTTCACAATGCAGGATTACCAAGTAATCTTTTATCAGAACAACTTTTTTCAGTTTTTCATGTTCCAGATTTGGGAGGGTTCTGGGTTATACTCAGGACAGTTATCCAACTGACTCTGTAATTCTGCTTTGTGAAACAAACATTGCTTTTCCCAAATATCAAATAGCACCTATGGACCACAGCATGCAACCTGTTTGTTTCCAAGTGATTAGAAACTTTTCCGTGTGGGTTTTCAACAGTTTCATTTTTGCTATTTTTAATTGCATACAGTTTCACTGTGACAAGGCTAATTTATCACACCAGAACATTCAAATGTCGGCGGTGTGATCTGATACAAGAGCAGTTTATACAGCCACTTAACTGTAGACTGAATTGCCCGTACCTATCTCACCTTAAAAGCAATAAATCAAACTACAAAATCAATCATTTTTAGTTTCAGGCAACCCTTCACCTGATCCGACCTGAAGAACTACGTGTGTTCATATGCAAGAACTGCCTGTTCCACCATCACACCTTAACATTGTTTCAGAAGCAATACTCATTACACATGAATGAAAAATGATTATTATTATGGATGCATGTGAGCCAGCAGAGCAGAGGTCACTCCAGTCCCACCTCTCACTGACCCTCTTCACCTCGGTGAGGTTTGAGAAGAGGATGTGGTGCTCCATTTTGGGCAGGGTCAGTCGCAGCTCCTGTGATCCCAGGAAGTGGCTCACAGCGACCATCAGACTCTTCATGTAGGAGGCCTCGGACCCAATCATCTCAAACATGGCCTGACATGCAAAGCATACAGGGAAGAGTGGTACAGGGCTCTACAGCAGTCTCCTTTCATCTGCCATTCTGGCTCATAAACATGCTCATACTAGGGTACGGTTTTACAACATTCCTGGGCTTTGACATTGCAAAGTTTTACATTTTACAAAGATGAGAGAAAACTTCAAACACATAATAGGAGGTTTATGTGAACAAAAAGATCCTTCAGACGCATGGTGTTACACAAAAGCCAAACAAAAAAAAAAAAATCCCCTCCACTGCACCTCCTGCAAGCGCTTCTCCCTGGCGGTCAGCACATCCAGTAGGCCGCTCTCTCGAACCTCAGGCAGGTCCTGCCACAGGGAGAAGTTGAGGGAGCGCGATTGGGGGACGGGGTCTGCCGGGTCGTGGTGGGGCGGAGTCAGGAGGCCAAAAATATTGGGCACATCTCGCTTTCTGCTCAGCTCCTCCCTCACACACTGCAGCCAGTAATCCTGGTACAGAGGCACTGGGGGTGGATGGGAAAAGAAGCAGGGAAAATTCACACAGGAGAACAAGTGGATAGAATAACAAGCAGACAGGCAGGTCCTGAGACAATAACAGCATAATGTTAAAACTGACTTACAAATATGAATATACTTAGACTGAGGTATTAATGCATCTTCTGGCTCGTCCTCCTCTTTGGTTTCTTCTGCGTCCCTTTAAAAAAAAGGGAAAAGTACTCGTACTGATCTTGAGTACATGTGTTTTTTCACTCAGAACTTCAAACAGCAGATGTTTGACCCTTTAGGATGTAAGACCACAAATGTGTGATCAGAACTTTCTTAACTGCACATTCAACAATTGCTGATGTAACACTCACTGCTGGGAATTGAAAGCAACAGAGTTCTAGAATGGTGACTTGAAATTTTGAAAAACATTCCAAAAAACCTACTCATCAAAGGGTTGGTTCTCACCTTTGCTCTGCTAGGCCCTCTCTGGGCGGTGTAATTTGGATAGAAGGTTCACCAGCTGCTTGGGTTTCACCAGGTTCCCCCTTGCCTTGGCCATAGGAGAAGAGTCGGGGCACGGGCGAGGGAACATGTGACCCCTTAATCCACGAATCACAGGTGGCTACAGACCTCAGGGCCGCAGCAATGCCGCCCGCAGGGCTACAGAGTGCCTCTATGAGAGGAGAGTACAGGTGCAATATGATACAGGAGTGAAGGAGAGTACAGGTGCAATATGATACAGGAGTGAAGGAGGAGAGCAGAGTATGGGTGCAATATGAGGCAGGAGGGAAGGAGGAGAGGAGAGTACAGATGCAATATGAGGCAGGAGGGAAGGAGGAGAGGAGAGTACAGGTGCAATATGACGCAGGAGGGAAGGAGGAGAGGAGAGTACAGGTGCAATATGACGCAGGAGGGAAGGAGGAGAGGAGAGTATGGGTGCAATATGACGCAGGAGGGAAGGAGGAGAGGAGAGTACGGGTGCAATATGACGCAGGAGGGAAGGAGGAGAGGAGAGTACGGGTGCAATATGACGCAGGAGGGAAGGAGGGGTTCAGAGAGGGAGAGAGATAGGGAGATGGACATCATCCAGTATGACACTATATAAAATAACTGTACATTTTATTAAAAATACTGGCAAATGGGTTCCCAGAACTTTATCGTATAAATAATGGTAACAATATGTTAAGCATACGGCAAATTTTAAATATTAGTGTTTTACCATAAATACAGTTATTTACATTTCAGACATTTACAGTTTTACTTCTTTGCTGTTTAACAAACTTTAACTGTAAAATTCAAGGACATTTGTTTTACATTGTATGTTTAGACACCTACCCATGAGGTCTTCATAGCTCCCTTTGGCCTCGTCTTCAGAAGGTACTTGCAGTCCAGTCACCTCCAGGTCACCCAGCTCCTCCGAATTCACAGGTGCCGCGTTGTCCAGAGCAGGGAGGTTTCCCTCGGCTTCACAGTGCGTGACATGATCCGGATATCCACCGTCATCATTTCTCCTTTCAGGGGAACTTGTACCGGCGTGCTGTGCCACTGCCCCCTGCTGGCTACTGCTAGAACTACGATGCCGCATTGCTGCCTGTCGCCTCAGGGTTACAGGGCTTGTGTGTGGCCTGAAGAACACTTCCATTGCCGAGTAAAGTGGCACACGCAAACTAAGGTAGCCAGGATAAATAATAGTAACAGGTAAGCAGGCATGCATTCAGATTTACAGCAAAGAAATCTAATAGACTGCTGCTGTGGCTGACTACAGCAAATCCCATCTCATTTATCATATCTATTCGATAGCCAACAGTTCGCATTATATGTGCGGTTTATGACTTTGAGAAGAACGAAACAATAGCTACTCAATTCCTAATACAGTACATATTTGCAAAACACTATTTGGTCCTTCAAGATTACTAGACTAGTAGTTTTTAGTAGACAATTAGGCGTTCAGGCGTCCAATTATAACTTCGTGCAGTGATGGCTCTGGTATTGATGGTGTGTTCTCGAGTTTTAATATGCTACATCTCTTTTACCCGCATAAAATGATGCACTACAAATTAATTCATTGTGAATTGATTCCCCGGTAAACTTATATTAGTACATTATACTTGATGAACTTACCGGTGTCTTTCTTGGCTTTCGATCACAATAAAGGATCGCGGTGAGTATATGTTTGTTGTCCAACTTGTCCACGTGATCTCATTTTAGTTCATAATTATCCGGTGTTGCACTTTAATACGGTGGCTCTTAAGCGCAAAACTATTTTGGGGCCCTGGTGTCCAGATGCAAAATAAAAATAAAAACTTGCAAAATACATACATAGAAAAACTTTCTGCCATGAAGTGCAAAACACAACAATCCAAAAACTAGCGGCCCAGAACTGATGGAACAGAAAATCAAAAGCGTCTTTTTTTCAGAGCGCTTTCACACCATTTAAGTTCACGTGTAATAATTAGTCGCATGTTGAATGCCCGCAAAACATTTTGTAATTGCAACTTGACAACAGCCAAATTCAAACGCACTTGAAATTGCATGAAGATTCATTCGCGTAAGTTTTGTTACCCCAACTGCAAGGACCAGTATGACGTTATTTACACACTGTAAAAATGTCTCGTATATCCTGGTAGAATCTTTACCGCACCAGTTTCATCCTTATCGGAAGTTCATTTGGGCAACACATAAAGGTCCATAACGCCACACAGGAAGACTTCAGCCTCCTCTAGAAAATTAAACCAAACTATTTGCCGTTTTTGAATTTCATTTTGAAGAACCTGGCACTGTTCTCCCTCCTCAATAATTACGTTATTCATCCCGTCGCGGGCCGGCCCTAAGAAAATGAAACACTGCTCTTCTTATGTTAAAGAAATGGTATACGTCATTTTGTGGGAATAAGATTTTAGAAATTGAAGTGAACATTCTAATGCTGATGTAACAACCACTGCTGTTAACTGAAACCAATGGAGTTCTAGAATACATTGAATTTTGAAAAAACATTCTAAAATTCTTTGGCTCAGAGTTATGGTGTCGAACCAGTATGGTGCAGTAAAGTCCCCCACAGTGATGTCATATAAGTAAAAGGCCCCGTGGCTTTTAAATTATGGACAACCCTGAAATCAAAGTGCACCATGGACAAGGAACACATTAACGCGTTACTCAGATACAGCACCCCCAATAGTAAGAATGATCTCAGTTAAGTAATAATTAAGAGGTAAATACATATGCCTTTATTTCTGCTGTTACATACAGTACCATGTTAACATATGTACACATTATTCATGTTATGTTACAATATAAAAGCTCATTAAAAACATGCAGGTTATGAGGTGTGGCTGAGATTGTATTTGAATGCCGTACTGCACATTCATTTCATTAGGCTTCTTCAGTCGTCTGAAAAATAAAAACGTAATTCACCAGCAATGTCCTGTGAGTACTCGAGTAATCCTTCAGTGGGAAGAAGAAAATAAAAAACTGTGGCATTCCCAAAACTGAACGCCAAACAGCTTTCTTGAATCAATTCATTTTGACTGCAATAGTGCACAAACATTATTTTTCATAAAACGTTTCGGGCCTCTTGCATATCTGAACTTGTAAAAACTCCCGATTTTGCATGGGAAATTCAGCAGGAAAAAAAAAACCAAAGTGTCCAAATGAACAGAAATAGAATAAATATGGAATAAGGCAGAACCCCCAGAGGGAAAGAGAGGTGTAAACTGTCCTGCTTTTACTGCAGAAACATGTGGGCGAAGACGCCGGAGGAGTGTGCTCATGGTGGCTGTTGTTTTTTGGCAGAATAGCCAGGTGTGCTGTTTACTCAAGCCAAAGCACTGGGAGGAAAGCTGGAGGAGGGTTTGTGACAGAGGCACTGAGTGGAGCATAGCATCCTCAACCTACACAGGAAGCAACTTCCCTGAACCTACACAGGAAGCAACTTCCCTTAACCTACACAGGAAGCAACTTCCCTAAACCTACACAGGAAGCAACTTCCCTAAACCTACACAGGAAGCAACTTCCCTGAGCCTACACAGGAAGCAACTTCCCTAAACCTACACAGGAAGCAACTTCCCTAAACCTACACAGGAAGCAACTTCCCTTAACCTACACAGGAAGCAACTTCCCTTAACCTACACAGGAAGCAACTTCCCTAAACCTACACAGGAAGCAACTTCCCTAAACCTACACAGGAAGCAACTTCCCTTAACCTACACAGGAAGCAACTTCAGGACCAGCTATTTGAGAGCCATTACTACATTTTTGCTTTGCTTCGGATGCAATATCTGTCCTAAACTACAGCCTCTTGCATTAACTTCACATGCACTCTCCCCTTGTTTGCAGCATTTTTTCTTTGTTAACCACCTTTAAATATTGTTCTAAAAAAAGATTATATATATACAGATTAAGGTTATATTTTAAAGTTTTACAGGAGAAGGCCACAGGTAAATAACAGTGATAATGGTGACCTCAGATATCAGCAGCCTCTCAGTTCCCACACATCTGAATAAAGCCACTCTAAGGATTTTTATATTGTATTGGAATTTGGAGAAACGGGGGAAGAATTCAGAATGACGTGAATGGCAAATGGAGTGTGAATGTATGCCCATATGTGGCTGGAACTTTTAAAAAACCAATTTCTCAATGTGATAAAAGGGAGAGTTGTTTGCAAACTGAGCGCTATAACTTTAAAAGGGAAGAAATATCAAGATAGAAAATGATGTGCGTGGAGTATTAAAACTACTTTCCAGTGACTTTGTTAATTGCAAAGTATTTACATTAGTTTTGCCCCAGATCCTTTCTGTCCCACTAAAAATAGTCATTTCTTCAAAGAAAGCCAAATAATGTTTTTCTCCCCATGCATTTTTGGATCTGCAGTAGTAAATACCAGTACTCTCCAGTTGCTGATCTGAGTTGAAGGCAGTGTGGAGCAGAGATCACTCAGGGGAGGAGCCATGTAAACTGTCAATCAAACCGTCACAACCCAACTTTCCAACATCAGCCAGTGTCCATCAGCGAGAGCAAAGCCACAGCACTGTACTGAGCCTCAAACAGGACGGACACTCCGCGCAGTGCAGAACCTCTTCCACCATAAACAGAAGCAGCACCCGACTCTTATTTCCTCCTCCTCCCAAAGACAATGGGCCTCATTCACCAAACTTTTCTTAAATTATTCTTACTTTTATTCTTTAAAATGTTCCTACAAAAAAAACCAATATGAGATTTATGACGTGCAGACCTTTTGTTTTTGTGCGTATCCCAGGTGTATGAGATGATGATTGCTGACTGTTTGTAAATTTTATGCATAATCCTGTTCATGTGATTAGCGTAAAGAAACAGCCACAAACAAATACAGATAAGAAAAAAATTATGAATGGCAAAATATTCTTGGAAACACAAGTACACCGTTCATGATCAAATGTGATTGTACACGTTTCGTGAATGAGGCCCAATTACTTTCACACCATAACAGCTTATTCATTCATCCTGTGTGCATTCAAACTCATAATGCTCCATTGTATCTAGTGTCAATTAGTAAGAATAAAAAACTTCGCTAAAGATGTATACCTCCAACATGCCAAACGCACGCACGCACACACACACTTTAATACCTCATGGTAACGGCATGCAACTGTAACCATTGCTCCCTATATTTTTTGAAAAATAAAAGGAAATAAAATAAAAACTTCTGAAATGTTAATGCAGTAGTGCGTGTGCATGCGCACACGCACAATCCGCTCAAGGCCAGAGTGCTCAGACTAACACAAACCATGAAAATATAAAAACTAATAAAATGACATTGTGCAATAAATACTGAGCTTTAGTTCACCGTCTTTCCCAGATGAACAGTGACCTTTAGCAGGGTTTAGTGCACGTCTCCCTCTTTTCCTTCAGGACTCCAACGCGCTGACCTGAGCCCGCTCCTCTCCCTCGTCCCGCACGGTCAGGTCAGCTCGACCGCACCGACTGAAATTAAAGTGAGGTAAAAACCCGGTCCTTCCGCAGGTCGAAATCCAGCAGCTTTTGTACTCACGGTCCCCAGACTGAGCCCGTCATTCCCCTCCTCGCCAGCCTCTGCAGCGACATCCGCAGAGCACTTTAGAGACTCCGGGGAGCACTGACACCAGGTCTCCACACCGAGACCACAGTGCGCTGAGCGCCACAGGTCTAATGCAGCATTATTATTATTACATGGAAGACCTGGGGATGAGCAGGTCAGCTTTAGCACAACGAACCGTCTCACTCTGTAACCCTTGGGGAGTGACTGAAACGTTAAATTGCCACCATGTTCTCTACCCCCGAGAATACAGAGTCCCACATGTGATCCAGAGAAGGTGCTTTGCAAAGGGGATTGGCGCGGCGGGTGCTGTTAGCAGATGTTTCCGTGACCACGTCCCTAAATGCCCCCCCCCCCCCCCCCCCCCCGGGTCCCTCAGCACCAGGGCTCTCTGGGGGCAGTGCCAGGGTGCAGGCCGTCCCCACGCTGCCAGGCGCTCCCGATCAGAGCCAGCGCCTCCCTGCAGCGCGTCTGTACAGCGGGGTCCGACACGCCCTTCTGCGGGAGAGTCAGCTGGGGAACGGGAGATGAGGAGAGGGGCGGGGAGGAGATGGGCAGGGTGGTGAGGAGAGGGGAGGGGGCGAGAAGGAGATGGGCGGGGTGGTGAGGAGAGGGGAGGGGGCGAGAAGGAGATGGGCGGGGTGGTGAGGAGAGGGGAGGGGGCGAGAAGGAGATGGGCGGGGTGGTGAGGAGAGGGGAGGGGGCGAGGAAGAGAGGGGCGGGGGCGAGGAGGAGGGGGCGGGGGTGAGGAGGAGATGGGCGGGGCGAGGAGGAGATGGGCAGGGTGGTGAGGAGAGGGGAGGGGGCGAGAAGGAGATGGGCGGGGTGGTGAGGAGAGGGGAGGGGGCGAGGAAGAGAGGGGCGGGGGCGAGGAGGAGGGGGCGGGGGTGAGGAGGAGATGGGCGGGGCGAGGAGGAGAGGGGCGGGGCAATGAGGATAGGGGCGGGGCAATGAGGAGACAAAATGAGGTGGATGAAGAGAGGGGAGGGGTTGGGGGAGACTAGTTTAATCCCATTACAGTGTTCAATGTTGCTTTCTAGCATGTTCTATGTATGCAGTTCTCTTCATGGTTCTCCTCCTCCTCCTGTCTAACCTGAAAGACGTCCCTCCACGCACTCTGCAGAGCCCCGAGCAGCCGATCTCGCTCCTCACAGCCGCTGAAGTACAGAACCCAGGGGGGCAGGAACTGAGCGCGCTCCTCACTGAACTCCTGCAGAAGGCCAGAGAGAGAGAGAGAGAGAGAGAGAGAGACGGCCTTTAACCCGTCATCCCAGAAAACACGCCATTTAAACCAGTAAACTGCGCAGAGTCATCGGTGACTCACGATGACGCAGTACGCTGCGTCCGTCTCCAGGCACACGGCGGTGATGTCACGCAGCTCGGCCGTCCCCAGGGAGCGGAAGAAGCTGGTCTGGCAGTCCTGGTGACACGTCAGCAACTGCCTGTCCGTCAGCACGAGGCAGCATGGGATACATGGGGAGGGGCCAGCTCCCTGCGGGATCATCTGTAAGGGAGGTAGGGAGAGAGTGAGAGGGAGAAAGAGAGAGAAAAGGGAGTATGAGAGAGAAAGAGAAAGTGTGTGAGAGAAAGAGAAAGTGTGTGAGGGAAAGAGAAAGCGTGTAAGAGAAAGAGAAAGCGTGAGAGAGAAAGAGAAAGCGTGAGAGAGAAAGGGAAAGCATGAGAGAGTGTGATAGTGAGAGTGAGTGAGAGAGAGAGAGAGAGAGAGAGAGAGAGAGAGAGAGAGAGAGAGTTATTCTTCAGTTACAAGTGCTACAAATATTTCCAAAGAGAATAGACAGGTTGCGGGGGGGGGGGGGTTTGGAGCTGTAGCTGCGTCCCTCGGGGGCCCGTGTGCAGGCAGGCGTGTGACCTCACCCCCCTGCACGCAGCCTGGCAGAGCAGCTGCATCCACTCGGCCACGTCCTGCTCGCTGTCGGCACTCAGCTCCAGCGGCGGCCGCTTCGGCAGGACCACCTGGAACGCGTTCCGCCTCTCCGACGACCCGGAGCGCCGGCAGCCCCCGCAGTGCTCCCCTCTGCAAGGCATCATGGGAAATTCACACACAGAGCCGCCCAAAATTACCCTACACCCGCCATGAACAAAGAGATAAACAATGCAGGTGATGAACTATTCTGTAGGCTCAACAAAAGGAAAATCACATTCATTAACTGTAAGGTTGAGTTACTGGACTGGATTGGATTTCTGTGTGGTCATGTGAACAGCCCAAGCCTTAGTACCACACAACAATACAACAAAGTTCAACAGCGTGTTACAAGTACTTTGGTCTCACCCCAGGGAAATGGACAGAAGTGGTTTCACGTCTGTTCTCTCTGGGTACTGATACAGTATACCATTGCTGTAAAATATAAAGCATTTCGTTTGATTAAAGTAGGAAGAAGGTTAAAAATGTGACAAAAAGCACCAACTCAACATGCAAACGTGTATACTGCACAATATTACCGGACTTCTGGGGAAAAAAAACACCAAGCACCAAAAGCACCAAGAGTGGAACACAAATAAATCAATAAAAGTAGGACAGCAGGCATTTAAACCAAACATAAGTGACTGTACCTGAGAACAAGGTAGCACCTCTTCCAGAGCCCCCTGCCCAGGTAAGAGGTCCCCGCACGGTAAAACAGGGGCCCCTCCTTAGTGCTGCTGGAGACCAGGGGCCCATTCACAGGGGAGCCCACAGTCACATCCATGGGGTCCTCCCAGTGAACCAGAGAATACAGCTGTATGCACACCTCAGACACCTGCAGTACAATGCAGAGCACAGATAACAGACTGGAGGTCTGATAACTCCATAATGACTCTGAACATAATGAGGCTATTTATTGCCTGGATTCTCAACAGGGGTTCCTTTAAGGTACTGTTGGAGGTCCCTGGCCAGACTTAACATGCAATGACTAGATTTGGGAAAATGTATCAAAATATAATATCAAATAATAAACTTATGATGGGGGTCCCATGGATGCCTCTGAGTCTGGGTGGGGGTACCTGGAAAACCCCTGATTTTCCGTTATCGCACCAACTTCCAAAGATTATATAAGCACAATGACAACTTTGTGCAATTATCTTAGGGCAGGGATTGGTTGTTTTTGGCTTCATGTCACAGTGAAGGATGAATGTGTCTTACAGTCAGTGTAACCGACTCTAAACAGGAGAGGCCTTTACTCAGCCTGGGTGGAGTGAGCTGTACCTGGCAGTGCGCCTCCTGGCACACAAACTTCGTGAGGGCGAGCCTCTCCATGGTCGCGTCGGTCAGGACGGGCGGGCGGGGGGGCTCCCCACGCCCTTGAGCCATGGCCGAATTCAAAGCATCCAGAAACCAGCTGAGGGAAAGACGCAGGCAGGCCACGGGAGTGAGAGGGTAACGCACGCGTCAAGGACCGAAATTTAAGGTAACGGCCATATTGCAGCTGACTGTTAGCCTCGGTGTCTGCTTTAGTAAGAGTGCTCATTACCACTTACTGGGGGTACTTGCACAACTTTACAGAGAAGCGCTTATGGCAACAAATATACATTTTATTCACTGGTATTTGTGAGAATGTCTTCATAATACTCTAATGTTCATCAGTAAATCGCCTCCAAATTCATAAGCAGTATGACACCTCCACAATGTAGGGCTGCAGTGTGAGAGATCGGTGTACAGCTGTGTTTGACAAAACATTTCTTTTTAAAGTTGGCAAAAAGCACAGCCTCATACATTACTTTTAGATATATATTAAATAAAAGCATGTACACAACATAAAAGCTCGGAGCCAGAGGAAGGGGGCAGAGGTGGCACTCACGCGGTCAGCGACACGTCCGCAGTGTCCAGCAGGAACTGCCTGCTCCTGTCGGCACACACCAGCCGGACCGTCTGCTGGTCCAGACCCACCTGAGACACAGACGCACACGGCCTCCAGTCACAGACCTTACTAACAGAGCCCAGAGCCCCACGCTCCACGCACAGCTAGGCCCCACACACAGCTAGGGCACACTCACGGAGACGGAATCCAGCTCGCTGTAGCTCAGGCTGTCCTCCACAGTGTAGGGCTTCTCCACAGACCCTTGGGAAAGAGGGAACACACGGGACATTCGTAAGGAAACAAGAGCGTCCTTAAGCCCTCAAACACAGCCCAGGTGCTGACAGCTAGCCCAGGTGCTGACAGCTAGCCCTGGTGCTGACAGCTAGCCCTGGTGCTGACAGCTAGCCCTGGTGCTGACAGCTAGCCCTGGTGCTGACAGCTAGCCCAGCGGAGCTCACCTCTGCGGAGCAGGTAAACGCAGCAGTCCGTCAGCAGCACGTAGAGCGCCTGCAGGTTGCCCTCCATGTGGCCTGTGCTCATGCTCACCATCTGAAAGACCACTGGTTAAAACAGAGAGCTCAGACCCAACCCCTGCTGGTCCCCTGTTCTCCTGCCGGATAAAACACATTGTGTTCTCCTCCAGGCAGCCTTACACGTGTGGGCTTGATGTAATCACACTACACATGATGTGGGTGTGTGTGTGTGTGTGTGTGTGTGTGTGTGGGTGTATGCATGTCTATGTGTGCATGCAGGTGTGTGTGTGTGTCTGTGTGTGTGTGTGTGTGTGTGTGTGTGTATGTGTGTACATGTGTCAGGGTGTGTGTGTGTGTGTGTGCGTGTCTGCGTGTGTGTGTACGCGTGTCGGTGTGTGTGCATGCGTGTGTAAATTTGTGCATCTGTGTATGTGTGTCTGCGTATGTACGTCTGTGTGTGTGTGTGTGTGTGTGTGTGTGTGTGTGTGCACACTGGACCAGCTCTAGCCTGTCTGTGGCACAGCTGGCCTAACTCCCTCCCATCCCCCTCACCTTGTAGAGCTGCTCCTCGCTCTCCCTGAACACATGCAGCATGAGCAGCAGCAGGTGGTTGTTGTCCACCCTGAAATAAAAAGCTCACGGTCAGTGCCACAGAGACAGGGAATTCAGTTCAAAGGCTTAAAGGGACCTTATACCATAACAGTAGGCGTAGTGGGCGACAGTGTTGTAGAATGGGTAAGGAGCTGGTCATGCAACCTAAAGGTTACAAGACCAACCGTTACCACTACCGATGTACCCTTGAGCAAGCTACTTAACCTGCATTGCTCAGTATAGATCCAGCTGTATAAATGGTAAAATGTTGTGTAAGTGGTTCTGGATAAGAGCATCTGCTAATGTCTGTAATGTAATTTACAGAGATTAACTAGCCAAACACTACTGTGTTTAATGAAAGGCGTCTCACTGGATTTCAGAAGGATGACTGCTGTCTGCCGGGCCAGCCGGCTCCTCCTCCTTCACTTCCTGGCTCTCTTCGTCTGTGCGATGCCCGTTCTCCTCCCGCTCTGGACACGCCTCCTCTCCCTCCTCCACTAGGGCGGGGGCGGAGTCTGGTCCCACTGGCTTCTCTCCCTCATCGTCGTGGCAACCCGGCAGGGCCTCTGACTGGGCAGGCTCTGCGGGGTCATCGTGTTCGTCGCACGGGACAGCAGAGCCGGGACTGTGGGGGGTGAAACGGTAGAAATCTGCAGGAGCTGGGGGGACCTGCAGGAAGGTGGGGTCCTGAGCCGTGGGGCGGGACAGGGGGGAGGGCGTGGCAGGGGGCTCACCCTCAGGGTCCCCCCGAAAGGGCTGCTGCTGTGGGCACAGGGGGCCCGCCCCTGCCCCAGCACTGGAGCCTCCCTTTGTCCCACGGCCCCCTCCGGCCTCCCCCTCCCAGCCACGCCCGTCCCTGTCCAGGCTGTTCACCACCTCGCTCAGGAGCTCTCCTACGCCCTCCATGGACGAGGTGTCAGTCATCTCCGGGAGGCGGAGCAACCCCTCCACATCCTCCTCCGCCTCCTCGTCCCGGGCCCTCACCGGGCCCGTCCCTTCCTCACGGGGCCCTCCAGAGGACATAGGCCCCTCCCCAGTGCAGCAGCCCCCTGGAGCCTCCTCATGTGCCCTTTCTACACACTCCGGCACCCCCTTCCCTCGCCGCCTCTTCCCTGGCTTCCTCCGACGGGCCACCCTGGGACAGGAGCAAGAGGAGCACAGTAAAAACCTCTTATTTTCAACATTATTTTCACTTCGACATTTGCGGCATGATGCTTGATTGGTGAACTGTAATGAGCAGTAATGTACGTCAATGAGCAGCAACAAACAGTAACGAGTAGTTTTGAGCATTAATAAGCAGTAATGAACAGTAAGGAGTAGTCATGAGCATGAATAAGCAGTAATGGACAGTAAGGAGTAATAATGAGCATGAATAAGCAGTAATGGACAGTAAGGAGTAGTCATGAGCATGAATAAGCAGTAATGAACAGTAAGGAGTAGTCATGAGCACGAATAAGCAGTAATGGACAGTAAGGAGTAGTCATGAGCACGAATAAGCAGTAATGGACAGTAAGGAGTAGTCATGAGCATGAATAAGCAGTAATGGACAGTAAGGAGCAGTAATGAGCATTAATAAGCAGTAATGAACAGTAAGGAGTAGTCATGAGCATGAATAAGCAGTAATGAACAGTAACGAGTAGTCATGAGCATGAATAAGCAGTAATGGACAGTAAGGAGCAGTCATGAGCATGAATAAGCAGTAATGAACAATAAGGAGCAGTCATGAGCATGAATAAGCAGTAATGGACAGCAAGGAGCAGTAATGAGCATGAATAAGCAGTAATGAACAGTAAGGAGCAGTCATGAGCATGAATAAGCAGTAATGAACAGTAAGGAGCAGTCATGAGCATGAATAAGCAGTAATGAACAGTAAGGAGCAGTCATGAGCATGAATAAGCAGTAATGAACAGTAAGGAGCAGTCATGAGCATGAATAAGCAGTAATGGACAGTAAGGAGCAGTCATGAGCATGAATAAGCAGTAATGGACAGTAAGGAGCAGTAATGAGCATTAATAAGCAGTAATGGACAGTAAGGAGCAGTAATAAGAGAGCTCTGCTGACCGGATGACCTCCAGCTCTGTGCTTTCAGTGTCGTCCCCGTTGGAGCAGTCTGGCCAGCTGGTCCTCTGGGTGGGAGTGACGTCAGCGTACGTGCATGCGCCCGAGTCTTTTGTGAAGGCCCCCGCTGCTCCCGTCCCCATCACCGTGGCGATGACCGGCGGGGATTCTGGGGCGATGGAGCAAGGGCAGGGGACGGGGTCAGTGAGGTCGCCCTCTGTAGGAAGAGGAACAGCAGACACTGAATCAGAGAGGCAGACAAACAGACAGGACGAGGCACCAATCAGATACAGTGACAAAACACAACCAATAAGGTCAGAATAAACATATACAGACAGACACCTCATGCCAGGACACACTGAACATGATTAAAACTTGCAGACACATACAAAAACAGACAGACACATACACATTGACACATCAACATGCCAAAATGCATCTAATCAAAAAAACTTACTGATCCATTGAGGACTGATCGATTTATTTGTTTGACCCATTTTTAACTCTGTGGCTCTGGCATTTTGCAGCTATTGCTTACAAGGTTAGACACCAGACAGGGTGAGTTACATCAGCAACACTGAGGGGTTGTAGTGTGTATTAGTACCAGTCCATGCTGTAAGGGAAAACCCAAACCCAGACAAAGAGATCATCTACATGAAATCCAAATTCAGAAAACACTTTTTTTCCTTCGTACATGTATTTAGTTGCAGAGGCAACCTGATCGCATCGCCGCAGAGTACCGTATTAATTATTTAGACATTGGAAGACCACAGCATAAATTGCGTCTTTTGTTTATATTCAATATTAGTAATTGCAGCAAGAAACTGCAGCTGTAGACACAAGACAGTTTGTTATAATATGGTAGCAACGGAACGAAGCGGACTATATATATATATATATTTACCGTCATTGTTTTATTATACCAGCGTGCTTTCGTGCGTTTTCAGAGAAATACTATCAATACAAATGGTTTAGCTATTTCTCAGCATAATGATGGATGCAAAGACTAAACAAACTCACCCCATATTGTCTTCAAATGGATCCATGCCAAAGAAAAGTAATTATTCATCCTCTCAAAAAGCTTTTACTAACAAACTTTTAGTAGCATGCACTCTGGCACTGTCTTCTATTGCTTCCTCGACCCTCCCCTAAAGCCTAGTATATGGCTGGACTGCCGGCCGAAGTCACAGACATGCACGGTGTAACTTTATCACTCACTCACTCACTCACTCACTCACTCACTCACTCACTCACTCACTCACTCACTCACTCACTCACTCACTCACTCACTCACTCACTCACTCACTCACTCTCACTCAGACATTCATGTTTGTAGGGCTGGCCCCGCTGTTGCGGTCCAGCCAAAAACTCTAAACAGTCGTAGTTCCCATTTAAACCACTTAAGGCAGCAACTAACTTTCTCCATAAGAATTACAAACACCACCTTTCTCTACTGGTTGTCTGCATCCACTCTTGATGAAACAATGACCCGTACACTTCTCTTCAAGGATACCTACAGGTGATATGAGCAACTGAGAGGAACTCGAATGCTGTCAAATGTTGACTAACCATTACGAATCACTGCTGAAATGCAATCAAAGCCTGATCAAACAGCGTCAAGTGCTGGAGACCCAAAGAATCCTGATCAAAAGTCCCGTTAATGGAGGACTCCGTATCGCCCTAAATGCCGTGTGACTTCTGCTATGACGCAATCAGGTTTGTATTTAGTTCCCCAAGATCATTCCTTCCAGGAATTCCAGTGTTAATGAATGAACAACAACTGGTATTTAAGATATATACCAAATGCAAAAAAAAGTGATCACTTCCCGCATTAGTAATTATACGGATAAAGACTGAAGCCAGGAGAGTTGGTTTTTGCCAATAAAGGGGATGTAGCAGAGCACTGCACTTTGACGTTACAGATTACAAAAAGACCGGCCAGTGAAACATGCGACCGGACAAGCGTGGAGCAGCAGGAGGAGCAGACGCACAGATGTGTGTGTGCGTGCGTGTGTGTGTGTGTGTGTTCGTGCATGTGAGTAGGGAGGGGATTGGATAAACTCTTCCCACCTTCCCAGTCAGCACTGGGCAGTGACTGCAAAACGGGGAAAAGGTCACCAAAATCATAATCTAAAAATGGAGGGAAGACAAGGAATATAAAGAGAATGGCAGATAGAAAAATAAAACAGTGGCATGGAAAAAAACAGCTAACATTTTTGTTTGTTTTTTCTCTGTTGTGGTTTTTTTTATTAATGAATTCAACATTAATTCAACTTAACCGTGTTTGTGTCACTATGTTGTGGCAGGCAGGTGAGAAAGTAACGACTATACGAGGAGCATTCACAACTTTTATCTTCACAATCAATCAGTCAACAGTCAAAAGCAGTCAAATTTCACAGCAAGTCTTTCACTGTTGACTTTGATTGGTTGTTTGGATACTTTATCATTCCACATGCTCCGGTCAACTGAAATAAATCAATTTAAGCATCCAATTGGATGGTAGCGAGCCTATATGAAGCAATAGTGCAATTTAACAGTTAACTGTCCGATATGACACCAACCAATCAACGGCTTCCGTTACTAGTGATTTGATCACACAATCGAATGTGTGAGATAGGGTGTGCCCCCAGTGGGTCCTTACCCTCACTGGAGGGGGCGATGGCACTGTCGTCCCACTCCAGATTGGTGGAGGTGAAAGAGTGCAGAGACAGGCTGTCCACACCAGGCAGCCGCTCTTCAAAGTCCAACAGGTTCTGAGGCTTGTAGTACTCTGGCATGTAGGGTGTCACATCCAAGTAGGGGGCATCCTGCACCAGTGGGAGCAAGGAAAAGAAATTAAGTTTCAAACCAGGAGGGGGTGGGGCGGGGGGACCAGGCACTTTCTAAATATATCTTACATTATCAATCCTGTAACAATTAAGTAATTTGGCAGAACCGTTTAGCCAAAGCTACTTACAAACGTACATTTTACATTGATAGCATACAACACCACTAGAAGCAAACATATTTTTGCAACAGGCCGCTTTTGACCAGAGGGAAACAAATAGCATGTGTGACACGTTTGAAACTGAAATTGAAAACTGAAAGCACATTTACCAACTATAACTATAGAAATGTCACTCAGTTTCATATGGCTTATAAACCTCTGCTTGCAGCCCAATGACACGCTTCTGATGGTTTTTAATAGGACGGCAGTGGACATACCAACTCCAAGTCAAATCGAATGAACTCCAGTCCTGACACCAGAGTGAGGAACAGTGTGAGATGATCATGGCTGCAGACCAAGGCATTTCTGTAAAAGAAATATACGGTGCCCATTTACACACCAGCCACCAAACAGCTACCAAGCACAGCTGTCAAACTCAATGCATGGGAGATCGGTCTTTAGGAAAAGAGACTCACTCATAATAGTACTTCTGCAGCAGGGCCTGGTTTTCCTGAAAGAGACGGAGGTAGCTCTCCAGAGAACTCTCGCTCAGCGCCAAGTACAGCCATGCTCGGCCTAAACAGGATTCAGACCACAACACCACCGTTACCAGAGCAATTACATTACCAACACTGCCCACATTAAATAAGGATACTGATCTATAATTTTTAGTTAAAATACATTCACATGGCCAAGCACACAGACTGGCTAGAAAATCAAGATTTTAGGACATAATGTGCAAATCCCCTGCTCTCTATGAGCAGATCTGAGCACAGGTGATTGTGCACAAACAGCTGTACAAGGAAGGACTAGTTTCATTTTAAGTGAGTTGCCATAGTGAAGTCATCACCCTGCTACCAACAAGGCCCTATGAGCAGGTTACCTACATGAAAAATAGGAGTTAAAAATAATTACAGAAGGGTATATGAATTACAATAATGTAGCAAAAAAAATTTTTTTTAATACTTTCTCAATCATAAGCATTTGCAACTTTCCCTACCAGCAAACAGAGCGGACCGTGACTGTACAATCTACACGTGCCTGTCCATGTGTCTGCATAACGGTGCAAGTTTTCACTCACTGCGTCCAAGGTTGGTGGCAATTTGCTGGAGTCCCTCTATCTGCCGGATTGCTTCTCTGCGTGTGAAATGCAGAACCAGGACCCAGTAGCCCGAGGAGATGTTCTGCAGTCTGAGAAAAAGTGTTCTGCTTCACTCTCTACTCCATATACTCCAGAGAAGAACGTTTAACAGGATAAACAGCTAAATGGTTTACCTAACTTTTTATGCCAACAAAACATTTCAGTTATTTGTGCTCAGCAGAACACAAACCTCGGCAGCACAGCAACCCTACAACACAATGTCTTCCTTTCCCTTTAACCAGACACGTAACTACATACACTCCAAAATTGACCACAGTTTTCTCCACTGTCCGGTTTGCAGACAGACAGGTGAACAAATAGAAGCCTCAGAGTTCCTTTCTCATACCCGTAGAGGAGGGCGTGGTCCAAGTGCTCACATAGACGCTGTAAGACACGGTCATGGTTCCTGATAGCTGGAGTCTCATCTTCACAGGCGGCAAAGTAACTCTGCAACTGAGCACATATGCATACAGACACTGATAGCAAGGCAATGGCAAGAACTGGTGTCTTTCAATGTAAATTGTACAATCACTAACTTTTTCAAGGCAAAAAAATCCTTTCAATTTATTCCTTCAATGAAACTTTAGAACTCAGTCATATTGGAGTCAAAACAATTCACTTGTTGACAGTGCTAAAGGAACATTACAGAAAATACTGTATGATTGCACTGGGGATATAATAGCTATCATGTGCTACACATGCATAAATCCAGTAGAATTCTTCCTTTTTAGACTTCTGTTTGGCTTGAACATACAACTGTACACAATTTAGGATAATTGTTTGTGTTGAACCGTGTTGTACTATGCCTATCTATGGAGACAAGATTTGGTGATGTTTAAGTTTCTACATTGAAATGTGCCAAAAAATAAACCTAGTAGTACAGAAGTTGCATCACAGGCTATACATGCCTATATACTTTATCATACTTCTTATACCCCGGCCCCTAAGAGTCTTTTTTTTTTTTACTTACCTTCTTCACCGACAACGAAAGATTTTCCAGGATTCGGTCTTTAACTTGAAGCTGATCCATTTCTGTCCTCGCCCCCAATGCTTACCAGCTGTTCTCCAGGTGTAAGGTTGGTTTATGAATAGTCACCAAACTTACTTGCTAGCCAACCATTTAATCGCCCATGACCAGTTATATTAACGTCATTAGACTGTAACAGCAAACCAACTTGACAACAATAGCTAATATGCTAACTGTCAATACGAGCCAGTATTAGCTAAACTTCCACGAATCCGGCTGGCTAGCTCGTCTGCCATTTTCTGAGCCAATATTAATCTGTGCCTGGCTACTGTAGTTGAGTAGCTAGTCAGCTACCTAACGTTAGTGTTAATTTCGAGAAACTTTAGGTTTGGAAATGTGTCCGACCCGAAAGACATAGCTAGCTAGCTAGTTAGCAGCTAAGCAACCAACAGAAAGTTGCGAACGATATATCGGTAGCAAGGAAATTAAATCAGAGCTAGCCAACGTTAACTTACAATGCAAGCAACTGTGCCAAACACACAGTAGTCAGCAGTAGCCATCGTTTAACTGACACACAGTCAACATTAGCTAGTCTAACTAAGCTACTAGTCTAGACTACCCACTTGGCAAAAGTAAAGTTACACCGCCTTCGCTGTTAGCCAGGTACACGGCTTCATTCTAGCGGCAATTTAAATTTGCAGGTATCCACCTGAAGGTGCTCGCCTGCATATGGTACGGCATTGACGCGCAGTCAAGCACCAGAAATTCCTGCAAAAGAAGACGTGAAACCTAGCTGCTCAAGAAATAGTCTACACTGTCTGTTACCAGACGAACAGCTGGCTAGCCTTTGTCGCCGAGGTTAATCGCTGTAAGGTTACTCATTTCCCACAGGTCACTCTCTTAACATGTTGTCAGGATCACATAACCTCTACATTTCTTTTCAGACGACCTGACAGTCCTTATTTCAGAAACGGATTTGGACAGATTGCTTGTATCATTGCTGCGGCTGTTGGGATAGTCATTATAACTTGACTCCACTCACACATCCAGACAGTCAACAACAAACTCCGGAAAGTAACGGAAGTGATGTCATTACATTGACCTGAAACTGACCACAGATCAGCCAGACAGATATATGAATATTATTATTATTGAAAATGAATAAATGAATGCAAACAGGAATAAGAATATTAAGACTAACAACAACAGTATCATTTGTATGGTTTAGATAAATCACAGTGGTTGCTGTGTCAAGCAGAATACGGTTCGTGTTGCCTTGATATGCCATGTAGACTCTTGAGCAAATGCTTAAAATCACAGTGAAGTAATTTCCTTTTGAAAATCCATGCCCCACATTGGATTCATTTTGCAAAGCCTATACTTAGTGGTGGCATATTGGCATTTTTTTACACTTTAAGCCACAGAAACATAAGCAAAGTATTTTGTCTAACTGTACATGCCTATGTAATAATTACTACAAAGATATCTCTGTCAGTTGTCCACATACACACACACACACACACACACACACACATACAAGTACAATGTACCAGACTCAAAGTTTGTACCAAGGGTGGCCAAGATCAGCCCAAATCATAGCCCATTAAATGTGTTTGTTATGGTGTAGACCAGGATTATGTGATTTCAAAGTATCCAAGCCCAACATAGAAGCTCCAGTAGTGCAATCGGTTAGTGTGCAATACTTATAAAGCAGTATGCAGCCAAGCAATGCTGAGGTTGTGAGTTCAAGGCTCACCTGGAGCATGAGATTTTAATAAATCTGTGTGTTATCATTACAGCACAAAGGGTTGCGTCAAAAAGTACATATCTAACCAGTCAACATGCCTTAAATACAGAAACCTGCACGAGTATGATTACTATGTATTATATTCTCTTGGGAGATGGTAGGGTCCAGACTGGCAAGACAATTCTCATCAAGAGTGGACACAAAAATCACAGCAAATTTTCACTAAAAGATTAAATACACGTGTGTGAGTCAGGTTTGTGCGCTGGTATTTAGAAAGAAGTGGGGGAAAAATGAAGACCTCCTGAACACACACATGCCCCAGTAGCGCAATCGGTTAGCGCGCGGTACTTATACAGCAGTACGCAGTCGAGTGATGCCGAGGTTGTGAGTTCAAGCCTCACCTGGAGCATGAGATTTTAATAATAAATCTGTGTGTTGTCATTACAGCACAGAGGATTTTGTCAAGAAGTATGTGACTAAAAAACATACGTAGTTAAATATGTAAACCTGCTAAAGGAGGATTATGTACTATTTTCCCCTGGGAGATATTAAGGTCCCAGACAGGTAAGAAAGCTCTCATCAAGAGTGGCAAGGATGGACACAAACCACAGCAAATTTTCACAGAAGATTAAATATGTGTTCGTAACAGTGTGGACCAGGCTTATGCGCTCCAAGTTGTATCCCACGTAGGGCAAAGCCAGTTCCTTTGTGGTACACTGTTTCTCATACTACACACTCTTATGAAGAAAGATTACATATTTAATCATAAACAAGTTTTTTTTTCAATTCCCTCTGGGGAACATTCTACCTGGTCTAATAGTGTTACCGGAGCTCAACAACCACATACACATTAATATAAAACAATGCAAATACATAAAAGCAAAATGCTCTTTTCCCTCACATCTTATAATCATAAAAATCTTTTACATAAATCCCACATTACCCACTCTGATATGCATAAAATGAGAGGTTTAAGATATGCAATTTCCCTCACAATCAATTGGCAAGAGACCTTTCCATAGAAATTGCCTGAAAAAAAAAAGTTGAAATAAATGATGTCAATCCTATTTTGGGATGGAATTTGCTCTCTCTTAGCCATTTTCGTTGAGTTTATTAGTTTTGGCCTGACTGTTTAAGCATTTGGTTTTAGCATTAATATGAATTGGCTTTATGCATATGGAAACAAATACAATCACAAGACCTGCAGACACTTCTCAGTGGAAACTATCTGGCTTACTAATTGTTTGAATCAACACAACAAAAGTGTACTTTGCAAAGTATACAATTGCCATCAATTCCAAGAATCCAAGTAAAAGTGTGCCCTATCAGTAACTAAATTTACATCACACGTTCAAAGTAACATTATAAAATGACAAAACCAGGCTTGTAAAATATAAAGAACCAGTTCTTTATTTGTATGTTTTACTCATGTATACAAGATCAAAGTGAATTTAAATGGCCTGAATGTTGTTGGTACAGAACCAAGTTCTAAAAAAAATAAAACAATAATAATAATAATAATAATAATAATAATAATAATAATAATAATAATAATAATAAATCAGAATTCAATATAATCTAGTTGACTAATTGACAGATTGAATGAATACCTTTGACAGCTGGATAAGGTAGCTAGACTGAGGGAAGAGATTAAAGACGGACTTCAAAAGCTAAAGGTTGAGAAACGGGCACAGTTAACGCAGAAAAACCCTGAATTGAGGTAAAAATCCTGGCTGAGCACAAGCTGCCCGCGTCCCCGGGAAAAGCGAACACCCGATTAAAACCGGGGGGGGGTTGTGAGGTGGGGAGTTGATATTAGTCTGCCCCCCCCCCCCCCCCCCCCGCCCCGCAATACGTATGCTGCAGAGGTCAGACTTGCTCTCTAGCACTTTCCATGCACTTCACACACTGCCATTCCTGAATGCTGCCTCGCATCCTGTAATACCAACCCCAAGCAGGCTTACGTTCGCATTTTACAGACAATAAGAACACAGCTGCATTTGAAAAAAATAATACTAATTTAAAAAATCAATGCACACTTCACTCTGCATTTCACAGCACAACTTTCCTCAAGTTCTCCAGGATTGACAACTATTGAATAAAGAGTGGCTGATTGACTGATTGACTGATTGACTTAATGAATGAATGAATACATGAATACATGAATAGATGAATTCACAAGCACATAAGTTGACAGGACTTACTTCTTTCAAAAAAAGTTTAAAAAATTAAGGGTAGGAATCCCTCTGCACAATTACCCCTCAGTCCTGCCTGTAGCACAAGCACTCTCCACTGTGTTCTCTGAGCTTTTTTTATTATTATTCATTAGAGTGCTTACCAGCTCCTTCAAAAGAAACCCCTGTGTTAAGCCCTAACTGTGCCTTTCCCTCTCCAAATAAAACTGAACTCGGTTCTTATGAACCTTAACACTTCATGTTAAAAAAATAGTGCATGTTAGGGGTCAGCAGGCGAGCGGATGTGGTCAGGACAGAGAATGCGAGAATTCCCATAGACTACTTCCCATCGAGTCCAAACCTTCAAACCCCCTCTGTGTTGAAATTTTTACCTCAGTGGTCCTTTTAAGCTGACACAGTGGCGCATTTTTACCAGGACCACCGGCCAGTCAGGCCACCTATAACTGTGTTACTCCTCTTTTCCCCGCTCACAGGAGGAGTGAACTTGAGAAATCTACACAGAAGAGAAGTGTTACTGTGACAGAGAGACACACGCTCCCGGCCCCGTGTCAAGGCCTGTTTGTGCAGGCCAGTGCTGCCGCAGTCGTTCAGCGTAAAAAGGCACCTTTTGGTTCTATGAGAAAAACAAACCCACAGGAAAATGCTCCGTTGGCTCTACCAAGGAATCATAAACTAGTCCCTTACGGGCCATTTGCTGTGGTGTTTGTTCACAAACCAGACACTTTCCTGATGCTTCAATCTGAAAAAACTGCCTTTTTATTTCTGAAAAAACAAACTAATATCTCATCCCAATTAGATATAGATTGTATATTAACTGTAAGGTAAACTAGTGAGATTTTCAGAAAGCCCACGGTGCAATTAAAAACAGCTTCCAGCCCAAGCATCCATTTTCTCTCTACAAAATGGTGCTCGGCAATCTGCGATGGTCTTTTCCTAAGCCCAAGGTCCAAGAAGATTCATAGCTCCTCTTTTAAAAACCCAAATCTGTACGAGAATTAAAGACGGCCGTCAAGCATTGTATTGTGAACAAGAAGAAAACAAAAAGTAAAAGAAAGGGGAAAACTCAAGGACATGCCCGACCCCACGCCCCAAAAACATGCCACCATAAAACACCTGCCTGCTGCTGAACCAGCAAACGCTCATGCGCATTTCAGAACGCACCAACATCGCCTGGCGTGCCGATGAAAAAACATCACGTCCCCAGATTCTTACTTATTTTTATTTATTATTGTAATTTTTTTAAACTTCTATCACGCATATTGTCCCCAAAAAAGTCCAGGAGCCCGCACTTTCCTCTTGACAGGCCAATGGGAGGGCAGACAGAGGCTAGGGGGTCAAAGGTCGGGGCCCTGGCTCCGGCAGGGTACCCTGCAGAGGGTGGGTGTCTAGGAGGGCACAGTGATCTTGCGGGCCAGCAGCATGAGGAGCGCCAGTTCTACGTGGCCCTGGACCTGCTCCAGAGCCTCGGCCGCCTCCGAGGCGGAGAACCCGGCCGCCTGGATCTTCTGGATGTGCGCCGCGGGGAAGCGATCGCTCGGGGCGCGCGGGGGAGGGGCCGCCGAGGAAGAGGAGGGAGGAAGAGGGCGGGAGACGCGCGGCGGAACGCAGGGGTCTTCGTCGGGCGTTGCCGGGGCGGCGCAGGGGGGGCTCGCCGCCGCCGGCGGGGCGTTTGGGGGAGCCACCTCCATCGGAGAGGGCAGGGGGTCGGGGGCGCTGGGGCCGACGGCTCGCCCGTCCGCCACGCCCCGCCCCAGCTGGCCCTCGGGGGGCTCCCGGAGCTCCAGGTCCTGCTGAGGTGGGGCGCTCGCCTCCGGCTCCGGCCCAGCCCTCCTCTCCACGTCCTCCATCTGCTCCCCGCCCGCCTCGCTGTCCCCGCACGCCTTCTCCCCGTCCATAGCCTCCGCCTCCCCTCCCCCTGGGCTCCCCGCGTAGCTGGAGGAGCACTGTGAGCCGGCCGAGCGGGCCGGGAGAGGCACGGGGGCGCTCTCGAGTCCGGCAGCGCCCGTTTCGGCAGCGCGGGTTGGCGCCCGGGCGGGTTGTGACCGCGCGGCGGGGCCGTCGTCGACCCCGTCGGCGTCCTCCCGGCAGGCGGGGGAGGGGGACGGGGAGGGGGTGGGGCTCCTTTCCTGGGACAGCATGTGTTTGTTGGCCACCAGCAGCTGGTGCAGCTCCTTCAGGGCGGCGGCCAGGGAGGGGATGGTGTCAAAGTTCGGCTGCTGCTCCCCTTCGGGCTGGTCCCTCTCCGCGGGGGGAGTGGCCTGGGCCTCGAGGGGCGTGTCCATGGCCAGGTGGGAGGAGGGGCCGGAATCGCGGCGGGGCTGGGAAGCGAGGTCCTCCCCGTGGAGGCCGAGGCCGGGTTCCAGTTTAGGGTCGCGGGGAGCCGAGCAGGGGCGCCCACCGCAAACGGCGTCCATCTCCACCCCGCGCCCCTCCTCCTCCTCCTCCTCCTCCTCCTCCTGCCTGTCCGGCTCTCCCGAAACGCACGCGTGGGTGTTTTTGGCATCGGCCGACTGCGTCTCCTCCAGCTCCCGCCCCGTCTGCAGCGTGGAGGGCTCAGGGTGGGAGGGAGGCGGGAGCGCGGGAGAACCCGCTCCTCCCCCCCCGCCCGCCCCCCCCACTTCCATGGCTGTGGGAGCGAGACTTTCGGCGTCTTCCGTATTCATAGAAACCTTTGGAGCGGATGTGGGGAGGTCCAGGGAGGCGGGAGGGGGGAGAGGTAGGGGTAGGGGGGAGGGGCCTGCTGTGGGAGGAGGAGGGGCCTGGGGCGGGGCCTCTGGTTCTGGGGTCTCCGGGGTCGCTGGGACCGGTGGTGCAGGTCCAGGGAGACCGTGGAAGGGAGGATGGCTTTGGCTGGACCCTGAAGCAGACGCCCCCTGTGGCGGGTGGGGGAGCAGAGAGGCAGGGGCAGACTGAGACCTGTCCAGGGCGGGGTTCTGGGTGTGGCCGGGGGAAGGGGAGGACAGGAGGGAGGTTCTGTCAGAAGGGGGGGATAGAGGGCACGGTTGGACTGGTGGTGAGGTAGTTTGTCCATCTTCAGTATCTACGGGATAAGTAATAATCAAACTCGTCAATTTCAATAGCGGCATGCAAATCAGCTCTAAACTTGCAGGATAACAACATGCTTGGGAATCAAAGCCAAACCATGCAAAAAAAAAGAAAATTAGAGCATACTTAGTTTACATTTCCATAGCATGACACAAGATAAGACAAAATAATATGAGACAAAATAATAATTGAGCGATCTTTCAAGATTTTTTACAGTTCCTCTACTTTTCAATGCGTAAGGTAGGCCTTTGGCACTTTTGGCAAACTTGTACACGTATACATGGACTGCATTGTCTAATAATTACTCGGACATTTTGGGCAATGCTATCAATGTAGAATTACTGCCAATTCTGTGATCCTTCAATGAGGATTTGAAGCCTCAAGCCCGTTTGGCGCATGAGGTCCAGAGCGGCCAGGCCGTTCGGACAGGGTTTTGGTTTCCCTGGTTACGGAGCTGCAGTACCTGCTCGGCGGCCCCCTCTCCAGCTGTCTGTCCACATGCATCACTGCTGCTCTGCTCAGGGTTAGGACACACGCACACGAGACACACGCACGCACGCACGCACAGCACACGCACACACACACACACACGCACAGCACACAGCACACGAGACACACACACACACGCACAGCACACAGCACACGAGACACACACACACACACGTACAGCACACACGCACACGAGACACACACACACACGTACAGCACACACGCACACGAGACACACACACACACGTACAGCACACACGCACACGAGACACACACACACGCACAGCACACACACACACACACACACACGCACACACAGCACACGAGACACACGCACACACGACACACACACACACACACGCGCACACACGACACACACACACACACGCACACACACACAGAAGCACACACACAAACACAGCACACGGCATGCGAGAGGCAGAGAGTTAGCACTCACACAAAAGGCATGCACCGATTCACCACTCGGCACACTGCTGCTTTCATGATGCAAGGCAGGAGGTACAGCAGGCCCGGAAGCCAAGTGACCTCTGACCTCAGCGCTACCAAACTAAATTGGTCTGGCGAGGACATGGTCATGTGACCTGCTGCAAACTGTGACAAAAATGTATTTTTGGCTAGAGGAATGAAGCACAATTTGAATTATAACTTGTTTTGCCATATCACAAGTGCTTCAAACAGAGGGAAAAGCTAAAACCTCACCAAAACAGGATGTTAAAAAAAGTTAACATTGACTGCACATCAACTGCAGTTCTGGCATTTAGTTTGTTACTATAAAACCATGGTGTATCTAGTTGTTGTGCGTGAGTGTGTGAATAGAAGTCCTTGTGCGGGTTCAGGTGATGACATGCAGGGACCTCGTGGCTGAAATATGACCCAGGCGAGGAGCTGCTTCAGCTGCTTGCATCAACAAGGCTGACAGCGACTGAGCAGACATTTTGCATGCAGTAGTGCCGTCGAGCCTGCCCCTCGGCCACTGTCCTGGCTCTCTCTCGGGTGTGTAAGCTCCACTACCCCCAACCTACCCCCAACCTACCCCCAGCCCACACCCGCCCTCTCTCCTCACTCCCCTCATCCCAAATTCTGCTCAGCCCCTGGCTCTGTGACGCCCCCGCCCCTGTGACCCCCCTCCCCCCTCCCCGGCTCCACCCCCCCCGTCCCCCCGGCTCCGCCCCCCGCGCGCTCGCTCACCGCTCTCCTGCACGGATCTCTGCAGCGCCTCGGCCAGCTCGCGGTCGGCGATCTCCTCGGGCCGCGCGTCCTCGCGGCTGTCCGCCCCGTAGGCCAGCCGTGCGCACTCGGGAAGCTCCGCCTCCGGCAGGAAGCGCGTCTCCGAGCCCGTGGTGCCGATGAGGAGCACGCTCTTCTTCAGGTCGATGGAACACTGAGCGCCGCCGATCAGAGAGAAAGATGAGCGCGCACAGGAAGTGAGAGCAGCACTAGCGGACTAAAGAGGTATTGCTCAGAGGTAACCATGACAACACCACAATCAAAGCCAGATCATTTTAGGAAGGGAGGACAGCGATTCAGCCAATGGTGACGAGCGAGAGAGAGGGAGAGGGAGAGGGAGAAAGAGAGGGAGGGAAAGACAAAAAGAGGGAGGGAGAGGGAGAGAGAGAGAGAAAGAGACTGAAAGAGAATGAGAGAAAGAGAGAGAGGCAAACCTGGTGCCTCTTCAGCATGTCCAGCCCCAGCAGCATGTCCATGGGCTGGTCCTCTAGGATGGAGAAGGAGCAGGGCAGGAAGTCCCCCTCAATCTGGACCTGGGCTGGAAACATTAAACACGCAAGGCCAAACCCGGTCAACGGCTAAGACAGTTATGCAAAGATCGCGAAACGGTACAGGCATAAACAACTGAGCAACACACAGAGACACAGGGGCTATTAAACAGCACAGGGGGCACAATACCTGTGAAACAGGGGGATTTAAAGCGCTGAAATTTGTGATACTGATTTGGCTCAACTGTGCATTCAATGTTTTTTTTTTTTTGTTGTTTTTTTTTTTTAAGAGGCAAAGAGTCTTGTTTCAGTTTCATTTTAGTTCTATGGACAGGCGTGCTTCATATTTTACTTTCAGTTTATAAATGTTTTTTCATGGCCGGTTTAGTTTTAGTTTTGATTTACAATAATCAGAGACAGTACTGGGTGGAGAGTTACGGTTTTAAGACAAAAAGCTACAGAAAGCAGTCAGCGGGCATGCAGGGGAGAAGGTAAGGCTGGCTGGGCAGGGACTGGCGACGCACCTAGATGCACCCTGCCGATGATTTTCTGGGTGCCCACGCCCTTGGCGATGCCCGCCCAGCGCCGATCCACCAGACGCATGATGTTGCATCGCTCCGCACACGCCTGGCTCATGATCGTCATCTGGGCCCCTGTGTGCGGGGGGAGGGGGAATACAGTGCAGAAAGAAGGGAAATACAGTGCAGTCCGTCAGTATTTGGACAGTGACAACATTTTTGTCATTTTGGTTCGGTCCTACAGCACGTGGATGAAATGAAACAATGAACACAAAGTCAAAATGCAGACTGTCAGCTTTAATATGAGGGTATATCGGGTGAACTGTGAAAGAACAGCACAGTTTTTTATACAGTCAACTCATTTCAGGGTTACTTTTATGTATATGCATAAGAGGTATCCGTGTGTGTGTGTGTGTGTGTGTGTGTGTGTGTGTGTGTGTGTGTGTGTATGTGTGAAGGGGAGCATACAGGCGTAGAAAGGGCAAAAGTGGGGTATAAACAGAGGTGTTTGGGGAAGAGGACTGTTTCTGGTCTATGGTTGGCTACTACAGATCCAGGCAGCAAACAAACCCATGCAAGTGTGTATACATCACACATCACACAGCTGTGACTACACAAGCATCTCCCTGAGGCGTCTCCAGAGTTCAAAGGAAACAAACTGCGTCAACACGATCCTGGCAGCACAGACACCGCGGCACACCGGCACTCAAGCCACCGAGGAAGAGGACGGTGGCGGCGGCAGTCACCTGAGTCGACGAAGGCCTTGACGGGGTGGCCGTTGACCTTGCAGTTGATGTAGAGCATGACCACCTGGCCGAAGCTCTCGGGCGCCTCCTCCATGGCGATGGTCATGTTCTCCTCGATGTTGTGCTGCCTGGGAGGAAGAGCAGCAGCTGGGGATGAGTCAGCCAGCGCGCGGGACTCGCCCTGCTGTGCGTGACGGGGCTGCCGCCTCCATTGTGAGCGCAGGCCGTGTGACAAACGGAGCGTGTGGGCATGCAGTGGTGCATGGAGTTACGCAGCACACTGCTTATCTGTCAATCGGAAGCCCGTATCCAGGGCGACGCACAATGTCCACAGTTAATGCAGTCTGTAACCCGTCGGCCCGGCTGAGTTCAAACAGGAGGAGTGAGTTAGTGTAAATATCCCATTCCTCTGGGCGCCACAGAAGCGTCCTGAGCAGGATGCAAATCCTGGGTTTCTGTGTGTGTGTGTGTGTGTGTGTGTGCGCACGTGTGTGTGTGTGTGTGCGAGTGTATGCCTGTGTGTGTGTCTGTGTGTGTGTGTGTGTGCAAGTGTACGTCTGTGTGTGTGTGTACCTGATGTCCTCCTCTATCTTGGCCTGGGCCTCCAGGTCGAAGGGATCAGCAGTGAGCAGCCGGATCCTCTCCTGCTCTCTGCGCGCTCGTTCTTGCTGCTGTTCCAGCAGCACTTTGGTGAAGCGCTCTGTGGAGAGAGAAGGGGGGCGAAGCACCTATTACATCACACCGCTCCTTTTACATCACACCGCTCCTTTTACATCACACTGCTCCTTTCACATCCCACCGCTCCTCTTACATCACACCGCTCCTTCTACACCACACTGCTCCTTTTACATCACACTGCTCCTTTCACATCACACTGCTCCTTACACATCCCACCGCTCCTTCTACACCACATTGCTCCTTTAACATCACACCGCTCCTTTTACATCACACTGCTCCTTTTACATCACACTGCTCCTCTTACATCACACTGCTCCTCTTACATCACACTGCTCCTTTTACATCACACTGCTCCTTTTACATCACACTGCTCCTCTTACATCACACTGCTCCTTTCACATCCCACCGCTCCTCTTACGTCACACTGCTCCTTTTTACATCACACTGCTCCTCTTACACCACACTGCTCCTGTTACGTCACACTGCTCCTTCTATACCACACTGCTCCTTTTACATCACACTGCTCCTTTTGCATCACACTGCTCCTTTTACACCACACTGCTCCTTTTGCATCACACTGCTCTTTTGCTTAAAGGTGCCCTTATCCACACCACCTTACACAGTCGGCTTTGTTTATTTATACAGATGGATATTTTCAGTGAAACAACTCAGGTTACAGCCTAAGCAGACGCAACAGCAGCGGATCAGAAGGGATATAAACCTTTAAGCTCTGAGAAGCACAGCCAGTTCCAACACCAGCACACAATATGCCTGCATATCAGCTTTCCCAGCACACATGCACACACAATCACTTCCACTGTGGAGCCATCTCTACTGCCATCAGATAGTGTGACTCGCACTGGGATTAGTCATAATGGACACACCCTTTGTGACAGCATCCAATACACCTGGCATTGAAGACGCTAGCAAGCCTCACCCAAGTCTCCGCTCAGCAGGGCTTCAGCCAATGGGGGATTCCTCTCCTTCAGTAGCGACAGTTCGTGTGGATTAGCCAGCAGCATCTCTCGGAGCAGAGAGGGGTCATCCAATCCCTGCGGAGAGGAGGCGGAGCCTGTAAGAGAAGGGGGCGGGGGAGGGACAGGAGCTTGCTCCGGCTGCTGAGGCTGCTGCTGCTGCCGCCGCTCTTGTGTATTTTGGCTTTGTCTGTGCTGTTGCGAGGGGGGCCGACGCCCCGAGGAGGTGCCCGGGACTGCGATGGAGCTGAAGTCTATGCGGGGGAGGCCTGAGAGAGGGAGATACAGGGAGAGAGAGACGGCAAATGAGGAAAAGGGAGGATTATCTCTTCATTACAATTCATTCATCTGGCAGGCACATGAATCTGGGGTGGCTCAGAGGACGAGAGAGTAGAAGGCAGAGAGGACGGGGGGGAGTAGAACAGAGAGAAAGCGAAAGACAGAAGGAGAGAAGCTGGGTAAGTGAGAATTTCTGGGGAAATGATTTGGGTGGAAGGAGTTAAGGGAGTAAAAACGAAATGGAAGGTTATAAGGGTTGAGAGTCAGAGGCTGAAGGTGTGGTCAAAGAATGAAGGGAGTGGTAAGGAAGGGAAGAAGGCAGCCACAAATAAAAAAAAAGACAATTTTCCCCCTTTCTGAAGCCTGTTACAGAGACGTTTTGAGAGCAGGGAGAATTTGTGACCCATGGGGGAAATGAAACCTGTCCCCAAACCAGCCTTTGACCTCCTCTTCATTAACCGTAGTAAATCCTTAGCCCATTCTACTGTGTAAATGTAGAACTGTAGGCCCCTCTCAGGTGAAACGATCATCTCTGGATCAACACCCCACAAGTGCTGTGCAGATTCACAGAGCTTTAAACAAAACCTCAGTGGCCCGTCCTATTCACACAGCCCACTCCGCCACCGATCCACGTGCTATACAGCTCGGTGAGTCACAACATCATTTGCATACCAAAAAAACCAAAGAAAAAAAAAAAAAAGAAAAAAAAACAGGAAGAAGGCCGTTATTCCGCCGTACCTGGGAAAGCGGGCTGGGGCGGCGGCGGCCGTCGCTCTGCCTGCCGGAGCACCACCACGTCCCCGTCCTTCAGGCCGTACGTCCCAAGGGCACGGGTGGGGTCCTGCAAGGGCTGCTCTGCGTAGGATATCTGGCCACACACACACGCACACACACACACACACACACACAGAGCGGACGGCACTGTGAGACTCGGATATCCCTCACACACACACGGTGTGAGGCTTTCAGCTTGTGCCAGACATGTCTCGACTGTGTATATAATTCCTTTTTCTTTCCGGCTCCTCAATGCTGATGACATGATCCAATACATATAGGTAATGCTATGAAACAGGCTAAGCCTGAAAAGTGTGAGCGTTCACCGAGTATCCAGTCAACAACTGGACAACAAAACCCATTTAACACTCTATGCCCATGAAACAAGTTAGGCGGAAAAAGAGTACAACACATTCTTGTTCAGTTATTTGACACTGCCATGAAACCAATGAGAATATTATGGAACATTGCTGCCAATATAAACAGCCTTAAAATGATATAAGAAAAGTAACCCTCCAGTAAAGTAAACAAATGCCTGAAAATACCAGTAAATCGGTGAAAAACTACCACAAAATACCTAAAAAGTTCTAAATACTGACACTTACAGAGATACATTACAACATACTTTTGTGCCAGGATAGTCAATATTTACTGCATGTTATCTGCTCTGTTGACAGTATACTTAAGTATCCAGTATAACCTTTACTCTTGTAACCTGCAAGACAGGGATCACACAGGGATCACACTGGAATCAGCGTGGACTTAATGAGAGTTCATTACACCACAGGCCACGCAAAACCAGTAACCTCACCACAATCCTGGAACATCTTGAACAAAAGAAGTCACCAAGTTATCACTTTTACTTTCACAAAACTAAGAACATCCTTCATATCTAAGGTTATTCCTGCTCGGAACAAGGGCAAACCACATTGAAACGAAATTGAAAATGAAATTCAATTTAATGCGCAGTACACTGCACCTTACAAGTATTGCCATTATTATATATATATATACAATGTGATACTGTGCTCATGATAACATTACAGTCAAACGGCAAGTAACGTTCATGTCGCGACTGTCTATTTGCAGTTATCAATGTTTTCAGGGCATAGATGTACCTAGAAATACTAGGCTAGCTAAGTTTGCCAGGGTATTAGCTTGCACAGTATCTATTTGAAGATTGTCTTTTGACCAGTGTTGAATTACTTTCGGTATAGGTGTGGATGGGTGAGTTCATAACAAATACATTCCATTCTTTGATCATTTTAGTGTTTTGAGATCAAGTCGTTTAGTAAGCTGGCAAGGTATTTGGCGGTCAGGATTCTAAGATATCAACTAACAAGTTGGCAAGGCGGGTAGTAATCAGCTATTCATAACGCTATATCATTATTGTCCTTACTCTGAACACTGCAATCATCGACGATGAATAAAAGACGTGAGCTAGCGGGTTATATACATACTGAGAGATAATTAAGGTTACTTGACGAGCTAGCTTCATTGATTATTAATGGATTGCAATCTGGCAAAATACCGTTGGTTGGTCCCAGACATTAGGGTTAGCATTAAAAGCAGGTAAGTCGGCTATTATTGGTTGGCCATATTGGTACAACCAGCTGCTAGCTGGCTAGTTAGCATTAGCACTAACTAATATTAGCACGTTAGCCAGCCACCCCATGAGTTCAGTGGTTCACCTGTATTTCCGCAGCCGGTATTCCAGATTCTAATTCACACAGAGCCACAAAGTCCCTCACTTCGAGCTCAGGTGACACGTCCAAGGAAAATGTTATTTCCGGGCGATCCCTCGGAGCGCAGAATACGGTCACCAACATTTCGCTTTTGGGTAGGTTGTGTCACTTTAACCCGCGGTGGACAGGCGTCGCTTCTCCAACTAGCTAGCAAAGCTTTAATTTTTAGTTTGGCTAGCAATGTAGCTAGCAAGCTAAGATCTCCAAATCTCACAAAACTCCGACGATAGTGAATTCTTCTTAATTTTCCTCTATTTCGTGGTGTGGAGTGACCCACACATGTAGTACGATAGCGAAACTAGTACACAGCTCAAGAAAAGCAAAACAGTTCTTTTTTTTCTTCGACTCGCACCCACTTCCTCGACGTTGCCACACTGCCGTAAATTAATTTAGCTGCTGCTGCACAAAGCATGACTGTCGTGCGCTTGAGTGGGTGGAGCGGGTGAGTCAAAGGGGGTCGTAAAACGCCGCCTCCCACCCTGGAAGGTGGTGTTACTTCCGTGGGATTGAAGACGTTTGAAAATATCGATATTATAGTTTCTGGAGTAACCACCAGAATAAATAGCTGTAGATCGTTATACGAGTTTTTTTTATAATGCACAAGTACCGATAGGCAAATTGTTTTGTTCCTCCCCTTCACTCACATAATTCAGAGATGGGTTGTTTCGCTACACGGGAAAATGATTCATTCACGTCTTGGGAGAATTCATCTTGGCTTTGTGCTATTCAATAGGCTATATTAGGTTGCTTGCCTAATTACATGTTGTTTTTTTGAAAAGGCACAATTAGGCTAATCACCGGCACTCCAAATCAGTGAGGTGCAGATCCCAAATTTGTGTATCAGGTTATAATGGACAATGAAGAACACATGAGAATAAGCCATTCAGCATTGAGTCTGTCTTCCCATTCATATATACAGGGCTGTATGTATGCTGGTTTTGATTCCAAGTGATTATATGTGCTCATTTGTATGGTAACCAAATGAGGAAATGCATGCACACACACATCTTCCTAACATGTGCACATGCATATTAGGCTTGCCGCTTGTCAATTTAGATCTAAATCCCATGCAGACACGACTGTAAAATTCACTTCATAGTCACACATTTCACCAAGAAATAACTCATAAACATTCAAACTTCTTTGGGTGGAGGGGAATGTCAACATTTTATTGTGTATTTTTCTGGGTAAAAAATAAGGGCATTAAAAAAACAAAATCTTGACATGACAGCAAACATGATACACCCTGACCTTGTTAAAAAAGATCACCAAATCACCACGGAAAGATGATACAAAAATAACAGTGCATCCCCCCCCCCCCCAATTTCCTCAGGCCTTGGCTTTAAGTTAACTGACATTTCAAACTGAATCAAAAAGAAGGAAATGATTTAAATACCCCCTCCCTATTCTTCCTCTACCACACCCAAAATCAAGCCATTTGTTAGAACAAGTGATTTTGTTTCTTTCTGTTCCCCTTGACCGCCAGCAGAATCTCTCCTTTTAAGTCTTCCACACATCCTTTGTCCCCCCACTCGTCCTCCAACCATATCCATCACTCCAGGACCATCTGCTGCTCTCCCCACTCATTTCTTCGGCCTACTCTGCCACCCCCTCCCCTCCCCCCCTACTCGGCCTTCTCCTTCTCCTTCATGTGGAGGAAGACTATGCTGAAGATGAAGAGGCCGCCCATCATGGAGAATACGCTGGCGTAGTATGGGTATGCAGAGGGGATGAAGCGCTCATACTGCGTGTGCTGCAAAGGACGCACGGACACCTACGGCCAAGGAGACACAAGATTAGCCACTCACTGCTAGCCATTCACCTGTCCATCTGCAGGAGGATAACAAAAAATCTGGAAAATGAACATGCTAGTTTAGAGAGCCATTCTCTCAGGTGTTCTTACCTGGGTAGACGAGTACAGGTGTGTGTACCCTAGTCTGTTGTAGTCCACCTTGAACTGGAACACTCCATACACATCAGGCAGCTTAAACTGAACGCTGTACTTCCCCCCTGTCAAGGTGAAGAATCATACTACATGATGTATGCATCAACAAGCAATCAGGAAATAAAGGAAAAGAAACACGTGCAACTCAAAAGTATGTGAACCTACATTAAATATACAAACATGAGATAAGATATATATTTTACCTCCATAAAATATTTTTATAGATCTTTTATTTGCACGGACATGTATATTCAACAACAACCACTCAGAAACGACACTGCAGAACCGCTAGTCATGCAAGTCGAATCATGCGGTTCAGCTTGTTCCCACCAGAAAAGACCCCCACATACCGTTCTTCTTGAGGTAAGTGCGGACGAACGGGTCAATCCTGACAAACTCCAGCTGGATGTCGTCTCCGTCGAAGGGGACCCACTGGCCCTCCGACAGCTGCTCGATTACGATGCTGTACTCCTGGAGGAGGAACAGGAGCGAGCAGCCGAAACAGATCAGAAACAAACAATGTGGAGATCATACAAACGCCGTGGGGTAGAGGGATATGCACTGAACACACGACTGACTCACCACGAGGTCGGTGATGGTGTAGGCAGCAGGGGGCGTGCTCTCCCCGACCGGGTGATGGGTGACGGCCCCGACGCGGAGAACTCCTTCCTCCTTGAACGCCCAGCGAGAGAGCGCCTCGGCCAGCTCCTTGTTGCCCGTCTGCTCGTGCCTGCAGGGACAGAACCAACGCCCCACTGCTCAACATGCAAGGCAGGCACGTTTGTGTTGAGGAAGGCGCATTTCACATACAGGAAGGCTGCATTCCAGCCATTTTGAACAGGGAGAGCAGACCTGAGGTTCAAAAAGGAGGCCAAAAACACTGCTTTGGGAGAGGTATTTTTTTTTAGGGGAGATGGAGTCCATGGCTTGGCTAGACTGAATGCATGTTCAATCATCAATATGGAGTGTGGACGGGCACAGTAAACCTCAACAGCCACTCAGTTGGATTTATGACCAGAGAAGGCATATTAAGATCGCCATGGCGCCCTTGAAACACAGCCATGCCCTTCAATCTGTAACTGCCATCTTCTTTAAAGTTATAAAAAAAAAAAAAAAAAACCTGACCAAATGCCAGAACAGCACGGCGGGAAAGGTTTATGTCTGCACAGGTGCGTGATGCTTACCTCTGGGAACCCGGTGTGGCCTTCTGGACAGGGGAGTTAAAGAAGGCGTCACTGAAGAAATGCAGAGATCCACTGAAGACCACCCTTGCATTGTTCCTGGCCTGGAGTCCAGCGATCAGCAGTGTGTTCTTCCCCACTGCATGGGGGTACTGAGAAGGGAGAAAGGGCCCCTGTTAAACATGCCTTCTCCATGCAAATGTACAAATCAATATTTACTATTAAACAGGATCAAGAACATATCTACTTTCTGCCCTAACATTAGCATAGATTAAAAATAACTAAAACACACATTTCAACTTTCTACAATTCTAGTTACCAGTGAGCAAAGCCTCATTGCTGTATTTGCAATGTCCATTACAGTCACTAGGGTAAATTTGAGGGCTCCATGTAAACAGGCATGCATTTAACCCTGTTCTTCTGGATTTTGCTTGCTCAGGATCCCATGAGGTGAATACAAATGTATACGTGTTCATAAATGCAGCATTTGCATAACAGAATCATAGCCAGTGATAGAACACCTTTCCTTAAATATATACTCAGTGCTCCTCCACTTAGTTTACCCACATGCACGCAGAAAAGACTATTCCCACTATAATTCCGATATCTCACTTATTATTAGCACAGCTGACATATGTCTTCTTCACTTACAAAACACATATTGGTAAATGGCACTTGTGGAAGTAAGGACCACTGCACAATGTTTCTAATATTAAAGCATGTCTAGGTATTTAATAACATTTTCAGATATTAGATAGACTGAATCAGACCTGGGTCAAATACGTATTTGTTTTGGATTCAAATACTTTTCTGTGCTCTGTGGATCTTGTCTGGTGTAATTGAGCCTGCCAATATGACCAGAAGGCAGGGTTTGCACTTCTTGGGAGTTTTGTCATTGGCTCGAATGATCCAAACAAGATCAGTAAAGCGTAGAGAAATATTTGAATCCAAAACAAATACGTATTTGACCCAGGTCTGGACTGAATACATGTTTTCCCCTCCAGAGACAGAAGCTGAAGGGCAGCTTACCTGTGTGATGGGCCGGTCAGGGAAAAAGGAGTAAGAAGTTGAGGAACCAGTCAGGATGTCCAGCACCAGGGGGTTATCAGGGTCAGCCACCATACTGAGCAACATGAGAGGAAAAGAGTCATCAGCACACAACCATGAGTTACCAATTACAACAGAACTGCAAATATCCCATCAGGCATCTCTACATTATGTTTTTCAATTTATACATTTGAAAAAGATAAGTATATGTTTATTTTGCCCCAATGAACACTTCAAAATGAAATACAAAATAGTGATTGTACTTTGAGTGCTGATCCTTTCACTACACTACTTCAAATGTGCGCAAGCAAGTCCGAATGGGGTGACTCACCCAACGCCCTTAAAGAGAATGGGCTTTTCTGTTGGCTTGCCAACAATAGTGGGAGCCTTCAGCAGGTTCTCTGGGTCTGCAACAATCATAGTGTGCTGTAGACACAATGGTAACAAGAGGTGAGTACAGAACCGGAGAATACTCTACAAATTAACTTCGCATAAAATGAACTTTAATTCAAGGTTAAAATTGTGGCAGAAGCGCAACAATCCAAAGCTTGTAGTGGTGCTAACTGGAAGGTCTCAAGATTTACAGTCCACTTCCACTGACCTCGCCCGGATCCGACACGTCATAGTTGTGGTGGTCAATCACTGCCGTTTTCTCCTCATCAAACTCGATCCCACACTCGCTGCCGAGCTCTCTGAGGGGGTCGCCTGATGGATGAGGAGATGGAAAAGCAGGTGGGTAAGACCAGAAATAGACAGTCAACGTTGCCCAAGTCCAAGCATGTACTGACGCACATAAGTTTGCTTACAATTATTTTTCCATTCTACATCAGCCGTTTACTGCCTAACGCTGACAGAATTCACATTTACAAGTATGCGAAAACAAACTGAAGTGCAAAGTATACCCCACAACCAAAAGTAGAACAAAAAAAATCAAGACAGGGAACACATTTGAAGAACAGTTAAAAGAATGTTTCTTTTCTAATCCTCAAGGGCAACAGCACTCTCTTCCAGAACCTATCCTTTCTTTAAACATTTTCACTGTTGTTTTTTTAATCATAAAGTTTTTAATCAAATCTTAAGAGAAAAGGAATGTTTCTCTCATCTACTGGTCAGGGATTTACCGATATCGGAACTGGCAGCAACAAGGACGTTTCCCCCTCCATCAATGAAAGCCGTGATAGTTTCGACGTTGATGTTGCCCCCGAAATCTGAAACATTGCGGAAAGTTTATCATCACAAAAAAGAACAGCGCATGTCAGACTCCCTTCGTTATGATGAAATTGTGTGTACCCAACATGAGAGGGATTGGTCCAAGAATCAAGTGCGAAACAAATGCAATAGTGCACACTTGACAGTTGCGCCAATCAGGAGGATAAACTCACCTTCCACGGACGGAGAGAAAAGGATAAGGTGATCATATAGGAACTGGCCGTATTTGATTAGCGAGAGACCAGGATCGTCAGCAGTCTTGAATGTTAAGTCGAATCCACGATCTGAAAGCATGAAGAATCAATGTCAAGTTGCAACGTTCTGAACATTAAAGTTTCTAACACAATAGTAAAACAACCTGTAAAAATACGCGATACGCTAAGAAGAAACGCCAAATAACACAAAATAGTACCGTCATCTCAGTTTATCACTAGATATCAAATCATCGGATCGGGCCTGCTTTATCTCGCAGGCTAGAATCCAAATGGCAATGTAGCTAAGATTATTTAAAATGCAAGATAATTATAATTCAGCGAAAATTCTCAAATTACCTAAACGAATACACTTTGCACATAATACAATTAGTTATTATCAGGAAACGATTCAAACTGACGTCTCCGTGAGTCGTGAACTCACCGGTTAAACTGCGGAAGAAAATTGAATGGGTGTCTTTGATGTTCAGGTTATCCAGCAGAACTAGCGTCTTTCCATCGGCCAATGCAGTATGCAACGTGCCTAAAAGCACCAAAAGGAACACGAAAAGACTTTGCGCTTTGTTTTTAGGTCCAGTGACACCCAGTCTATTAAAACTGGACCGAAACCTCGCACACACTCCTTCCACGGCCATGTTTCCTATTAGAGCGACGTCAGCGCTATAAGCGTCACCTTTCAACTTGCACCAGCCATCCAATGACATTCCAGAATCATGAGATCTGAATATTACACCAAGGCAACAGACATTACCGTAAAGTGTTAGTCTAGGGTCGCGAAAAAAAAAGAACAAGAATATATAAATGCAATAGAAATTCGACCTCTTGCGATTTAGAAATGAATTTTGTGCAAAACAACACAGAACGTTTTATATTACCGTTTATCTTGAGGACTAATATTTATTATAGCTGGTAGGGGCTATTCTGTTATAGGCGAATTGTCTCGAGTTGGCCAATCAAAACCCGACAGCTCTACACGGCCAGAGAAGAATAAAAGACAGAGAGAGATGCGGCATCGTTAATTTTCTGCCCTTGTTAAGTGTGCCGTTCTACTCACAAACTAAACGAGTCGTATATTTTTATGCACAGGTAGTCAGTTAAATATTCTAATGAAAATTCAAATTAGACAACACTGACATTTTATGAAAAATATTTTTATGAACTACTGTACATCGTACACTTTCATTTAGTATATTAATGAAGCAGAACTGACATTTTCCTGGGAAGAAGTTCCAGATTGAATAACTTGGAGTTGGTCATTGTTCGCCTGTAGCGCACGTCCAATAAATGTCCCGAAGGAATGTATTTCAGTAGGCAAGCAATTCCATTTAACACTGATTCACAGTTGTGGATCTTGTTGGTTTCCCCCTTTTCTTTGTTCAAGCACCTTTCTTCCCGGTGAAAGAGCTTCACGAACCCTCGACGGTTCTTGTCATACAGAAAAAGATTCTGCTCATGAAAACGCAGTGAAGTGCAGACATAATAGACAGACAGTGAGAGCAGACGCAAAGGTAATGTGAACTATTGGCCTGAAGACAAGAAGGAAGCCTGTGAAGACCGGATAAGGGGATAACGAGAAAAGGAAAAAAAGATTATCGAGAATGTGAGCATGTGCACTGTTCGACGGTCTCCACAAGGGGGAGACAACGCACAGTGTTATTTTCTCTTCTGTGTCCATAAGAACATGATACTTGAGTTTCATTTGTTACCAGGCCAGCGTGAACTCTGACATGGCTCAAGAAGCACCAGCACTTGACAAAAGTCTTTATTCCAGATTCTTTCGCTTCAGTGCAGCCAACTATTGGGGTGACAGTGGATGTGGCTGGTCGGCTGCCTGGACTGTTGAAACCAAATTGGAGAAAGATATAAAGATATTGGAAAGGGGGAGTGAAAGGTAGAATTCCTGTTATTGCTTGTTCATTTTTTAAATGTTACCACAGCCATCACAGACAAAGGTCTTATTTCTGATATGCTGTCAAAAAGGAGCAATCCCTGTGTTAATCCTTCCCTGTGCAGCGGACACAGAGATGTTGAGGGACCATCTCTCGCACAGGGTAAAACTGATACCACAGCCCCTAGATACAAACATCACCATGTTTCAGCTGCTTTTTTTGTACATTTGCTTCATCCCCCAGTGGTACACAGACAACATAAACATTGTGAATACAGCACCAAAAATAAGTTATTCTTAGGACCGCCCACATTTACGGTGTTAGGAGACTGCAAATAACAATTAGAAAACAAATAAACAAAAAATTAATTCCCCATACTTTGTTTTACACAGCACTAAATATTTTTATTCATCAACTACCCTCCGAAATCCTTGCTTCCATTTTGGCACCCTTCCATTTAAACCAAAATGGAGGTCTGGCTAAATCCTGGAAGCCCTGCTTGCGTAGCACCGAACTCAAGCCCAGACAACAAAATAGTGTAATTACGCAGGCCTGTTCGTCTCTCATTGCAACTTGAATTGCGCCAGGACCGTGATACACGCAAAGGGTGAATTTAATAAGTCAAGATGTTGAAGTGACATAAGAGGGAGATTATAATGAGCACTGCACAATGGAAATCAGGCAGTAATCAAGTTACCCACAAAGTGGAGTATCGCAGACATTATTACAGACATCCACCATTATGCATACCCTCAAATTGGGATATCTTTGCATCATTACTCCTTTCAGTGCTAGCTCTTTGTTGAAATGATAAGGGGCTGGTAGTGCGGTATAGTGTTCAGAGTATAGGTTTGGAAATGAGAGGCTGCAGTTCAGCAGTATCCCGACCGGTGTTGGGTTGCGTCAGACATAATGCTTCGCATGCAGACCAAACAGTTCCCATTTTGTTTCACAAACCACAAAACCTCAAAGCAAAGAAAAGCGCTCTTGCAAACTCCATGGGGATTGAAGGCTTCCTTCTCGTCTCTGCTATGGATGATCACTTTGCGGAGTGATATTTTTTCCGTCGTCTAAACCAGTGAACTCTGTATCTCTTTCAAAGTTGACTTGAATCTGGCAGTGGTTTTTTTAAACAATGTCATGGTTTGTCAGGTCATATTTAGGGGTCAGCCTGATAGTTTCCAGGGGGTACAGTACACCAACTCACTTTGTAATGATTAACTATGTCATTCCTTAGCAACAAAAACAGAAAACAACACGGCAACTAAATAAAAATTTTAAAATCCCTCAGTGGTTATTTATATAGAATAGAATATATAAATTTCAAGCTAAAGGGTTAATTAAATTCACTCTGCAGTTATACCCTTAATTTTCAAGACTATGACACAATATGTTTGTATATGTGTATGTCTTTGATTTTTACAAATATTTAAACTGATGACTTTTCAGAAATACGATTTGTTAATATAATTACCAAACTCTGTCAGAAGTTTAACATAAACAAGCTCTGCGGTATTTCGCTAAGAGCACTTGATTACAGAGTCTATCTGTATTCAATATCCCTGCAAGATAACAAACCTGACGGACAATAGCTATACAACGAAAAAAGCTTTTTTCAAGGCCATCTCTGAAGCAAAGTTCATTTTCGTCCATAGCAACTATCTCCAACTAACATCAATATATATAGACAGAGGAATGTATGCATCGCAACCGCTTGGCACTGGAACTCATGCATACTGCTTGTGCCAATTACTTCTCTCATACTTTGATAGTGATAGTGTTCCAGCATCTGAGCAGTCAGATTTTGTATGTCAAGGTTCATATGCAGTCAGGGTTTATAAGAGTCAGGGTGAATTAACAATGAATTAATATCGGACATTTTACTGTGCATATTTTATGACTGGCATATTCAAATAAACAAACACAGGTGTTTTGTGCTGTATTTATTTATTTATTTATTCATTAAATACATTTTTATGTTCCTCACAAGTTTTTAAAGAACATCTGAGTGATAGTTTGTAAAGATATATATACACACATACACGCGCGCACACACACACATACACACACAGAAAGACAGAGTGGGCAAAAGAAAGAGAAAGACCAGGAAAGTCTTACACACAGCACACACACATACACGCACACACACATACACTCACGTGTTCCATCTTTACCATGGCAGAATCATCAGCAGAACAGGGGAAATTGTTCAAACAGCCTAATGGTAATGGAAACTACCAGAATGATTCCATGGCACAGAAAAGGAAGGATTTAGGCCACTTTACTGTGTCCTTGATCTCCTGTCAGTCTGACAACTGACACGGAACAGACCACACAAGAGCACAGACTAAATCGCAATCTGACTCACCAAATACAAACACACATGCACACCCACTCCCACACAGCACACATATACTGCAATGTACTAACCACACATGCCAAGAAACAGGTAGTAATATCACTCATAATTAAAGATAAATTTGCTTTCTTTTTTAAAATATGAGAAACATATTTTTTTTTTCCACATCACAACATCTTAAAATTTTTCATTTTCATTGAACATGAATTTTCATTTTTATTTATTCTTAATTCTAAGGCATCCACAAGGTGCCATTTGTCTGTGTGTGTGTGTGTGTGTGTGCGTGTGTGCATGTGTGCGTGCGTGTGTGTGCTACATGTGTCTGTAGGTACTATGCCTTTAAAAGTCATAGTATCTGTAGTCACAGCCGGCTGCCTTCAACTGATGCAGAAAGAATATTTACAAAAGCTAAAAGGTGTTTGCCGGGAGAGGGAAATGTGTGTGTGTGTGTGTGTGTGTGTGTGTGTGCGTGCGTGTGCATGTGTGTGTGCGTGCGCGCATGTGTCTGCATGTCTCTGTGTGTGTCTGTGTGTCTGTGTGTTCTGAATAAAGCTTTGCAAAGTGTGTGAGACACATTGCAAATGTGTTTGCATTGATCTGTCTTTTTCGTATGTCTGTTCCAACACTAACACAACAGTGTGGGAACAGAGAGTGAGCTGAAATAAGAACTGTAGCTCAGTTCAATAGAGGTTAGTAACAAGCGATACGAGAGTACAGGAAAGACAGGAAAACGCATATCTTGTATGATGCAACGCAGTGCAAAAGGGGAGGGAGGGAGAGAAACGGCAACATAAAACAGTTCAACACGACAGGCGTGAAGAGGATGAGAGGAGAGGAAGGGGTGGAAGAGAGGGGAGGAATAACGGCAGGTGGAATTGGGAATGTCAGGCTGCGTGGGACGGGGCGATGGGACAGCCTTATCTCCCTCAGATCTTGATCTCGGTGCGGAAAGTCTGAGCGTGCTCGTGCTTGGCCGGGTGTCTGCGAGCCTTGACGGTCAGGGTGCCACCGTCCCCCAGTGATGATGTCACAGAAGTAGGGTCCACGTCCTCCGGCAGCTGGCACTTGTGGGCAAAAGTGTTCATCACTGTGCCATCCGTTGCCAACTGGGCGGGCAGTGGTGGGGAGACAAGGAGACAGATGGGGGAAGAAGAAGAATAAGAAGAAGTAAAATTAGTCAAGGCACTCCTTATGTGTGCACTTATGTAAAAAAAAATCATAGTTAATCATGGCTGAAAAACAATAATAGTTTTCCCATGTATAGTTTCATTATTTATTTAATGGAAAAAAATGAAGTCATACGTGAATGCTTTGTTAAGTCGGTACGCTTCCCTCATGACAGTGTTAGGTAAGCTTTACAAAAGCCTTATTAAGTGGCGGTCAACATAAACATGGCCGATGGATAAATTAAAATGAAAGCAATATCCCTGTCTGACTTGTCCCTGTCTGAATGTGTCCTCACCCTCTTACTGTCTCTCCCACACACGCACACACACACACGCGCGCACACACACACACGCGCACACACTGACCCACACAGAAGGTGAATTAGGAGGGAAAGAAGGCCCGGCGTGACTCACCTTCTCGGCGCGAACCTCGATCTGGTTGTTGGAGGTGGTGACGATCACGTCCTCGGGGGAGAAGTCACTGACGTCCACGGTGAACTGGTACGTGTCCCCCATGGTCCTGATGTTTCCCGCCGGCCCTGACAGGCCTGTGTCAGAGGGGAACCACGAATCCCACATTCACCCCAGTTCATTCACACTTCAGCTTCCCCCTAATCGACATCATGGTTTCACAGAAAGGACCTGTGTCGTTATTTGCAGGGTAGATCGCAGGCAAAACACCTATGAGAGCACAAATCTATCTGACCCTAAGTGACCACAATTTCTTTGTGATGATAATTTGTATATCGTCAGGTGCTTGTGCACAGATCTGTGACTCTAGGCAGTATATTTTATGTCCACTGATGGATGTGAAAATATTTGCAACCGTAGTATACCTTAGTGCACATTAATGACAGCGTGTGTCACATGTTTGTAAGTGGGCACACTGTAAAATGTCCAGCGTTAATTCAACTCTAACAGAGTGCATGTAACTCCATGAGAGTTTATTTAACACTGCCTGTTTCACTGTGCGTGACTACGCGTGTTGGAGTCTTGCCCGCTACTCGCTCGTGCGCACGCACAAGCAGTCATGCGAGACCTCGCGCGCGTGTGTGTGTGTGTGTGTGTGTGCGACTGTGTACCCCCGGTTGCCGTGCAACGGTCCGGCCCCGTCTCCTCGGCTCGGGCGTCACTCTGCCGTTCCCCCTCGGTGAGGTCACAGGCCTGGCTCGGTGCCGCGCATTCCCTCGCGCGAGGAAGCCCGTGAACCACCCCCCACCCCCCGAACCTGTCCCCTCTCCCCTCTCCCCTCTCCCCTGCTCCCTCCCTCCGTGGACGTTTTAACATGCCGCTCATGGTACCAAAATACCCTCCCCGCCCGCCCCCCCCCCCCCCCCCGAATTCACCCACAGCCTTTGGCGTGAAGTGAGCGCATTTAGTCAAAGCACACGCATGCATGCAGCATCACGTAACCACACACCCAGCGTCAGTGTCTATCCTCCGCCAAAAAGCGTACTAATAAAACATTTTTCCAAATGTATTACTCAGATAAACATACAGAGAGAAGGGTTGTATTGTGAATGTATGAAAAGGCTTATTTATACCTTACATTTAATATATGCAAAACCTTGCAAACAATAATTATAAAATGCATTGAATTGTCTTTTCATGATTTAAAAAAATGGGTTTGAAAATGATATGGCAAATTTATAACTATATTGTATTAGAGGTTTATCATATTATAATGCATATGTACACCACAAATACTTCCAGATACAAATACAGTAAAAATATATTATATAATACATATTTCATTGAATTAAATATGATACGAATACATTTTCATTTAAAAAGTGTAATTTTATGCAATGGAAATATGATTATTTTGGATGATTTGCCTGCCGGAGTGAAGGTGGTCCCGTATGAAGCACAGATGCTAAAAAAAAAAGGAGGGAAACTCAGTGTACACCCAGCAGGCTCACCTGGGAATCCAATCGCGTTGTCCCGGGCCGGGCGCATGAAAGACCCGAATTCATCCGCAAAGAGCCCTCGACCCTTTTCCATGTAGGGGCCGGTGGTGGAGGAGGAGGAGGACGAGGAGGAGGAGGAGGTCTGGTGGACGCTGCGCTCCGATCGAAAGGCGGAGGAGTTGGTCAGACTCATCGATGTCCAGGTGCGTCGGAGGCGAGAGCTTCGGGGACAGGGGAGGGCCCAGGGGCGCTGGGGAAAGCACAGTGTCAGTCAGAGGGCACAGGAAGAGGATCCCTTCAGACGCCGACGGCGTGGACGACCGATTCCCCCAATTTACACGGCTCAGGAACAAGAAGTATATCCACTTAAGTCCTTAGAGGGTCCACGGTATCCTGCCCTTCGTTTTCTGAGTTTTCTCTTCCCTGTCCTGTTCTGTCCTTTTGTTTTTTCTCCTGGACCTCCGGCGTCTTTGATTAGTCTGTGTCCCACTACTCTCGTCTTTTCTCTCTCTCTCTCTGAGTATCCCTCCCTCTGTTACACACACACCCCTCTCAGATTATAGTGAGCTTTCGGGCATGCCTGGTGGGTCTGGCTTTTATAATGTGGAGGTGACTGATGGCTCTTTGTAAACTCCCCCCCCCCCCGCCACCATTCCCCCCCTCCCCATTCTCTCTCTCTGTGCACTTGGGGAGTTTTGACTATAACCGTGTGCTAAATTTATCATGTGAGACAGAGGGGGAGAGCGTGTCCGTGTGTCAGCGGTTGGAAAAGTTTTTTGCGATGAGGGCATGGGGTTGAGAAAGTGCTCCTGACAAAGATGGGGGGGGGGGGAGGGAGAGACAGAGAGAGAGAGAGAAAAAGGAGAGAGGCAGGGACGAGTGAGTGAGTCAACAGATGGCATTCTGGGCCCGGCTCGTTCACTCCCCGAAATGGGCGCCCAATTCCTTCCCTCTCTCCTGTAGTCCATCACAGTCTTCCTCGCCCTTCTTCAGCATGCTGGAGAAATTATGTCTGAACTTTTGTTCATGTTTCCCATGATACCCAGGACGTTACACATTCCTCGCATCAACATCAACACCCTCACACTCCTTGTGGAATGGCACATTAGGTAACAATGCTGACAACAAGCTAACTGCAAAATGACATCATTGGCACGACTGTGTTCCCCTCCTCAACGGCTCTCATCCTCTGTTTGGTGAGCTCTCATCTCTGTGTCACCTCATAATCTGAGCACATAATATCCTCCTGAAACCCAGAAAAAAATATAAAAGTTTAAGTTTTTTTTTTCCACATAATACAAGGGTCTGGGATATCATAGTGAAAATATTTTCAAAAATATTCTTTTATTATTATTGCGGTTTCAGCAAAATCTCTGTCTGTCTGTCTCTCTCTCTCACTTGATTGTTATTTTCCCAGCATGTGGTGAAAACAATCACTCAACTGTATCAAACCCATTCTCTCTCTCTCTCTCTCTCTCTCTCTCTCTCTATATATATATATATATATATATATATATATATATGTATATATACATATAGATAGATAGATAGATAGATAGATATATAGATAGATGTAATTCGAATTAGCTTGTTCATTGTAGAAAACAGCTTTCAGCCACATATCTTTACGCCCCCAAAGCTTGGAACAGCATACCACTGTCAGTTCGCATGTCAGAATCATTTGACATTTTTAGAAAGGATCTAAAAACATATCTGTGTAATTTAGCTTTTCAACAGAGACTACGCAACTCAACCCCACCTCCCACATTCTTTTTATTATCATGTATTGATTCTATTTGTTTTGTTGTTTTGGTTTTTCTTTTCTATTCTTATTGTAGTCTTTGGTGTAAAGTTTTGTGTGCTTTTATTGAATGTTCTTATCGATCTGCTTAGATATGTTTTTGTACAGCACTTGTGAGCTGCTTTTTGCATGAAAGGTGGCACATGAATAAAAATAAACTTGAAAATATCTGTTGAAAATATCTTTTTAAAACTGTTGTCCTAGTTTTGAAGTAATGCTGGAAGTAACAGAGGGTGAGATCTGTGTGTATTGCGCCCAGTGGAATTAGGTAACCTTGTATACGCACTATTGCGCGTCTGATTACCTGACCTCCACCCCACGACAGAAGAAGCCCAATAAACAGAGACCATGGGACAGGCGCAGCTGTCTCTCGCCTCATTAGGTCCAAAAGCGGAGCCTGGCGGGGCGTCCATTTTCTGGGCTCCTTGGGTGACCTTGATAATCATTCCCGGAGGGGAGGAGTGTGGGGGGTGGGGTGGTGTGGGGGGTGGGGTGGGGTGGGGGGGGGGGTCTCTTCCTTTTCCCTCAAATGCAGCTCGGCGAGATCACCTGGTATTCAGAGAGACCCCCTCCAGACACACCACACCTCACTGACCTTTAAGACTTAAGCAGTTAAAAATATGTCGGCAGCTCATGGGAACTGAGGCATGAGCTGTTAAGATGCTCTTCCTGTAACACATCAGTGTTCATTAAGTACCGTAAACCCAGGGTGGGGGGGGGGGGGGTTATTTTACTGGAAAGTGACACTTTAGTGCTTTCCTGTGCAAGTACTTTGTGGGGCATGCAATATAATGTCACTGTTGGTTTTATCTAGTATCAGTATTCTTATTATTATTGCATCAATGATTTTAAAAAAAGTATTATTTACAGAATAGAATTCCATTTTCTTAAAGTTATTCACTGCTCAATCCTCTCTGTGACACTCCACAGTCCGGCCTGTCGATTGTTGTTGTACTATTAAAGTACACAGTGACTCTCTGTTCCGGCCCCTGTCAGTTTAAACTTTGAAGTGCTTCTCTGATTGTCTAAATTCAGCCTAGCAACTCGCTGCCTGTCCACCCGCGAACACTTGTCAGCAGCCGACACTGTGTACAAGCATGAGCGCGTTTCTATTCTAGAGGGATGAGTGCAGGACAGAAAGGGAGATGGAGTGAAACAGAGAGAAAGAACCCGCATTTTAAAATAATCGGCCAACCCAGATTACAGTTACTGACTGCTAATGACAATCAATGACTGTTAGATCTGCAAGCCATCACACAGTTATCTTGATATATTGCAGGCATGTATTGCACGGAGAAAGGAGGGAAAAAAAGAAAGTAAAAATTTCAGGGGTATATACAGGGAGCGTATCGACTGGCGGTAGGCATTTGAAATATGGACGGAGTGTAGCACAGTGGGTAAGGAACTGGGCTTGTAACCGAAAGGTCGCAGGTTCGATTCCCGGGTAGGACACTGCCGTTGTATCCTTGAGCAAGGTACCGAAATTGCTTCAGTATATATCCAGCTGTATAAATGAATACAGTGTAAAAATGCTGTGTAAAAGTTGTGTAAGTCGCTCTGGATAAGAGCATCTGCTAAATGCCTGTAATGTAATGTAATGTAAATATGAAACGCATGTGGCGAGGGCGTCCGTGTTCACGAGCGTGTTCCTGAGAGAGAGGAAACGCGGGGTTGAGGGTTGACTATCGCAGTATCAGCGATCGTGACAGCGAGCGCTTTTACTCCCACAGCTTCGGGACTGACATTGAGCTGCCCTCCGCGGGGTCGCCGACAGCAACACAGGAAACCGCAGATCGCGGGACGGAAAACTTCAGCGCCAGATACGGCCAGGGGGGTAACTGCCCCCAAACAGCGCTCCGAACTCATACCTCTGTTCTCGTATTACCCCCCACCACCCCACCCCGTACATCAAATGAGATTAGATTAGATGCGATGCACAGCCCATTTCAATTCAGCTGCAACTGTGCTCCAGTTACCAATGAACGAGCTGAAAGAGTGCTTTAACAGAAACCCTATGAAATGTGGAAACAGAACATAACAGGAGCTTCTGTAGAGAGAGAGGAGAGAAAGAGAGACAAACAGGCCTTGGATTGCAACCTTTCTTTAGAGCCTGACTTATAAGCAAATACTAATCACAAACCCAGAGAGGCAGAAGTTCTCAGAAAAGGCCTTTTGGTGGGACCAATCACCCCCTGCCTACTTTGTAGGCAGATACACAAATATCGGCCAATAACAGGGCAGTTTCCCCTCTCTCTCTCTCCCAGTTGCCGTGTGTTACATAACCTGTCCAGCGCCACTGCCCCTTGCTCTGATTCACTGCCGCTTCTATTTATATCTTTAACAGAGCACACTGTGGCACGGCGGAATATGCGATCACACAGGTAACTCCACACCCACGGACGGCGAGAGCCATTTATGATTTATGAGCGTAAGCTTCCTGAACTCCAGCAAACCTGCCGTTTAAAAGGCCCCCATGGGCTATTATTTAAAAAAATGATTCATATTTTTATTGCGGTTGCCATAGATATAGATGCAGTTGGAAATTAATTTAGTACGCCGCAGGTGAAAAGCCCATATAAAGTTTCATTTTCTGTTTGTTTTTTTAAAATGTAAATTCCTGCGTGTTCAACCTTTTTTGCGGGGGGGGGGGGGGGGGGGGGGCAAGAATAAATAACTTTCATATAACGTAATGCTTGAGGTACAAAAATGGAAGGCTGACAAACGTGAAGGGCTGGGAATCCGGCATGCGGACGCTAAATGGTATTTGGGCAGTTATTCATTGGGGTGAGGATGTGACATTCAACACACGGTCTGTGTCATTAATCACAACGCTACCACCCCCCTACCGCCGCCCCCCCCCTGCTGACTCGACACTGTCCCACTTTACGGGGGAGCAAATCTGCCTTTCAAAACAAAACCTAAACTGTCCACAGCATTGGTTTTTATGAGGTATCACTGTTTTCAGTGTTCACTGTTTTTTTTTTTTTTTTTTAATAATTCAAAAACTATTGAGAGATGGAGAGAGAGAGAGAGAGAGAGAGAGAGAGAGAGAGAGAGAGAGAGAGAGAGAGAGAGGAGGGGGTTGATACAGTTGATTGCTTTCACCACTTACCGGGCAAAACAGCGAGTGCCATGACAGCCTGTGCCAAAAGCACTTGGTATGCTGATGCATGGCTTGCTGAGCAACAAAAACACAAGAGGAATTCTGGGATATAAGAAAAGCAGTTGGTGTGCACACATGAAGGAGCCGGTGGAAATTTCAGTGTGCCAGTGCCGATTATCGCAGATCTACTGTTGTGACACGGGTTCTCTTGTGCGTCTCTCTCTTATGCAAGAATACATAATTTCATGCACTGCCGCGTGATCGACGGTTGGCTTTTTTCCCCCTTCGTTGAGCACCAGGTTTCGTCAATCAACAGAAAGATAATGAGTTCTTCCCCACTGTTGGCGATAATCCCCAGCAATGCATCACAAAAGAACCGGGCAATTTAAGATCCGCTAAAAAGTTCCTTCAGAATAAGGATCATGGTAACCCTTCTGAGAATTGGACAGGCTGCATGCCAATAATTAATGTTCAGATTAAATTTTTTAGAAACAGCACGCTCCATTATTTAATTTTCACTGGTGGGTATGCCAGGGGCACACTTACTCCTCAACTCCAACACAGTGACATAGCTCACCATCGCCATCTCAATCTTCCTGTTCGCATCTCTTTGGTTCATCCATCTCTATCCCCTTAAGTCATTCTTAATTGCTTTCATAACATTATTATCAACATTCTGACGTACAGAATGGAGAACAGGACTGTATGCAACTGATATTGTATTCTTTCCTAATTAGCTGTGTCTCCCCTGTCTCCCTCCCTCTCCCTGGCTCTCTCTCTCTCTCACCCTCCCTCTCCCTCTCCTTCCCTCTCTTTCTCTCCCTCCTCCTCCCTTTCCCTCTCTCTTACCCCCCCCCCCCCCCCCCTCTCTCTCTCTCTCTCTCTTTCACAATCAGCAGGGTGTGAATAAAGGCTATTTTCAGGCAGGAAACAGACATATAATTGTGCGGGCTTGTTATCTTTGTTGCACGGCCGTCTGCTTCCCAACAGGTTAAGTCATGATGAAGCCCTGAGTGGAAACCTACGGCTTCCATTCCTACCTCACCGGGAAATGAAACTGCTTCATTACTTCAAACGGTAATCGATAAGCAGTAATCAGTTAAGCAGACCGCAGACCTGTTTCCTGTTTCCCAATGTCTGACAGCACGGTCACGTCTTTTCCCGTTCCTAATTTGTAGGTTTATTAAAGTACACATGTGAAGAGATGGGAATAGTTGTGAATCCGATTCGTACAGCACTATGGTACTTATGACAGCCATGTGCAATTGCAAAGCTAGATCTCAGGTTATGTGGGTGTGGTTCGTGACAATCTGTGAAAGTGGAATTATGTCCACTGTTTTCTGGGTGAATGTATGCATATGTATCCATATGAGTGTGTGTGTGTGTGTGTGGTCAGTATTTTGATATCAAATGCAAACTGGTTCTATGAATGACACAACACCATAAATATTGTTGTTCTTATGAACTGAACCACTTGTAAACATTTATATGCTTCAGTTAACTGAATATAGAAACATTAAACAAACGTAGAAGAATATCAGATTAACAGTAATATACAAATACTTGACTTTGAATCTCTGTGTCTCACAAGCTTTGTTCAAAATTATATTCAGCTTGACAATTTATGCAATCATATAATTTCTGCATCCAAAAAACAGCACATTACAAAATTCAGTTTTCATGTTATACAGTGTTAAAAGATTCTCCTGTCCTCACTGTAGAATATTCTGACATACACACATCCTAGCTGCTAGCAATGATCAGTCAGTAATTCTGTCTGTTGAAGGCTCTGGGTTGAAAATGGCACCCATTTTCTGTTTTTGACGGTCATCAATCGAACATTTTCATGTCTCATATTTTGTATGATGTTGATTAATAGCTGCCGTTTCACTGAAAACATCTAAAACATAAATACTATATTTGTCATAAACCCACACAATGTGTTATATGGCATCAAACTCCTATCAGCCAAGATGAGATATTTATGCAATATTTTGTCCGTTCTTGATTTATTATTCATTCATAAATTATTTCCTTTCATTTTCACTTTTTCATAATAAGGGCAAGGCTACAATATTAAAAGGTTTCGGCATTCTACTTTCATGGGCGATGTAATTCTTTTAGCTGCCTTATTATACCATATTCAAATAGGTTACCACATTCATGCAAGTTAATTAGGGAATTACGTCCAATCAGATCAGCCTTAGAATAGGTCGGAAAAAAAAGTTATTATTTCTGGTATCAAATACAAAAAAATGATGCAAATACCGTGCTGTAGAAATGGACTGTGATCCTCATAGACGTATTCAAACCCATCCAAACATCTAAAATGAGCAAGTAAAACTATATACATATATCCAACTTATTTGTACAAATTTCCAGTGGCCAGTGTTCTTCCAATGCAAGCTTTGTCTGCTGAGATGGCCACAGCTGGTCGGCCCTTTATGGTTGCCACTGGAGTTGCTTCAGATCATGAAGTTTCATTTACGGGTCAGCAGCAGGACTGAATCATTAAATGCCTGAATCTATCCCATGTTTTCAAACTACAAGCGTGATTTTGATGTCCCTCTTTAGTGGAAATTAGCGAAAATGATAGGCAACACCGAGTAAGGATTAGCTCACAGTCACAGGACACAAGAGGACGGTACATGGATTGTGCTTGAGATCCACTCTTTATGCTGGTCCATCTGTTTGATTTTTCAATGTCTATAAATTATTGTCCCAATAAGAAAATAACCAATGTTCAGTGGTAGCTGATGACGTCACACCTACTTTAGTTCACACCTTAGGGCAAAAAACAACACAAAGGCCTTATTCAGACTGACCCCCACGTACAGCAATTGGACAAAGAGACCAGCAGTCAGTCACTGAAGCGACATCGAGAGGAAGCGGACATTCCGTCAGCACAACCTGAATCTCTTGTCCAGTGTTTCTCAATCGATTCCTATTGAAGTTAGCAGAGTGTCTTACATCATCCATCTTAGCTGTTCAAGTGGGTCGAAATATGAATCAGTTCTCCAAGCTGCGTCACTAGATCAACATGGGAGGGAAAGCGAGATGACGGCTTTCCAGTGGAACAGCTTTCCCAACCTGACCCCTTCTTATTAAAAATATGGTTCTTGGCAGCCATTTACACTCTTGTGAGCTAATGCTTATAATGGGTACAAGAAGAGGAAGAAAAACAATGAAGTTAAAAAAGAGAGCTTTTAAATCTAATTGTAGAAAACTTCATCTTCAGAGAGGGAGCCACTGTCTGTTTGCCGAATGGCGTTGGTGGGGAAGGTCCTCCTCTCCTGCAGGGGGCGCTGTGCATCTGGCTGCCAGGGGGAACTAGCTGAGCAAGATGGGGTTGAGGGTGGCAAGGGAAGGGGGCTTGAGTCCTGGCTAACGTCCTGGCTGATGCTATAGAGGCGCTGAGGCGCACCTACATCGTCCAGAAGGATTCGAGAGAAAAAGAGGCCGTCGGGGTCTGAGAGAGAAGAAGAAGAAAAGAAAACAGTCCAGAAAATAAACCGTCGAAAAATAACGGCAAAATCATGAAAACAAACAAAAAAGAGGACATAGGAGAGAAGAAGGGATGAGACAGAGAGGAAGAAGGGGTCTGGTTACAAAATATAAGCTCTAACCACCTCAAGCATTCCCAGTCACAAGTCCTTTATCCCTAGGGCTTCTTTGCTGTGATAGAAAGTACAGGACAGTGACACACCATGTACACGTAAGTCCTATGTGACGGTGAGGGCGTTGCACCTGTCCAGGCAGTTCACCTTTTTATTAATTCTCATTTCCCTGGTGACTCCCTGGGGAATCCGTATGAGCTGCTGTCACATTGCATTGTCTGGGGCAGGCATTACGAGGAGATTCATGCTCATGCAGACATATATGAGCACAGAGTGAGCGGCAGGCATTAATAATGGATTGCAGCAGTCTGGACTGAGCGGGAAGCACCTTAATGTCCATGGCTGGACCCTGTCTTTCCCATCTCTGTCTCTCAAAATAATAGCTGTTTGACCTATTTTTTCCATTTTTACATAAAAAGTCCATTATTGCATTGCTCGATGGATCAGTGTGTATTTAGTAGAAAGTAGTTTGGCTCAATATTTTAATATATTTGTAATATGTCAATATATTCAAGCGTGGAAGGAATACTGATACAGTCTGATGAATAGAGTTCAGCTGCATATGGTATCAGTGGGAAGTAGAAGATGGATTAATAGCAGGAGGTCATTGGTTCTTTATGGGGATCAGTAACAGGAGGGGTTTGGTCAAGTGTTGGGGTTAGTATCAGGGGTTGAGTCAGTGTTGGGTTTAGTATCAGGGGTTGAGTCAGAGTTGGGTTTAGTATCAGGGGGGTTGAGTCAGTGTTGGGGTTAGTATTAGGGGGTCGAGTCAGTGTTGGGGTTAGTATCAGGGAGTTGAATCAGTGCTGGTGTTAGTATCAGAGGGTTGAGTCAGTGTTGAGGTTAGTACCTTGCAGAGGGGCGTAGGTTCCATTGGGCTCATTGTGTTGTTGCTGGGGTGACCAGGCGCACATGGAGGCCTCAGCAAGGGCGAACTGTTCCGCTACTCCTGAGAAATAGAGAGAGAGAGAGAGAGAGAGAGAGAGAGAGAGAGAGAGAGAGAGAGTCAGTGCCTCCGGGGAAGTTGCAGAATGGCACAATAAATGTCAATACATGCACACGCACATTTAGAGTACAGTCAGTTCAATTAGCGGTTTGGCTAATTAAAGCGTCTTTCCGTGCCTAAGCGACACCGCTAAAGGCTGACCTGCCGCAAAGCGAGCCGCTTTGATCTCCTCAGCCAGGTGAGAGTAGAGCTGCTCGTCCTCCGCAAGCTCCGCCCCAGCCCCGCCCCAGCCACACCCCTCCCTCCGCCAGTCACAGCCGGCTCCGCCCCCAGCGCTCCACCCCTTCCACTCGATGAGGTGCGCGACGCGACCCTGCGCCATGGCAGTGGGCTTGGTGATGTGCTCCTTTATGGTGGCCACCAGACCTGCCACGGAGAGAGGGAGGGAGGCACAGTAAGAAAGGAAGGAAGAAAGGAGGCGGGCAAAAGAAAGGGTTGGAGTAATGGAGGAATAATGGCAGCAACAACAACAAAAAAATCAGAGGGATAGAAACATTGCTTGGTTGTAAATGTGAAGGAGCTAGCCACAGACGCAGGCTGTCTTGAACATTGCATGGCAAGCATGGTTCAAGCCTGGTCTTTGCCGTTTTCCAGTTACTGGATTGGGAATCCGGTGGCTTTGTGCTGTTGGAGACGGGGTAGCCAGAGACCTTCGTGGTCTTTATGTCTGCATAAGCGTCTGAAAACTGTGCGGTGGCTACCAGCTGTCATCAGTGTGAGCTATCGCTCGCTCCCAACAGCTGCTCATTCTCCTCTGGTGCTCTGCGAGCGGCATTGTGGGAAAAGAGCCAATGGGTCGCAGGTGAGAGGATCAGCAGAGTGCATACACTGCAGCTTGCAAAAAAAAATATAAATACTTCAATCAAACCACCATTACAGTTAGCCATGATTTCAATACCACTGACTGGCCACTGGGAGGCAGCCAAGAGAATTCTAATATAAATTCTTCTTCCCCAGCCTCCATTTCCCCAAGAAATTCACCCACATTTGCTCCACTTATGTACTGAGATAGAACTCTTTTTGACTGACTATGTAATTACACTGGCAGGATTAAAAGAGCTTTCATTGACACTGACTGAAAAAGTGATAATGGCTTCAGAAACAACTTTCTGAACAGAGACACAGAGCTGGAGTGTGTGTGTGTGTGTGTGTGTGTGTGTGTGTGTGTGTGTGTGTGTGTGTGCTTGTGTGGTGTCTGTGTGTATGCGTATGTGTGTGTGCATCATTTTTCTACATTTGAAAAGCTGAAAGAAAAACTCCTTGAAAAAAATGTATTCAATTGCTATTTAGAAACATCTATTCAATACATCCCTACTCAGAAAATAGCTATGTAATTTTGTACGGAACAACATGTAGGGAAAATAAAAACCTGTCTTTTGAACCATCTGCAGAATAAAGGGGAAAAGAAAAGCACAGCCAGTCCAAAGCTGTAATATAACCGACCCCCCTCCCACGCAGTCCCAATCTGAGGACCACCCAAGGATCTAGATCTCATTTCAAATTTGGGGGGGGGGGCAACAAACAAATGTTCTTAAAAAAAATTTGGGGGGGGGGGGGGGGTGTGGGGGCAGGCATTAACGGTTAACAGTACCATCCGATCAAACATGATTACACTGGGGGAGTTGTAGGTGGGGGAGACATGTCCCCCATCGCCCCCTGGGATCTATGTCCACAGGACCTCTACGGCACTACAGCCCACAAACACCCCACTTCTCAATTACACTTTTAAAGCAGTTCTGTGAAGATGTCTTTGAATGTTCATATTTGTCCATATATGTTTCTTAGTCCAAGTTCTTAGTTCCTTCTTTTTTTTTTTTTTACTTTTTACTTTTGGGCCGAAAGTCATATTCATATTTCATTATTAGTGAGTGGGTAACATTCATTTGACCCATTGGTGACGCTCTGGCATAGAGAAATGCAATTCCAGTGGGTACACTGTAGGATTCAGATTTAAATTGCAACAGAGAGAGCAGGGGCGAGAACTCGGTAGAGCGTGGAGAATTGCAGAGTGACAGAATTATAATAGAAAGAACTAATATTATGCAGGCGTGGTCTTCAGTCCAAATTAATGGGGGAATGGAAAAACATGGGATGCAGAGAGGTGAGAGGGAGGAGAGGGAGGCACAGAGAGAGCAGGAGCGAGAGAGAGAGCCTATCAGAATGAGAATGCGTGATTACATCAGCAACCACTGCTAAAAAAAAGCAACCACGTTCTTTGATTACTGATTTCCGATGAAAACTAAACTAAGGATATCAATATCAGGCATTCCGTGTGGGTGCGTGTGTGGTTGTGTGCACATGAACTCCCATGTTTTTGTATGCATGTGTAACGCTATTGATTATGCAGGTCTTTTTGGGTAAGATGTGCCTTTATTGCCAACGGTCCAGGAAAAATTAAAACGAAAGTTGCACAATCAATCTAGTTACCAATAACGGATAGCTAGGCAGCCATATACTCTCCTGCTTCCGCCCCCCCCCCACCACCACCTCACCCCCCAAAAAAACTGAATTCCCCCCACACAACTGAAATACGTCCCATAAAGGGCCACCAGCCATTACACATGCATGTGTGAAAACATGAGCACATGTACATATATGGGCATGGAAGTCTCACCTATGAGGGAGGAAGTAGCCAGCTCGCCGATGCCATAGCCGCTGTCCTGCCTTTTTCCCGAAAACGTCATGCCTGATGTCTGGTAGCCACCCTGGACACACAGACAGATACGTAGGGACAGCAGAACAGACACACATGTCTGAAGGATGAATGAATTCGCACACACACACACACACACACACACGTGTACACACACACAAATGCACAAACATAGACAGACACAGACACACAGACACGCACGCACGCACGCACGCACGCATGCACGCACGCACACACAAATGCACAAACCCCTGCACACACATACAGACACACACACGCTCAAACAACAGTTCTCAACTGCCTACCACCTGTTAAAAATCTGAATTACCACACTATAGAAGCTGCGAGAAATAAAATGGAAAAGTGGTAATTAGTGAATGTTTGAGATTAATGACTCATTCCTGCCTCTATTTATACAGCATCTTGCACGTATGTCGCTGTACACATAAACGTATGAACAATTGAAAACACTGTGCATGCAATACTTTCATATGATATTTTACACTAGCATACTGTACACATCCTACAAGCTGAGAAACTGGAGAACATTAACGATGCTCAAATACAACTATATTTTCTGACTGCCCTTACACATCTGAGCTCCTCAAGCTTTCTTCCCTCCTGCCCTTACACACCCTCAGACACCTCCCTCTCTCCACGCAGGCCACAAACCTCGGCAGAGGACTGCAGTACCGGCGCTGACAGGTTGGGGGTGCTCTGGAGATATTCTGGGAAATAGGCAAGCAACAATTTTGCGGGGGTTACTTTGGACACCTGTGGCTCGTTTAGCATTCCACCAAAGATTTTACGCAGAACACACAATGACAGAAAATTTTTAAAAAATAATAAAATCCTTATATATTGTGGCTGAAAACATTTACACATTAAACAGTACCAGTGTGAGTACAATGGTAAGTGTGGATGTATGCTATTCTTAGTACCTCTATCAATGTGAGGTTATAATTGATCAAAGAAGGCAGTCCTATTTTCAAAGTACAGCCCTCGTGTTATAATTGCTTTCCCGGTCTACTTTCACGCTGCACTGTGACATTTAATTTTACTTACATTACCTCCAAATGAGCATGCAAATTGGTGCTTCTTGTCAGTTTGCAGACTGACACTCCAGAAAAAAATTAACCTGACTGAAACCACGTCACGTGCCGTTCAAAATAGTGGAACACGTTTTTTTTAATGATTAGCAATACCTTGCGAGAGGCGATTTCCTTGTTTGCTCAGCAACAATACAGCTTGCAGCATTAGGAAAAAATAACTGACATACGATCAGGTGTTCAATAATGATAAATGCTCTCCATCAGCCTGATTGTGTCATATTACATTTACCTGTATTATGCTATATTATGTCTGTTACCTTGGATAAATAAAATCTTGGAAATGAATACACAATGAACATCTTTTATTGTACTGTTGTGAACCTTCATAACAGCCTCTCAACTCCTAAAACAAGGACAAAGCCTAGATGGGCTGGTGACATCACATACAGACAGACAGACACACAGACAGACAGACAGACAGACAGACCGACACTGACCTTTATGACCTTTGCAGAGGCAGGTTCCCATGGTGAAGAGGCGGTGCCTGGGCAGGGTGGCAGCAGGGCTGGGAGGGAGGGGGGGAGCGGTGGAAGTTATCTGTTGGTCGTCACCATGCTGTTGGAAAGTGGGAATGAGAGAGCACGAAAGAGGGACTCACAAAGAGGGACTGGCGGAGAGAGAGAAAGAGAGAGAGAGAGTGGAGACAGGGAGGGCTGGTTCACGTGTGTGGCAGTCCCTTCTGTACGCTCACTGGCTTTGTTTGCCGAATCTGGGGCTGCCGCTGAACTACGAGAGAGAGAGAGAAAGAGAGAGAGAGGGAGAGGGAGGAGGAGGGGAGGGGGAGAAAGAGGGAAGAAGGGAGAGGGAGGGGGACGATTTGGCATGTTGGAGAGATAGAAAGTACCAGGCAGACTGGTGTCTCCTTCTCCCACCTCCTAGCACCTCTCCTCATCTCCTTCTCTTCCCCTTGGGGACCCAAACCCTTCGAGTGCCAGAAGGCTTTTAAATCCTTTCATTAGAACCATTCCAAATAGACTTGATGTCAGCAAGCACACAAAGGTTTATGCATACTGCATACCTACTGAATTGTGCAGGCATGCACACACACACACATGCACATGCACAAACACATACACAGACATATGCACACCCTCACATTCACACACTCAGACACACACACACACACACATAAACACATACACAGACATATGCCCACACTCACATTCACACACTCACACACACACACACACACAAACACATACACAGATATATGCACACACACACACACACACACTTACACATACAGATAAATAAATAAAAAAACAGACACACAGAAACATGCACACACACGTGCGTATGCGCACACACACCCAAACACACACACACACACACACATACACATAAGTATTTAAATACATTAAAGTTCAGAGAAACTGAACATCATCATAATTAATGAATCTGAATTCCTTGCAAAATGTGTTTGCACAGCTTCACACGTTTCCTCATTTCTCACCTCTGTTCTACTGTATGCACATTGAGACTCCTCAAAAGCTCCTCAGTGGCCCTCATAGCCTGTAAATGCAATGCAAGCATACGGTGCTCTGCTTATCTATAGCATGCAATGCTCATTGTAAATCCTCAACGGTCCACAGATTTACAGAAACAATGAGCATGCCCTATACCGCCTTGAACTGGAACAAAGCACATGCACCAGGGTACATCTTATCAGAATAACATGGCCAGGGTGGCCATTCAAAAGTACAAGTTAACGGCTAAAACATCTGTTGAACATGGTCTTTACATTCCCTTTACATCCGTGTTAGCCTGGATCTCACTTTCACACAAGATTTTCAACAAAAAAAGGATTTATTTTCTGTTTGCTGGTATACATGCGCCACCAAGAGAGTTTCTGCTTCTGTCTGGTGTGTGTGCGTGCATGTGTATGTGTTGCTCATTCCGTTGTTAATCGATTATAAAACAAAGTTAAAGGAAATAATTTATCACGTATTTTTCGTATTACGCACAGGTGCATATTCACCCTTGATGGCATTCCTCTCTTAACGTGTATAGACAGAATCGAATGATAATAGAAGAGATTCTGGATAGATCAGTTTATATGCATTCGCTAAGAGTATCCACATCGCAACAGGGATACAAACAGAACAAGCGCACAGGCACGACACTCCATTGACGTCATCTGCGAACAATCGGGGATTCCTGTTTCCATGTCAACAGCATGTTCCTCTCCCTCACTTTTCCCTGCATATCCGTTAAGGACACTGGAAAGTGTGACTGGAAATAAAAAGAGTAGTTGGGGTTTCTCCACATATTTTATCTCAAATTTAACCCCAATTATTGAAAATGATGAAGACCATAATTGGCCTAATTCCAGTTTCTGTGCGGAAACGTTATCTTGTCTCGTACAATTGCAGAATAAATTCAGCCGATGTAGCGATATGAAATGCAACAGGCTCCGTTAAATAAAGCTATCTCACTCAATGAATTTTTCAAAAAGGTATTTGGGGACAGAGATTTCATTACCAGCTCTGGAAGAAGGGATCGTGCGCTTAGAAAAGCGAGCCAGTTATGAACCTAAATCCGGACAGCATGCGAATGGAAGAAGCCTGACACCTTGTGGCTCTTAGATAAAATGACAGGCTTCTGTATTTGTGGAGGCAGACTTGCGTGAGATACTGTACACTGAAGCACTGTAGTATTGCTATGTAACAAGGACAGGAATGTTTAGTGTGTGTGTGTGTGTGTCTGTGTTTTTAAGGTAGTTTTGTCTTTTCAATTGCTTATAGGCTACTAATGGCACAAATTAGAGCTGCTGTAAAGTAGAGCTTGTCTTTTTCTTAACTGCTACTTACAAAAGAGCAAAGAGCAAATTCACGACACTTGAACAGACGAGAAATATAAAGACTTTGTGTACAACAAATGTAAGAATACACTGACCCTCAAGTATAGTGCATCTAGATCCAACTTTGTAAATCTCAACTAGAGGTTCAGATGATGATTATTTCAGGACAAGTGGAGCAAAGTCTCGCTCCTTTGTGAGTCACATGGGATAGTCTTAATGTTTCGTTAACTGGCCCAGATGTGCTTTGATGGTCACAGCTTACGTGATGTGAAGAAGAAAAGTGGAAAATAGAGAGAAACTCATTTCATCTGTAGAACCTACCACTTGATTCTCATGACCTACTGATGAAGCTCACTGGGGAAAGGTGTCGTTTGCAAATCATGTGCAGAATTAAACTATTTGAAAATATATCAACTGTACAGTGAAAAGCAGAACATTTCTTTATTTTTGTTCAAATGCTAACACTTTTATTTAAAATATTCCCATTTGAATTTTGTCGTATGTTTTCTCACTATATGGTGCGCTGGATGTCTGCAAAGAAATAAGAAAAAATAATAATAATGAGCAAGGTTTGGCACCAGATAGAAAGAGGCTGACAGAAATAGTTTGGTTATTAAAAATGGATGACGGGTGTTGAATATTTATGAGTGCGTACGGATTCTTCTCAGTTCAGCGCGACAGGCTCTTCCTCTCCGGTTCAGCGGGGAGGACCCGGCATTATGACACGGTCGTTTGTCCGTCTGTGTGGTTCCTCTCCGGCCTGCTTACACGTGCAGGTCGATGAGACTGCCCCCCAGAGGACAGTTACGGTTCTCCAGCTCACTGGCCGAGCGTGCGGCCAAGCCTAACGCCGAAACGCTGAGAAACACAGCCAGAATTGTCCTAAGACCTCCAAATCACAGGGCAGCAATGTAGCACAATGGGTAAGGAGCTGGTCTTGTAACCTAAAGGTCGCTGGTTCAATTCACAGGTAGGACACTGCCGTTGTACCTTTGAGCAAGGTACTTAACCTGCATTGCTTCAGTATATATCCAGCTGGACGAATGGATGCAATGTAAATGCTAAGTAAAAAGTTGTGTAAGTCGCTCTGGATAAGAGTGTCTGCTAAATGCATGTAATGTAAATCAAGGATACACACAAGTCATATTTTCAGGATTTAACCAAATATTAAATTTACCACCAAGGACTTGGTTGAAAACAGAACAAAATAACAGTGCTATTCATTTTGTAAATGCAAATGGGGAGGGGGTGATCTAAAACTATGCATATGGCTTCTTGTTCACTGAAATCCTCCTGAAATGTTGCCGCACACTGACTTTTAAAAAATGTTTTTCCCCCAATGGCAGAATGTAGTGCATCAGGCAACAGGCAAAACAGCCTACGGGGCTCACACACAAGCTGATGGGAAACACAAACCCCACACCAGCGCAGGATGCGTAACCCTGAGTATCAGCCAAAAGACGCCCAAGACATTCACCTGAAACTGAATCCCTCTCAAAGCTGAAGCATTCGGCCCAAAAAACCGAAACCAACCCTCCCCGCGTACACGGCCTCCTGAGGGAAAGGTAACGTGTCACCGCCGCTAATGAAGGGTTTCGATTCGCCGGGCGCATTCCAGCAGAGAGAGAGAGCGGCGAGGCCTGCAGTTGCTGCTCCTGCTGCCAGAGCTTCCCTGACCCCGTTGACACGGCGACGGAGGAAGGAATCCGCCTTCAAAAAAAAAAAAAAAAAAAAGAGGGGGCCGAAAGGCTCCGGGCTGATTTAGCGCCCCTGTCCTGACACCTGTCATTAGCGGAGGAAGCCGCGCATTCCGCTCGGCCTCAAACCGGCGGCCGGGCCGGTGTCCACCCGCCCCCCCCCCCGCCCCGCGCCCCCCCTACACCTCCACCGCCCCCCAGGCCCGGGCTCGGCCTCCCAGGGCCCCACGCTCAGCGCTGAACCCCGAGTGACCCCTCTCTCCGGCACCGTACGCGTCTGCGGGAATCCCCGCTCCGCCCCGAACCCCCCCCCCAGGCCCCCACGAGCACCCCCCCCCCCAGCGGCACGCCTCTATTAAGGCACGCTGGCCCTGGGGGTGTGTGCAGGTCTGAAATAAACCTGGAGACGCTCGTCTGTTACTCCAGCTTCCCTTGTGCTCTCAGCGGGGGGGGGGGGGGGGGGGGGGGGGGGGGGGTTTGGGGTCCGAGGACGGGACACAGCACAGCAGCTGAGCTTCACAGTGGGCCGAACCGGTTCACCAGCTCACAGCCCAAATTGGACCCAGGCCAGGCTCGTCCTGAGAGTTAAACACCTTGTGCAGCACCTTGTGGATCGACTCAGGTCAGGTATTATTTAATAGAGTGAAAGGCACTTAATTCACACAAAACCCTGATGAAAAGGGATGGAGTCAGTCACAGACCCACTGAAAATCTTCACAGGAGCAAGCTGCAATCACCCATGAGTCTTACAGGCCAGAACACTGCACATTTCCACCAATGCGTGCAAGAACAATGTGCAAATGTAATTAAAAAGGAACAGAAAGAAAGAAAGACACTCTACAGTGCAGAGAGAGAGGAATATGCCAGCATTATATTACGATTATAGATGATTTTTTTCCAGAGCTCTCACAGTGACTTCCTCTCGGGGAACCATGCAGACTGTTCATGCGACCTCGATAAAGCCAGGGCCCCTGAGTCAAGGCCCCGTATTTGGGGCCTGGCCTTCTGGGGACCGCGGCCTTCCGGGACCCGGACCGGGAAGGCCGAGACGTGGACGAGGTGCGAGGGCTTAACCGGTCTCGACACGGGCTGCTATTTACATTCCACCGCGGCCATAAAAAGACTGCAGACGGCACTTGTGTTCTCCAAAAACCGCCTGGCAGGTCTGAGTCATTTAAGCAGGACTAAACGCGGCGTGGGAGGACGAGAGGAGGCCCCTCCCTCTGGGGCACTGCCCGTCGGCGCAGTAAAGAAGGCTAAACGTCAGGTTGAAAGTGTAGCGAGACTGAGGCCGTGTCGCGGCATGCACACGCCCGTTGTTAAGTGCCATTGCCACAGAGGCGGAACAATGGGTTTAAAAAGTTTGAAATAATACCTGTTATTCGACTGCTACTGAAAAGCTGAGCCGCACAACATAAGGCACATTTAGTGTTCCTGCTTCCAGTGACAGCCAATGCAAATCTCCTCTCAGCTGACATTTCAGGAATAAAGAAATATGAAAACAAACTTAATATTAAACAATACATACTATTAAAAAAAAATAAAACGATACTCACTAAATTATTAGTTTCATAAATTTGTAGAAGCAAGCTGAAGGGAATGGTTAAATAGAATCCAGTGCTTGAAGGTTTGTATTTTTATTTTTTACTATGCTGAATATTCACAAGTGCTCTGTTACAAAATTCCAGCTGCCTGAAGCATCCCATAATTACCTGTAAAATCCCACTGAGCTCTCCTGACTGCATATTACTGTTATGGGCTTTCCAGCTCCCGATTCTTTTGTTTGCATGATTTAGCCACAGTCATATATTACCCTCCATTGCACCAGGTCACGGAGTTTCCAGTCTGAGTCCACTATCCAAGCTCATGACTGCTCATTCTCTTCCCTTCATTTGTGCGGCAGGCCTTGGGTGAACTTTAACAAAAGCAATTCAGTATAAAACCAAGGTTTACTCATAATTTGAAATGTTAATGTTATGTGATAATATTTTTTTCATTTTGATCTCTCCGTGTCAGTCTCTCTGGCCACACACCACTCCTGTTAGAAATGAGTTCCTGATCACACACAATTCCTTTCTACACATTATGCGTTAAAAACATTCCATTTATTTGCCAAAGATTCAGCACCTCTCTATAGAAAAGAATCAGAGCGTTCAAATTCCTAGCCTGCACCAGCGGATTTGGAGAACCAAAGAAAAGAAGAGCCACCAGGAGAGATGATTCAACCTCTTGCCAACGTCGGTTCTATGGAAACCATTTCAAATTCAAGAAGTCGGGACAGCCCAACCCTGGCCAGACGACCAACCGAAAAACTGACGAGCAGGTTGCGCGATAAAGGCTGTAATTCCAGCCGCCGCGGATCTCTGTGAGTGAGACTGAAAGCCTGAGTCAGGCTGCAGGAATGTAAAGGAGGGGTTTTTTTTTTGGTTTTTTTTTTCTGTAGGAGTAAGGTGTAGCCGGGTAGGAAACCCAGGGTCATAATTATGGTCTGTTCTTTCATTCTTCCCTGCAGAGAGTTCCGCCACACAGTTTACACAACACCGGGCCCTGTGCGACTGATCCCCTGCGCTCCACCCAGACGCATGCACCAGGCCCATTATCTCCCAGCGGCAGGGATCAGACTCCAGCGCTGCGCCGCTGTCGCCGCGCCTGCTTCCTGTTTATCGCTGTTTGCGGCCCAGGCCAGGTGGACGGACATCGGCCTGCCCCCCCCACCCCACCCCCCCCCCATCGTCTTTTGTCTCCCTCCGTCCGTCTCTGGCATTAAGCCACTGTAGGAAGGCAGGGTGGAAGTGGAGATTAAAGTACTAAATGTCTCTCTTTCTTTCTCTCTCTCTCTCTCTCGCTCTCTGTCTCTTTCTCTCTCTCTCTCTCTCTCATTCTCTCTCATTCTCTCTCGCTCTCTCACTCCGTCTGTTTATATCTTTCTTGCCTCCTCCCATCCTCCAACTCTCATTGTCAGGACAGGTTTTATTGCTCCTCTGAAAGGAGACCGTTGGCAGGAATCCACAGTTTGTCTTCTCTTGACCTCCTCCATCTCTATACAGTTTACATATTTCTATACCCATAAATAATGCTACCAATAACAATAGTGCTATTAAACTCAGGCTATAGCCCGGGAGGGAAATATAAGGCATGAAACTATGCGGGCTGTTAATGTATCAGACATTGAAGTTCCCGAATGAGCAGGACATAAAGTTTACAGATGGTGTGTGAAAGAGCATACTTGTCGGAATGAGGTCTTGTTCAAGTTGCCCTGACATAGAAAAACTACGGGCCAAATAGCTGGGTTACTTCACTGATGAGCTTTATCCCAAAAAATGCAGGTGTTGAATTTCCAGTAAATATTTTTTAAGGAGACATTAAGAGGAAGCCATGTTTGATTACTTAAAGACAAGCATTAACAAAACAAGCTGCTTTTTAAAAATTTAAACAATTTAAATGTATTGTAGCTTCTTTTTTTTCAATATTTAAGCCCTTAATCAAAATTTAGTCAGCGAAAAGTACATTTAGGTTTGGAATGTGAGAGATGACACAAAACAACTGCCAGAGGGATTCACAGTGTGTAATTTTAGAGTGTAATCACTTTCAGTAATTTATCCCCTGAAAGTTCATACATCTGAGAGCTAGAAGCTCATTGTGCAGCTTGGGTTGACAAGGAAGTGCTGATAATTCTGATTACCGCAAACATCAAAGTCAATGTTGTAATCACCCCTCCCCCCGCTCATTACTTCCCTGGAAACATATCAAAGCAATGCAGAAAATACTTCACACCACACACCGCCCTTTACACAGGCACGCAAATAACCGCACAGACACGCTGGCTGGGAAAGAGACTACCGCGTAAATCAGATCGCCCGTTTCTCTGACAGCCCCGCTAGAGTGAGTGTGCGTCAGGTGTGTGTGTGTGTGTGTGTGTCACGATTCTCGCGTCCCCTCCAGGGGACCCCGACCTGAAACGAGGTGTGAGGGCCCGGAGCAGGAGAGGGTCCGGGGAGCGGGGGGAACTGGCGAAGGGCATTAAATCTATAAATACACGCTTTGAAGAAAATTACACGGAGGAGGAGGAGAAACCCCGCACGGAGGCGGAGAAACTATGCCGAGGAAGTGACTAGGGGAGGACTGAAACGACCTGGCACTGTGGTCCGGAAACATGCGAGCAGGAGGTTGCAGGTTCAAGTTCTGGGCGAGGCACTGTTGTTGTACCCTTGAGCAATGCACTTAAGTCTTAATACCCACCCGTGTAAATCAGAAACGTGTTAAGAGTAAGCCATGTAACCTTCCCTGTACAAGGGTGCCTGTCAATCAAATAAACTATTTGTCTGTCAGCCTAAATCCTAAGAAAAACACATTCATTATATTTGAATGCTTAAATAAAATAATGATCGTCATTGTGACAGCCACAAAGGAAAAAGAAAAAAAATCAAATACAGATTCCAATGGCAGCAGAGATATTTTCTTGGAAAGAGCAAAGTTCAAGAGGAAGTCCAACAAAGAGTTTGTTGTCCCCCTCACAGGCTGCCCAGAGGTTCCCAGCACTGTTGACTTAGGCTGGACACTGTGAGCTCTCTTTGCCATCACTTTGCCAGAATCAACTCACTGAAAAAATGAGGACAGGAAGTGGGTATTTGCAAACATTGTTATTGCAACCCTTTAAAGTCTGTTCAGGTCATATGTTTGAGGGACTTGCTGGAGTCCTGGAGACGATAATAATAATAATAATAATAAATTTAAAACTATTCTTCTGCCTGCAAGGGTAGAAATACATAGAAACTGAACTCTTATTAAGCCAAGCTTCCTTCATAATGGCTTTTTTCTACATCTAGGCCAGTGACGTGGCCTAAGGGACTCCTTGCTCAAACTAACCAAGTAGCATTCATAGAGGACTAGTAGCCAGCTTGCAACAAATATAGCAATGCAGGAAAATAAAAGGAAATACAATGCGATAAGAAAACTTGATTGGTGAAGTAGCCTCCCCTGTAGCGCTGATGAGAGACAGCTAACGTTTGGTAGCACCACAGCTGCGGTGCTCTACTACCATTCACCAAGGTAGTTAGCTGTCCAACTCACCACAAGTTCTCAAATCACGTCTCAATTCGCATCACCTGTTCCCGGTCACTTGAGCCCACAGCAAGCTGAAAATCATCGTAAAACTGTAATTCTTCGTCATTCAAATCATTGTGTTCGATCTGGTTTGTCCCCAGTAGTTTCTTTAGTTTGAATGTTGTCTCTCGTGTCAGGGATTCCCTTACGTTACGTTACTTCCGGGATTTCCACTGCAATCACGGTTGTAACATGGGCGTGGCTAATGATATAACAAGATCGAGTCGCGCTGCAATTATATCATTTTTAATACATCAAATCCAATTCCGACATAATTTCCTCACACATCGTTCGTTGGGGTGCTAAGTAAAGGTTACACTTTAAAATGTGCCTCAGGCACATGTTCTTATGTTGTTCATTGGTTGGATCAAAACAAACAGTAGAGGGTACATCCCACATTGTCTCTTGACTATTAGTGATCGTGATATTTGAAAATTAAGCCTGGTCTATGGTATGGTATGGTATGGTATTGTAGAATTTCCCAGCAATGCCAAGAGAATATCATCATTTTTGTAGCTAGATTAAGATATCGTTAACGAACAGTTTTACATGCATTTTACATGTTCTTAGATCACCAGCGATATTTCAGTCAAATCAAAAATGTTGCAGATTCTCTCATTTACACAGCGGTTCAGTGGAAAATTTAGCTTGATTAAATGGTTCGCTGACTGTCTAAACTTTTTTGCAAGTTTAGTAATCCTACCAACTTTTCAAGCAAAACATAATTGTGGTCAAATGTATATAATCTACCAAAGCACCACCAGAGAATGTCCCTGGTGGAAATTCCAGCTACCAGCCTAAGATCGCATTTTCAGCTCCAGCTGGATACCATCTGGAATTTGGTGGTGGTCTGTTGTCTGTAGCAAGCTGGCCTACTAGCTGGACATGGCCTTGCTAGGATACTTGCTATCTCAAACATGATATTGCCAACCTGACCAGATTATACACAGCTGGACCAATTGGCTGGAGCCAAGCTGGAAATTCCACCAGGGGTTTATTGGCTGCAGTTAGAATCTGACTAAATGAGATTGTGATTAATCAGAAATAGTAACTGACAGTTGGTTTATTACCAAAGCACATTCTCCAAACTGGCGGGGTTATACCACATCGTATAAATAAGATTGTCTGGATATTATGAGGGTCGTTACCTCACCTTCCAAAATACACGCAGAAAATAAAAAAATCAGCAAACTGCTACTGCACATTTGATGCTGTCAAATATGTAATGTTTTCTTATGTTTATTTTGCTCTTTAAATACTATTTCAGTGTTTTTATAGTCTGGTGGGAGCAGTGTATGATCTACTGTTTACTTTAATTCTATTTTAACAGGTGAACCCCATGACTCAGCTCCCGCCTCCATGCCTCCCCCCCACCCCCCAAAAAAAAACTCCTTCAGTCCAAGAGCAGCAACCGTATGTTTGTGTTGCAGTCTGTCTTTTAGATGAGAAGTGTCGAGGTCCTGTCTAATTTATGTCATGATAATGAAAGAGGGAAGTGTTCCCAGGTGTTCGGGGCAATTCATATCCCTGAAATTGACTGTGTAATCACCATTTTGTTTAATTGGTTGACTCCTAGTTCTGGCACCACAAGATGGAGTATGGCAAGTCCTCTGGTGCAAAATGGTTGCCGTGCGACATGTAGGTGGTTAGCTGGCGAAGCTTGGTGGTGACTGAAGCAGGAAACTGCAGGGCATTATTCATTTGTGACTTTTTCTTTGTAGATAAAATTATTTTAATAGGTGGTTTTCAGTATTTATATGCAATAAGAATTGACCACACAGTTTCATAGAGCAACCAGATGGCCAGCTCATTCTTTCTTTTCTTCTTTCCTCCCTTCCTTCCTGTCTGCTTGCTGAAAACAGGAGGTTGTATTTGGTAAAATAAGTTTCCTCCTTTACAATTTATGAATATATCATGGAGAGGCAAAAAAAAAAAAAAAAAACGAAATATCCATGGGCACATATTTTCCTTCGCCAATTAATTTCATGAATATTAATAAAGCACATCAAATTAGAGCATTTCAGCTTCAGGGGTAGAGTAACATAACTCGCAATGTCACAACAGAGCAGTTCATGTGGTTCATTCACACAGTTTGCAGTGACAGTCAAAGAACCACAGTTCTGAATGTTCCGGTCGAAGAACTTTAGACAGCACACCAGATGATCAAGGTACTCGCCGTCTGAATTTCGCAAAGTTCTCTGGACTTGTAGGGATAACACAAAGAATTCCGCTATATTTCAGAACTTCTCAGAGAACGCTTATTTACATTTAACATTTGTTTCGCTTGTCAGGCATAATTGAAGCAGAGGAGTTCAACTTGGAAATGATGTTTCTCATTACAGTAGATCTAGGTATAATTTAATTTCAAGCCCCTGCACATGAAGCTTGCTGTATGTTTCGTATAATTTATTCCTCTCGTTTCTTGAATTTTATTTTGTTTATTTTTCTGAAAACAACAAAAGAAACATTTTTACAAACAGCAATACTCATTACCCTCAGGTTACCTATAAATTTAAAAAAATTTGAAAGTGCACTTTCAAAAAACGGTATTTATGCTAAGATTACTTCAGAATGACTATACTTGACTCTGTTTATGTTTCTCTTTTCCTTCCACAGAGAAAATGAAATCAAGCTGTAACTGCTGTAATCCATGGGACATATCCTACAACCATTCCATTTTTTTAAAGATCTTTCTTCGACATGTTTTTATTTCATTGAAGATAATCATTTTCAGTCATACTACCTATAAAGATTTTGTGCAATTGAGGCATGAACACACACAAAGACGTACGCAATCAAGCACACGCACACGCACGAACAGCACAGGAGCTTTGGTCTTTCAATTAGTCTATGAGAACGGGAGGAATATATATGTGTGCGTGTGTGTGTGTGTGAGAGAGAGAGAGAGAGAGAGAGAGAAAGAGAGTGAGAGAGAGAGAGAGAGAAAGAGAGTGAGAGAGAGAGAGAAAGGAAGTGAGAGAGAGAGAGAGAAAGAGAGTGTGAGAGAGAGATAGAGTGAGAGAGAGAGAGAGAGAGAGAGAGAGAGAGAGAGAGCAATATTGGGTGTTTGGTCAGGAACCCACCTCTAAAATTAACAGGAATGTGAATTCCAACGGTCGCTGGCTTTCATGCTACGTATAAAAATAGAAAAACAAGAAAGCCAAGAGGAGGAAGAAAGGGAATAGAGAATGAGGAAGAGGTAGAAAAGAATAAGGGGAACAGTGTCATTATCGTTTTCACAGAAGAAAGGTGGAGCTGGAGATCTGGGAAGGGCAGCCACTGGTCCCGCACAGAAGAATCCACAGCCCCACGCAGAACGCACAACCACGTGGAAAACTGCACCACTGCAGCCTTCGCCTGAGCTGACCATCTCTCACACACACACGCACGCACACACACTACACACGCGAGTCCACTGCCCCACGCGGAAAGCACAACCATGTGTAAAACTGCATCACTGCAGCCTTTTCCTGAGCTGACCGTCTCTCTCACACACACACAAACACACACAGGCATTACACACACACACACACACACGCATTACACACACACACACATGCGCGCACACACACCTACACACACGCATTACACACACACGCACACACACATTACACATTACACACACACACACACACGCACACACACATTACACAGACAGACACACATGTACATGCAGAAACAGGACAATGCACATGTTAACAAATGCAAACACAAATATATATCAACATATGCAAAGCTGTACACATAGTATGCACCTGGACATGTTCAGGAACACACACATACAGAAGCACTGTCATATCCACAGCCAAGCACACAAGAACAAACACAGCTGCACTTTGTAAATGTGCACTACATACAGACACTCCTGAATTTTTAGTTTTTACCATTTTTCAAAGATAAATACCATTACATCTCATTTACATGACAGCCAAATAGCAGATGCTCTTATCCAGAGCGACGTACAGATGTGGAGAACATCATTGTAACTCAAAAATGCATAAATGCATAATGAAATACCATAAAATATATACATACATACAGTATATATATGTCTATATATATATATCTATGTTACACAATATTGCACACTTCATAACCATATTTAGTTTAAAAATAGATGGTTACAATTTATCTAACAACGTTTTGTTAAGCTTACATATTTGCTTAAACATGACTCAATTATCGCCTGTTTTGTTTTCCATTCCAAATAAACCCATAAAAATTCTTCAGTCATCTTTATAAAAATAAAAACTAACATTATGTGTGCATATATAGACTTACATCCATTAACACAGAGGCAGAATACTACACAGAGGTTTGCAAAAACATACAAGCTAAAAGATAAATGACCCCAGAGCGCTACATGAAATGTCATTTGCTGAAATGAATCCGGCCAGATTCATACCCAGCTAAACACCCACCTGTGGATGCCTGCAGTCAACCAAAAACAGCGGGGGCAGCCTGCTGAAGCTCACAGGACCTGCTGTTCCCTCACTTAATTTGCCATTTACAAGGAACGTCCATTTGGTCTACTTCTACTTTAGCACCCCGTCCTCCCCCCACCAACCCCCCCACCATTAGGCACTAGAGCCCCCCACTAGAAAGAAAATTCTTATTTTTTTAAAAGTGCATTTAACAGTACGGAAACTAAAAAGCTTTGAAGGGCTACTGCACTAGCAGCAGTACAAACACTTGCGTTTTTCCACACACACAGACGCACGGCTATTTCGAGAAATTTCATTTCCTGCCGATGAAACGGCTTTTAACCAGAGTTAAAAAGAGCTGACATACATTAAAAAGCAGAAAGGCAGCCAAAGAATCGTGACTCCAAACTTTGTTATCAAGAAACAGAACTTAGATGCTTTCAATTTTTTTAAATGAGGTTCCACGTTATGCTTTTTAAATTACCATAACTTTATTTTAATCTATTCATTAAATCAATATTTACATTTCCTTTTAGTGTGTTTTTTTTCTCTTCTTTGAACTGATAATGATATACTTATGACAATGGTATCTGCATTATTCAACTTCAATTCTGAATATAAACGATAAAACCACAAGTGTGGTTCCATTCTTCGTTAAGTTCCATTTATCTGAGATTAGGTGGTGTATACCCGGGACAGAGTCTCAAACATGTGCCTATTGTAGCACCAACAGGTAAATAAAATAATTTCTTACTCCTGCAGATTGAATGGGTTGATTAACAACGTTGCTGTGTGATGTGAAATTGCTTTAGACTCATGCTCCCTGTTTAATTATGAAGGTAAGCAATTGTAACATTCTGTTCAATAAAATGTTTTTAATTTTTACAAATGTTACATTTTTTCTTCCAAATGATCCCAAATGTGTTGGATGGGGTTGAGGTCAGGGCTCTGTGCAGGCCAGTCAAGTTCTTCCACACTGTTCTCAATTGTCATGCTGAAACAGGAAAGGGTCTTCCCCAAACTGCAGGGGAAGCACAGACTCATGGAGAATGTGATTGTATGCTGTAGCACTAATATTTGCCTTCACTGGATCCAAGGGGCCTAGCCCAAAACCCCAGACCAAGGGGTCTCCATATACTTTTGGTCATATAGTGTACATTTATAAAATACGTGTTCAAAGGGGCAAAAATCCAAAGACAATGAGTACAAAGTTTAGACAAAAGATTTTATTGGAACAGAAAAATAAATTTCATTACAAAACAAGTCCCAACTTAAGTGTTTTTTAAACAATAAATAAAAAAAGAAATAAATATTAAATAAAGTTAACACAAAAAATGGGCTACTCTCTTTCAGTTTGGAATATTGATTTAAATCTTGTACATATGGAAGGAGCAACCACACCATCCTGTCAAGAAAGATAATGTGTTATTACATCATACAACTGCAAAATATTCAGAGGGGAAGCCACCAATGATTTTTTAAAGTGAATTTCTCATACAAAGTAACAAATGTAACTGCCCTTCAGTAAAAATCACAAAAAATGTCCTCTGGCAGAGAACATTCGGACTGATACTGGGGAACAATGGGAAGTAATGAGAAACACCAAAAATCGAGATTCGCTTCTTCAAGTCCTAAAAGCTTCCAGCCATTCGCCGCGAGACAAATTTTGGGCGAACACCGGTAATTTTCAGATGGAAGGACGTAGTTTCTCAGCTCCAGGTAAGTCACCAGATGTCTTGAACGGCAGGGCAAATAAATTATGTTTTCTGAGAGGACGTGAGCCAACAGGGTAAGTGCTTACAGAGCTTCAGGAGACCTGCAGTCTGGCTCTGATCGCATCGCATTACTGGAGACGTGGAGAGCATGTAAACGCTTGCCCCCCCCCCCCCAAGTTCTCTAAATTAAAATATCAGAAAACGATGCTTTTTTTCCCCCCTGCTCCCACAAACACAGCGGGACACAGAGGAGTGAAAGAATTCACGATCACCCCGTCAGGAAGCAGCACAGGAGGGAGCCAATGGGGACAGCCCACACCGGGGGCTGAAGCCCACAGGAGCTCCGCTGAAGCTGAAGGTGCTCAGCCATACACAAACACGGTTCGTGTTCAACACGGGCGTTCTTGTGCAACTGAGCACCTTCAACAGCTAAGCAAGAAGGAAGAATTTACATTTTATGATTGTAGGTAAAAGTCTGTGCTGGGGTTTTTTTTTTTTAAGTCTCAGGTTAACAGTCCATCAGGGCTAAAAAAAAATTAAAAAAAACATCTGAATCTCCTCGCAACTAGCCTTACTGCCTGGTGAGTCATTGTTTAAATGACCTGCAGAATTATGAAAAAACAGCTCTCGGCTTAAATCAGCAAATCCCTTCAAGGCTGCAGCTTCCCAGTCTAAAAAAAATTAATAAATACACAAACATGGCAAGTTCCCCAAGGCATCTGAAATCACTCCACATTCAAACTTCATCTTCCTGGGCTGCCAGAATAATAACCTATGCAGTGTTTACAATCTACTCATCTTTCGCAAATCATGCTTAAAAATAAAAAGAAAACCGCGCAAGGAAGAAAAGAACTGTACAACAGCTACAAAAAGGTATGTATAGCAAATATAGTCAGTTAATATTTTTAAAAAGTCTGATATATAAAAGCTTATTTTGTCCTTTTTGAGGCATTTTAATCTCCCTTTGCCATTTTATAAGTACAGTGAGTCGGGCTGAGGTCTCTAGTCGGAGTCCATAGTAGCGGGCTTTCTGGGGCCTCTTCAGTCAGTTTTCACAGGGGCGTTGTTTTCGTTTCCAGTTAAGAGAACTGGACCCCGCGGCTCCGCTCCTCCTCTGCCCGGCCGGTCCACGGCCCCGGTTCAGTGCGAGAGCTGCAGCTCCGGAGAGCGCCGGCGGATTCGGCTCACACCGCGAAGACGCTGAGGGTGCTGGTCTGGTCCTTCAGGCCCAGAATGCTGTAGGCTATTCTCTTCAGGTGTCCCGGCAACCGAACCCCGATGTTCCGAATGTCCCTGGGCGACACAGGAGGGGGGGAAAAAATTTTGAGTTGCTGCTGCTGTTCGTCGAGCTCGTTACAATGCACAGAACGGCAGTCAGATGTCGGACGCCACATGCGCAGTTAAAACAGACGATTTCAATTAAGGCCTTAATTGCCTAATGAGCGTTCTCCAGCCTAACCATGAATCTCAGCTGTCTGGCAAGCAAGCTCACGTCTGGGAGAACCCTAAATATTTTCTCTGTTTTTTAGAAGCGCTCCCACACGGCCATGGACGCAGGACAGGAATTATAAAAAGGGCCCTAAAAATGACAAACGTCCCAAAGATGTTTCATGGCATTTTGGGCCATTTCTCTTGTTTGTTTCCTTATGTCTTCTACACCCCCCAGTCCTCCGGGCTTGATTTATGGGCAGTGCCATATAAAAACATTTAAATGGAAGCGAATGGGCTTTTTGCCAGAGGCAGCCGTGATCCTACGAACCCTTTCACCTCTCCCATTTCACTTCCTCTTCAGCCTCCAGCACACGGGCCCAAAATCTCTGCGCCGGGACAGGCCCGCTTTGGGTCCCCTCGCCAGCCATCATTCACTTCTGTCCCATCATTCTCCTGCCCAAAATCTGCTCTGCCTCTCCTAACACTTTTTAATATTGCCCCCCTTTATCCTCTTCCCCCTCCCCCCTTTTGACGTCCTGATAGCAGCAATATTGGAGAACAGGGCCTAGGGTAAGGAGGGAGGGCAGAGCGGAAGAGATGGGGGGGAGCGACAAAATGACAGAAGTCAGGGTGGGAAAGAGTGAAGACAGGAAGGAGGAGGGAAGAGAGACACGTGGGAAGCAGGAGGGAAAGAGTGGAGGAGGACAAATGAGGTGACAGAGAGAGGACGCAGGAGGGAGGTGGAGAAAGACAAAAGACCTTCCTACACATTGCCCTTTAAAAGTTCATTGTATCTATGCATAATGCTGCGCTCAAATACAACTCTTCAGCTTGTCTGGCCTCCACTTTGTCTGAGCAGCAATGAGGTGGTTTGAAAAAACAATTTGTTTTTTTTTAAAATCACCGAGGCAATGTTACCCTCCTCAGGGGAATTTGATCCTTGTCCAGTGAAATTAGACAGGGAAGAAAAGCTCTTTAACGCCACCCAATTCATTTAACATGAACTGGTGTGCTAACAGCATTTGACACATTTACACACACACACACACACACACGCACACACACTCACAGAGACACACATTCAATCTAATAGGAGCAAACAGCAGGAATTCGCCAATCCAGTGAAAATCTAATCGGAAAACTAATGTAAAACAAATTATTCTATTTTCTCTGTTTTCCTAAAGAAATGAAGTTGAGCCATTTAAAACAGCACACCTGTTCTGCCTGAGTATGCGATGCAAAACAAAATAGATACGCACAAGCCTCATAAATCTGGGCCTGGTCCAGTTCACTAATCATTTTCTCCCTTAACAGCTTTATTTAGGAGGAAACAATAAAAAATATTCACCAGAACTAACTTCAGCTCTTTGAAGAGGCCAGGTGTTTCCAGTCATATTTCATGACTCGTGTGTATACTAAACAGGATGTGAGCAGGGGTGGGTTTTTAAGTCACTTTTTTGTGGCCTCTGGTTCTAGCCGGGCCATTTCTGAGGAATGCGGTCCGAGGTCAGACGGCTCTGGCAGTGATGAGGAAGAGGAAGAGCACGGGGGTGCTCCTGGCTGTACTCACTCGTTCTTCATCTGCAGAACCTGCTCCATGGAGGTGACGCCCGCCCGCGCAAAGTTCTCGCTGTACTGGCTCATCTTGATGGACTCCAGCCATTCCGACACCGACCTGAAGGGGGAGCCGTCAGAGCCGCTGGTGCTGGGCAGGCGGATGGACACGCTGAGGAGCAAGAGAGCGAAATCACAGTCAGCTCCATCACTGAATTCTCTCGTGACTTTGTGTACATAAAAACCAGTCATCCGCTCTCTCTCTCCCTCGATACACGCACACTCATGCACGCAAACACACACACACGCACAAAAGCACACACATACATGCAGGCAAGCGCTCACACGCGAGCACACACACACAGCTGGTCGAAAAAACACTGCAGTGCTCCTGGGGCACTGGCCACAGCCTTGGCTGGCATCACACAGAATCACATTTTCACAGAAATAAATGGTTCTCAGGGCTCTGGAAACACAAATAAACCTGGCACGCTGGCTTGGCCGTTTTTTATTTTTGCTCTGTCCTCTGGTGTAATTACTAATGGCAGGAAAGTCATATTTCCAGTAATCCTGTCAGAGCAAGCGCAGGACCCAAAGAACCAGAGAGTGACAGCTCACACACAAACACACGTTCACCCTTTCCACCTCCAGTTTAACCCTTCCATGGCCAGATCAGCTGAGACTGCCGAGCACTGAAAGAGCAAGTGTGCCCTTATCCTGGCTCTGGAAACTTCTGCTGTTCACTCCAGAGGACAACCAACCCTCAGCGGCCAGAGGACTATTTGAAATTTGGACTGACTGAGACCCACCATGTGACCCGTAGCAAGAGCGTAATTGGCTTAGGTGTGGAAATATCAAACAGCACCTTGGAGCGCTACCACAGAGCACCGCCCTGTGTACACTCATCTACGCCCGCGCCTTCATTTCCGCTCCTCGCCCCCCCCCCCCCCCCCCACCCGAGCGGCCTCGCGAGAGCGTCCCTTACCGGGGGTCGAAGTCGGCGATGGTCTTGAGCGACTCAGGGCTCCGCAGCAGCTTGTCCAGCAGGCTGACGATGTCGGCGAAGCGCGGCCTCTTGGACCGGTCCTGGAGCCAGCACTGCAGCATCAGCTGGTACACCGTCGACGGGCAGTCCATGGGCGCCGGCAGCCGGAAGGCCTCGTTGATGGCCTTCATCACCTGGCAGGGAGACGAGGGAGGGAGCGTCACGCCTCGCGTCACACCTCGCGCGGCCCGGCTCTAGTCCCACCTCTTCCCGCTTTCCCGCTACGTCGGCGCTACCGTGGCGACGGCTGATCAAAAGGACCCGGCGGACAGGAGTGGCGGCGCGTTGCGCGCCTGGTACTACTTTTTTTGCTGAGTCGCACCTGCCCGCGTGATAACAGGCTTTGTGTCTCGCGGGCCGGGGGGGGGGGGGTGGGGGGGGGCAGGGGGGGGGCAGGGGGGCAGCGGGGGGGCAGGCAGTCTGGCTGCGAGCGAGCTGGTAATGGCGCCAGGCCCGCTAATGTGTTTACATAACATGTGGACACAGCCAGTGACCGCTGGACACAAAAGGCCCCAGCCCAGCAGCTGGGAGACTGAGAGCGGAGGAATGCTGGGCGCCAGCGGACCTGTTTGCCCGCCGCCTTCACTTCATTTAATTTTTTATTTCACCTTTATTTCACCAGGCAAGTCATTAAGAACAAATTCTTATTTGCAACGGCGGCCTGGCAAGCGACAGAAGCCACTTAAGGGAAGGGGGTTCACTCTGGAGGCCCTTCACCTGCTCAGAAAGGCGACGGGAAGTGGGTCTAATTTCGGGCCTTTTCGGCTGAGCGCACGGCCCGGACGTACCGGCCTCCGCGCAGGCAGCCCAAACGGGGCCGCGTGGTTTCGGGACCCGGGCCTCACCTCGTGGTTGCTCATGTCCCAGTAGGGCCTCTCGCCGAAGGCCATGACCTCCCACATGACGATGCCGAAGCTCCACACGTCGCTGGCCGAGGTGAACTTCCTGTACGCGATGGCCTCCGGAGCCGTCCAGCGGATGGGGATCTTTCCTCCCTGGGGGGGGCGGGAACACAAAAATTTGTTTTCAGATAAACAGACATGGACGCTTTGAAAAGGCTGCCAGGGTGACCGGACTTCCGGCAAAAGGCATTTTGTCCCAATATGAAAAACAAATTTAAGGCCTCTGTTATTGTCTCACAACCTCCTTAGCTTCAGTGTGCTTTCAAATCGATCACGTTATGATCACGTCAAGAAAAAAAACACCTACTTCATTCATTTTTTCGCAAGTTATATGACAACTGAACCCCAAAAACCTATGACCTATGACAGTTCCCCTTGCCCTACTGCAGACTCACGCTGGTGGTGTAGGTTCCCTCGGGGTCGTCCTCCAGCACGCGGGACAAGCCGAAATCGGACACCTTGCACTCCATGTTGCTGTTGACCAGGATGTTGCGGGCGGCCAGGTCGCGGTGCACGTAGCTCATGTCGGAGAGGTACTTCATGCCCGCGGCGATGCCACGCAGCATGCCCACCAGCTGGTACGAGGTCAACTCCCCGTCGTGATCCTACGCAAAGGGACACACACAAGATCACGACGGTGAATCAAAACGCACTGGTGTCCAATACCGTCCGAGAGATCCACAGTGTTTTATAGAGTGCTAGGGTTCTACGTGAGAGCCATTCAACTAACAGTGACTGATCAACGAACAACAATCTGCCACTGAAGGGTCCGCTTGAGTGACTAAGACAACTATGAGTGAGGATGAGGAGCCCATAGACCTCTAGTCTGAACCAGAGGTGGGCAGCAGTGTAGTATAATTGGGTAGGGAACTGGTCTTGTAACCTGAAGGCTGCAGGTTCGATTCCCGGGTAGGACACTACCGGTGTACCCTTGAGCAAGGTACTTAGCCTGCATCGCTTCAGTATATATCCAGCTGTATAAATGGATGCACCGTAAAAGCCATGCAAATGATGTGTAAGTCGCTCTGGATAAGCGCGTCTGCTAAATGCCTGTAATGTAATGTAACAACTGATCAAATGCGTACAGGCTTCCCCTTCTCATGGCTTTTCCCCATTATCAGATTCCTCACTCATCCCCGCCATCTTATGCACCACATTCGCAGTTGTGTCCTGTATCGGGGGCATGCGGGCATTGCACCTACCTTCAGGTAGTTGTCCAGAGCCCCGTTTTCCATGTACTCCGTGATGATCATGGCGTGCTTGACTGAAAGGGGAAAGAAAAACATAATTTAGCCCACCAATCACCAGCAGGCGCCTGCGCAACTGGCCAATCAACCAAAGAACAGATGACAAGCTGAATGCGAGAGGACAGACAGGAGAGGCAGAGCTGTAAGATGACAGGGCAGTCGAACGGTGTCGGGGTGGGACAGACGTTAGGGCACAGGGGTGGGGAGGGGGGGGGGCGCGACGTCAAAAAGGGGACGCTTACACTTGGTGACGACGCCCTCCAGGCGGATGATGTTCTGGTGGGAGAACTGTCCCATGATGCTCGCCTCGCTCAGGAAGTCCTGCCTCTGCTTCTCCGTGTAGCCCGGCTTCAGCGTCTTAATCGCCACCGCCACCTCCTTGCGCCCCGGCGCCTTCAGCACCCCGCGGTAGACCTCCCCAAACTCGCCTGCAGGGCGGCGACATCAAGGACATGCAAGGTCAAACAAGCGTTCATGAATTTAACTCGTTTAAAAAATGTAGTCACGAGCAGTTATGGATGGATCTGCTATGAGGGGTTAATACTTAGAGAGACTTTGGGATGTGAAACACACTAGTCTTGGTCTTTGTTTCTTTTTTGTTGTTTTTTTTTGAGGGTGCATGGGAATTATTAGCCAAACCGTCTGGTCTGAAAGACGTTTATATGTAAATTAAATTTCCCCTCCTGAAAAGCTCCATCATTTTCCTAAAAATAACAAATATTGGTAACTGAAACAAAGACAAACAGTGAATGTCTGTCTGAAACACAAATAACCTGCATAGCAGAGCATGACCAGGCAGGACAGCATGGAATTATAGGTATATAAATCCCAGTTTTGACTAGCAGCGTTTGATCCTTGAATTTTTTTACTCTAAAAAAATGTACTACCATGCTAATACAAGTTTAAATGGGTTTTGGAAAGAATCTAATCAGCTTGACCAGAACAGCACTTTGAAATATTGCCCTGAGCTAAGCATGTCAGATAATACTGTACTTCAAGACTTGAAGGCAACAAGTAAAAAAAAAAAAAAAAAAAAAAAAAAGAAGGAACAAATATTTCTCCCCTCCAATCAGAATTGGACAGGTGTAAGAGAGTCAGAAGTTAAACACTCTACTCCTTAAACGTCCCTAAAACTCACCAGCTCCGATGACCTTTTGCTTGACCACATGACTCGGGTGAATCTCGCTGGCAAACTTGAGGACGGCCGTGTTGGGGTCCTCGTACGTGTGGGGGTCAACGTAGGTCTTCAGGGGCTTCAGTTGCTCTGGAGGTGCAAGGGAGGGCAGGGAGAATCATTAACGGCTGCTCAGAGAGAAGGCAAGAGCCATGGTCAGGGACCGAACGCCGGCTCACCTGAGCTGGAGAAGTAGGTGTCCTCCGGACCCTGATGGGCGTGAGGGTTCCTCCTCCTGTCAGGGCGAGAAAACAAATTTTTTTATTCATAAATCATTCATTCTCCACTCTGCATTCACAAGCGCCATTTTACAATACGATTATCACAATCCTATTCATGTGTTTAAAAAAAAAAAGAGTATTCTGAGTAGCCTCGGAACACTTAAACCTTTCCTTGTGTGACTATAATTGGAATTCGGGTTTAAGTGAAGACACATATAGAAACTGAAAGCTTTTATTGTCCCCCCCCCCCTCCTCTGAAGAGTCTGAGAGCTGGGCGAGCTCGCTGGGTTCTGGGGCGGGCTGATAAAAAGGGGTGGCCGCGTCCCCCCCCCCCCCCAGCCGTGACCACGGCGGCACTATCGCGGACAGACGGCGATAGCGGAGGGCAGGGTCACCTTTGCAGCGACTCGAATGAGGGGGGGGGGGAGCGGGGGGGCTGGGGAGTAAGGGGGGAGAACGAGCTGCCGCCTTTCATCTAGAAACAATGCGTCCTACTGATTCATTTCCCCTTAGCCGCGCCGCTTGCTAAAGTATAGTTATTGGGCAATGACAGGTTGCATTAAAACACCCACTCTTCTTCCTGAGACTGAGGAAATGTTTACCGGGCGGGGGGGGGGGGGCATTTAAGACAGGACAATGGAAAGAAATAAGGAAAGAAAAAGAGAAAAGGAGGGAAAGAGAGGAGGGGGCCAGCAAAGGGAAGAGGGGATGCATAAATTAGACGTGAGAGAGAGAGAGAGAGAGGGCAAGAGAGGTAGAGAAAAAAATGAAAAAGAAAGCTTCCATCGCAGTCAAGAATTTTTAACATTACTGTACAGTATGGTGTGTAATGGATACTGTGTATTACCAGAGGAAAATTTGATTACATGTTGTAGCAATGTTACCTAGCGTCATTCTCCGTGTATGTAGTATCTGGTTTGCATTTCCAATATATTTACATGGAATACTGCTTCATTTAAATTCCAATCACTGAGTGCAGGAGAAAGACGCAAAAGGCGGAAAAGGGGAGGAGACAAAGTGACAACTGACCGTCTGTGGAGCAGCAGGATCACCACGACAACCAGCAGCATGACTCCTCCCCCCACCACGGCCCCCATGATGATGGGCGTTGACGTTTGGGCCTCCACTGTAACACATGAGCAACAGAGTCAGCCGTCTCCGACACAGGGGTGCTCGCACACGCACAGGCACACGCACTCGCACACGCACTCGCACACGCACACGCACCAAAGTGCACGCTATAGGAATTTCAAGTACAGTCTTCAAAAATATAAAGTCCAATAGTCCAATACACGAGTTTATATAGTTTTCAGAGACAAAGAACTGCTCTTCCAGCCTATGAGATTCATTTAATTACCATATGTCAAGATTCCATTTAGCCAATCATAAGCTGGGATCAGGGAGTCCATACCAAGGCTGATCATGCAGGCCTAGAGGTCCCCTAAAGCACTTGATATATACCACAGCTGGAGTCTATCTCCTCCAGCTTCCATTCCAACAGGAACATGGCATGGGGTGACACAGCGGACACTAAGATATATAGACTTCTAAAAGTACACTTTCAGAAGCACGTTTATCAAGTTACAGTACCATAAGATCCACAGTATATGATATTTTATACAATTGCTTATATAATTGCTTTAGAAACATTTTCTGTAAGTCAACTTTTTAACCATAACCAATCAGCATGCACACGCCGCGCAGCACCAGGACCAGGCCGCTGCCGCTGCCGGCCAGAACTGGGCCGGCATCGGGCCAGTACCGGGCCAGCAGCGGGCCACCCTCCTCCTCCTCACTCACTCTCGGGCAGGGTCTGGAACTCGCGCTCCATGCTGCTGCTCCCCGGGTTCCCCTCCGGACTCAGCGCCTGCACCCGGAACACGTAGGCGGTGCCCGGCGCCAGGTCATCGATCTGGACCGAACTCTTCTCCAGAACCAGCACCGTGTACGTGGTCACGTCCTTCTCACCGTCGTTCTCCTGCAGGGGTAGCGTGGGGGGGGGGGAGGATTACTGACCATGGTGCCCTCCTGATACACACAACTGGCCAAAACTAGGCCCTACATACGTCTTTAACAGATATCTGAACATATTTGTTTATTTATAAGTTTATCCTTTATTTTATACAGGTGAGCCTTCTGAGATTCTAAATTTATTCTTCAAGAGACCTGAAGACCCGGCCGTAAGTTAGTTTTCATGAACCAGCGTTCCTTTCGAAACGTCTCGGGGGGTCTCTCTCTCGCCCTCTCGCTCACCTTCTTGCGGTACATGAGCTCGTAGCGAGGGCCGTTCTGGGGCTGGGCTCGGCGGGACACGGCCCAGGACAGCGACAGGCTGGTGGCGCTCCGCTCGTCCAGCCGCATCGACATCACCTTGGGCGGATCTGACGGGGGGGGGGCAGAATGACAAGGGGGGGCGGAACGTCAAAAACCCGAACTCGCAACCTCCCCCACCCACACGAGGCCCGTTTTGAAAGTGGGGCCGCACCCCGGACGGAGGCGGGAGGGGGGGGGAGGGGGGGCTGACCTGTGTAGCGCAGGGCGGTGGTGAGGGCGGAGGTGGCCCTCTGGCTGCTGAAGTGGGACACGCCGCTGCGCGCCTCCACGGTGAAGGTGTAGTTGAGGTGCGGCTCCAGCCCGCTGACGGTCACCCAGGCGTCCCGCAGGCCGGCGGGGCGGGGCTCGAAGCGCACCCCCTCGCCGCAGGGCAGGCAGGCGCCCCCGTCGCAGTGCTCGCACGTCACGCCGTACTCCAGGTCGGTCCGCCCCCCCGTTTCCGCCGGCGGGCTCCACGACAGCTCCAGCTTCCCCGCCGCATTCAGCGCCGTCGTGGCAACCAGGTCCAGAGGGGCAGAGGGCGGAGCTGGAAGGGAGGGATCAGTTGTTAAGCACAGGCGTGAAATGAAGACCGACCAATCCCCTGCATTCGTGCCGGCGTAAATCTGAACCTTCGCAGATTTTGGAAAAGGGCCTCACCGGAACAGCCTGTGGTGACGGGGTCGGTGGAGGCGCGGTAGAACCCCTCCTGGCAGAGGCAGGACAGGCTGCCGGAGGGCGACTCCTGGGTGTTTTTGGGGCACGGCTCACACCGCTTGCCGGCCTCGGACTCCTTGAAGTACCCGGGACGACACGCTGAAAGAGGGAGCGTTACCCATAAGGCACTGCGTCGGGATCACACTGGACACACACACACGCAGGGTAGCAAAGAATCACAAGACTATGACACGGCACTGAATCTGGAATGGACGCAAAAATGAAGGATAATGAATGATCATAAGACTGTCATAAGCCACTGAATCAGGAATTCACTGGGCACACACAAATACAGCGTAATAAAGGATCATAGGACCATAAAGAACCATCAGCGCACAACACAAAAAGCACCCAGCCCAGCTAGAATTACTCACAGCATCATTTTCGATGTATAATTACATCTCCAAAACGTCCTTTTTTTACATCCTGCTGGTGTCTCCCAATAAAACACTAACACATGCGAGAAGATATTTCTGTGTGCATCCGCATGCACCGTTATTTGTGGTGTCAACCCCGTTTTTCCACATATGACTGAGCGTGCGCAAAGTGTTATTATGGTAATCTGGCCCCTTTAAACTCTGAAGCCACACACACGCACACAGGGCGGGCGGGCGCACTCCTCCTCTCTCTCCTTTTACACAAGCACTCTTCACACAAGACCAGCCATCCAACATTCCAGGACAGTGGTGACTACCATGAGTAAAGACTAAATGGATCTCCAAAAGCCATTACTTTATACTTTAAGCCATTAGTTCATAACTCCTCGTTTTTAATAGTTGATACTCATTGACCCCACCCCTACACCCACCCCCAACCATTAGTAGTCTGTTAAAACGATGTATCATTTTTTTGGAAAGCAAGTCTTGGGTTAACTTTCGTTACCATTCATATGATTATCCATACCATGTCATTACCATAACACAGTGACTAAACTTCTCTTTTAAGTTGAAATGTCCACTTTTTTCCCAGGAAAACACACCTCAAATATTTCATCTGTAAACAGAGTTTGATCATGGAGGCATAGACGAAACCAGACATGAAAACATAATCCTAGAATAGGCTTTCTGAAGCTTATATCCCTGGCTAGTTTGGCAATAATTAGCCATGGTCCTCTTTCCAGCAAGGGTTTGTGGGAAAGGTCTGGGTACCAAGAGTGGTTTGTTGGGGAGGGACACTGAAGGGGTAGGGGGTATTTTGTTTCGCGTGAAACCTCTTCACCCTTGTCAAAAAGGGATTAGGAGTTTGGTAAACAATACTCCACAATGGCGATGAAAGAAAAGAAGAAAAGAGAAGACGTCCCCTCTTCAGCTCCCAAAAGCCTTCCCCCAGCGTGCGACCGCATGGCCCAGGAGCTCTCCTCTCTCCTGCCGCGGCGTCTCTCCTTCTGTTCTCCTCTCTCCGCATGACCCCTCGCTCTTTCTCTCTCTCCCTCTCTCTCTCTCTCTCTCTCTCGCACGCTCTCCTCTTTTTCCCGCTCTCTCGCTCCCTCCCATAGCTCACCCCGGGACCCCTCGCTCTCCGGCTCAAACTCGCCCGCCTCCGGTGTTCCGAGCCCATTCCCCATTCAAATGCTTATACCCCCCCACCCCCCCCTCCCCCCCCCCCCCCCCCCCACAGGGCCCAAAGAATGGATCACCCTGAGCCTGAGCTTCACAATGCGGCCCAATTAGCATAGCGGCACGGCCCACTCCACTGTATTTTTCCTTTTTTCAGAGGGGGGGGGATAGGGGAGGAGGAGTGAGGTTGGGGAATGTATACCTGAGATCTGTAGGCATAAAAATTCAGCGTTCTGTAACCTGAAGAGATAAACAGCCCTTTTTCTTCTGGGCAATGTTACAACATACTTTGAGTTCCAGGCAGCCATATTTTTTTGTTTGTTACCATGGCGAAGCAGCTGCAGGTGTGGCTGCGGACCAGATGACAAACTCTGCCCACACATCTCTGAGCAGTAGGCCAGCTGTAGATTACCACACGACACAACAGAATCCTAATTATATCACTCAGCAATTTGTTTGGTTAATTTATTAATAAGCCTTTTAGCTGTGCTTTCTGTTAACGATCGTCGGGTTTAAACTCGTCTTTTTTTTACTGGAACAGGTGAAATGAGGGGAAATGTGACGGAGGTAGAAAAGACTAGAGAAAAGAGAGAGAGGGCAATGAAGGAGAATGAGGAACAGAGAATCCCAGGTCGTGATTTTGACCTGAGCTCCTCTGAGCAGCTACATTCAGTTTCATATCTAGCTGCGGCTCATGAATAAACAACATTACTCCAAATGTCCACATTTTTCTTTTCTTTTTTTTAGGGAACCCCCTACATTACACATTTAGGCACAGGAATGCACCCAGCGGATAAGCACTGCAAACCCATTTTCATTTTCATTTTCATTCCCTCTCTCTCTCTCTCCACCAGCTGTTCCCTTGAACATTTGCAGCAACTAATTAACAGTCGGTATGACAGGAAAGAAGGGAGCGAGAGATTGAGAGGGAGAGAGAGATCCCTGCTGGGAGGCAGAAAAGAGGAGAGAGAATTGCCCCATTCATATGGGGACGAAGGGGGGGGGGGTGGACGAGGGTGGCACACAGCTGCTGTACTGTACCCCTACCCCTAATCCTGCTACCCCACTATCCACCCCCCCCCCCCACCGCCACCACCCACACCCCACCCCCCCACCCTCAAACAAACCGCGTTCCCGTCCCCCCTCCGCACCACCTGTGAGTGTGCGGGCTCTCCAGAGAGTGGACAGCAGTGCTGGGAATGCCTCTGCGTTCAGGGCCCGGGGAGGAGAAGCACTTGGCGCTCGCGGCAGGGATGTCACTCTGAACAGCCACTCAGGCACTCGAGCGAGCGAGCAAGAATATGCCCCCGCTCAGCCCCCCCCCCCCCCCGCCCCCCTCACCCCCCCTTCCCCCCGGAGCTCGGCGGGGCCCCGAAGATCAACAGCACTGCCGCCTCGGCCCTTCAGCCCCGAGCTCACGGGTACCCCCAACGCCACCGTCTCTTTGTTTATTTAACTGCCGCTTTTAATCTTTGTAAAAGTTTGAGTTTTAGGGGGTTTTTTTTGTTTTTTTTTGCAAATATAGAATGTCGGCAAATATAGAATGTTTGACCAAAAAAATACATTTGTGTCTTTACTGTGTAATGCAGCAGTTTTTGAAAGCCTGCAATTTAGTTGTGTTTAGTTGTGCTTTATAGATTTTTTTTTGATTTTTTTTTATTTTTAATCAGATTCACGGGTTTCGTCCTGTCTGCCTGATGGAACAGGAAGCAGAAGCACAAGACCGGAGCTGTGCTTCCTTTCTTTTTTAAGGGGCCAATCAAAACACAGAAGAGAGGAGGAGATTGGGGGGAGGCAGAGAAAGAGAGAAAGACTAGGAAAATCAGAGGCTGTTGAAGAGCACAAGTCTGGCTGACCAGGAGAAAGGGGGAGAGAGAGTGAGAAAGGGAGAGAGAGCGAGAAAGAGGAAGAGAGAAAGAGAAATATGAGGTGACAGAACGGTTTTGGGAAATGGGTGTGATCTGGCAGGCAGAAGAAGACCTGACGCGAGCTTCGGAGAAGAGGAGAGACAGATGTGTTTACACTCGCAGCGTGTGAAAAATGATTCTTTTTTAAAGTTCTCCCCTTTTCCCCTTTCTCATGTCTCTCCGGGGGCCTTTCTTATTTAGCACGGGTTGTTTACCATGTTAGCTGTGGGACTTCTGTGCTACTGTGACCTGTCAGGGGTGGGGGGTCCCCAACAGTGGGGGGGGGATGAGTTTGGTGAGGGGGCGGAAATGAGGGGGTGAGAGATCGAGAGGGAGAGAGAGATCTGGTGGTGGGGGGGGGGGGACTCTTGTAGAGGCAACACAAATTCCCCCTAGAGTTAGACTGGGGGTGGGGTGGGGGGGTTGGGTGGGCATTAGGACAAGGGCAGGGAACTAAGTCATTTTACCCTGAGCAGAAGCAGGCAGGAACCCCCCCCCCCCCCCCCCCACCACCCCCCTACCCCTCCTAACCCCGCTCCTCCAGGACAGAACAGGGATTGGTGGGGACGACCGACAGTAAAAACAAACAGAAGGACGGAACGCAGAGAGAGAGAGAGAGAGAGAGAGGGGGGCAGCAAGGGACTACATCAGGGCCAGAAACTCATGTAAGGCCAAGGGGCTACAGCTGAGGCCACACAGTAAAAAAAACAAACATGAGGAAAACCAGAAAGTTCATCGTCAGCATAAACGCATTAGAGGAGGGAACCGAGAAACCGACTTTCACCCTCATTCCCTTCTCCGCTCTCTTTCTTCTCCTCCTTCTCCCGCTTCCTTTCTACCCATTTTTTCCTGACCACCCAGCTTTCTGCCCACGCCCCGCCCCAACTCCTGCCCATGTGCCCCAGGTGCGCATAGTTTAAGGCCTAGCCTCCGAAGCGGGGGGGGGGGTTGTGGGCGGAGAGAGAGCCGTCAGGCCACATGTTGCTAACCTCTGCCACTCTGAGCAGGACGGGGCAGTTGTAGCAGGAAACCGGGAGGTCACAGGGGGGAAGGGAGGTGGGATGTGGGGGAATGTGGTGGGGTGAGGGGGTGGGGAAGGTGTGTGGAGGACGGAGGACATCGGTCAAAAGGATTACCAGACCAACAGAACAGCTGTGAGGGAATTACGTGCTCACTATACACTTCCGCTCACTCTTTCATCTGGTCGTTCATGCGCACAATAACCTCTGTAATCCCCGCTGCCCCCCCCCACCCCCCCATTCTAGTGTTATGTGGGGAGAGGAAGAGACAGAGAGGAACAGAGCAAAGCAATTAGCTCGTTTGCATCATTCCTTTCAATTGTTTTTTTTTTGTCAGAAAGTACTGTCTGAAATATTTTTGAACAAATGATAAATTGTTGCACAAATGTCAATCATCAAACTCGGAACTGAACTGAGGAAGAGAGGAGAATGGAGAGAAAAAAAGAAAACATAACGGAAGGGGATACAGTGTCTACTGTAGCAGTGCGTCACCACAGCAGACTTCGCAGTTAAGTTTCAAGGTGACTATCAACCTCCCGTCTCCAGACAGCGAGTCCGACGAGGCTCGTTCCAGAGACTTTGGACAAAGAACCGCGCCTTCCTGTATTTACATTCCCCAGGGCAAGCCCTCACCCGGCTCTCCCAGCGCCAGCCGAGGCGCTACCGCGCCGCGCTCGCGCTTATCGACAAGCTAACGTTCGCTTATTTTTCAGACCGCTACGTCGGCGCTCGATACCCTGCTCATTAGCTGCGGGGGGTATCTCCCCCTGCTGAACAAACACAAGTCCCCCGTCGCCGTATCTTCAGCGATAATCTGAAGAGCTTTTCTTTTTTCGTTTTTTCCCGCCGCAGGGCCGAGCTTATCGACGGGCGCAGGGATTCCGGGCCACGAGCTGAGCCGGCGGCACGTTAGCGCGCGGCGCGAAATCGATAGAGGGAGCGAGGGAGCGGGTAAATAAATCAATGGACGAAGATGGGAGGACAATGGAAATCCCTGAGTAGACAGGATGGAGGCGTGGGGGGGGGGGGGGGGGGGGGGGGTTGTATGTGGGCCGGGGTCATGCGGGCCGGTCAGGATTAGCCACCGTCCGGCGTCCGCTGAAGTTTTCCTGCTCGGGGGAGGGGGGGGGGGGGCGGCAGTAACCAAACCACAATGCAATGCAAGCACAGCACACGAAGGCCTTGAGGCGTAAAATAGAAAAAACTCGTGTTTTGTGCTGAACGTTATCTCCATAAACAATAATAGAAGAAAAACTCAATTTAAATACTTCAACATCTAGATGCGGGAGAACGTACTATGTCTGGAAAAAAGTATGCCTAAAATGTTAAAAAAAACACAAGAAAAAAAGCATTTGAATCAGCATTCCCCCTTTATCTTTGTCACACAGAAAGAAGCTGTCGTAGAGATAAGTAGCCAAACGCAAACATTTCTCTGCTCTGCTGGAGAGAGAGGAGGGTTGGGATTCAGACGCATTCTTCAGCCGTGACGACAGACCGCTTCCGGATCCCGTTTGGTTTCCGCTTCAGGTGCGGAATTCTCCGCCCCACCCCCTCCCTCCCCCCCCCCCCCTCCCACGGTCAGGAAAGCCACTCGGGTTCCTGGCCCCTCCTGGGCTCCCGGACCGCCCCCCCCCCCCCCCCCACTTTGAAGTGCTCCTCCTGGGGTGAGGATGTGGTGCTGCTGGATGTCGACAGCAGTTGCGTCCGCAGACAGATTTACAGCTGGGGTGTCAGGACAAAGCCCAGGCCCTGTGTTTTGGCTCATCTTCAGACCCCCCCTCCCCTCTCCCTCTCCCATTTAATTACACACTTCTTTTCCTCAGTTCCTCCATTTTCTCTGCAAATCACTGATATTTCACTGATATTTCCGCTCCCTTCAGCACGGGACCCGTGTTTGTTTTGATTTCTTTGAAACGAAGCACTCGATGGATAAATATACCATCGCCATCACAGCTGAGCACCAAGCAGAATCGCTACGGTAATGACTCTCTTGGGTTTTAACCCCACAAGCATCCGGGTTCAGGCCAGAAAATGTCCACAAGGCCACTGAACCGGCCGGTTTGGGCAATGTGGGGAGGTCTATATATACACAGCCAATTAAATAGCTGGTCAAATGAGGCCGCGGGAGCTAGCCAAGGGACCAAAACCAGAAAAGCAGTCCGCCCGAAAATGTGTTTGACATTCCTGGAGCATAGGCCAATCAGAGTAGAGGCCAGCCAGCCTACGGGCCAATCAGCAGCTGGTCAAATTCAGTGGCCCAAAGCAGCAGACTGTAGGGGGTTTCAGCAAAGCAGCAGGGCACCGTTCAGCCCTAAACTGACCCCCAGCGCTGAGAACCGGGGCCTGTGTGTGTGCAGCATGCCTGTGGTCTGTGGTTAGCTTTGACCTACTGCCAGAGCAGCATCGTCACGGTTACAAAAAATGCGCCAAAGAACTGGAAGCGGGCAGGTGGCTGCCAGGTGAAGTCAGAGCCAGTCACCGCGGTTACGAGCGCGCTATCGATACTCGCCTCCCGGGCCCGGCGGCGGGAACCAGGCGCGGCGGAGAAACGCCCGGCAGGACAGGGGATCTCCGAGCGTGAAGTCACCGCTCTGACCCTCCTTCCTTCCCCTCCCTTCCTCGCGCTCACTTCCTCCTCCGGCGCATTCCTCCACCCCGCCCCGGAATAACCGGGGGCTGCCGCCTGGCAACAGCGCAGCAGGCCTCTCAAAGAACACGCCTCTTCCCTCTCCCCCCTCCCAGTGCGCGTTCGCTACCAACTCTTCATCGTTCTTTTCAAGTACACCATTTCAGATTGGCAGCTGAGTGATTTATGTCTGCGTGCTCCAACACCACCGCCCCCTCCCCCCCCCCCCCCCAATAGAAATGCCCCCCTTACATTATTCTTTTGGACAAAAGGCTCTTCTTAATTTTTTTGTCTTTCAGTATCATCAGTTTTCTAACACAAGGCTACCTTATGGAGCAACCAATGTACTGTAGTGGCTGTCGTTACTTTTAAAAAGTGTTTAAATGTGTCGTTTGTGTGCGTGTGTGTCATTTTTACAGCTCTGAATGCTCGTTTACGTCATCTCTCCCTTTTACCACCCTTTCTCCATTTCTCTGTACCTCTCACACACACGCCCCTCCCACACACACACACACACACACACACACGGCATTCCTGAACCCTGAGAGAGTGCGCATTTGTGGAAAGAATGTGCCGGCAGGTACAGTAAGATGGCGAAACATTAACCAAATGTGCACCTACATCACTCAGTTTCCCACATGAGCAAGCCGTTCTCACACACACACAGGCACACACTCATGCAAATCACACTTCTGTTCAGTCACACACACACACACACACGCAAATCACATGTATGCTTAGTCACTCACACACACACACACACACACACGCACGCACGCACACACGCACAGGCACACACGCAAGCAAATCACACATATGCTCAGTCTCACGCACGCACGGATACAGAAATTGCCACAGAGTGAGAAAATTATGGGCTTAAGGTATTATGGCATTTAAGCCTGCACATCATTTCTTATAAGCACTTATAAGCACTTATGGCTCCCCCCCCCCCCCCCACTCCTCTTTCACCCACACCCCACACCCCACGCTCAGACCTTTTCCTCACACACCCTCTCACTCCACCTGAAGACAATAATGTGCTCTGTGGGCTGCCGAATCCCTCCTGATTACAAAGTGAGGAGAGTCCTGTAATTACCCCAGGGGAGGGGGATCATTTTCCAATCTGTCAGACCTTCCCTTCATCCTTAAGTGGAGCCGGGCCAAGGCCCGGGTTTCGAATGACTGCAGATACACACACACACACACACACACACACACACACACACACATCAGATCACGGAACTCAAATTAATTACACAATCACATTACAGGAATTAATGGGGCCGGGTGCGTCTGGCTGGAACTGGGGAGGCAACAGCCCAGGGGCATAAGATGTCTTCACATCGAATTACCCCAACCAGACGACTAGTGTTCAAAGAGATGTGAGGTGCATACGTTTTACACACACACACACACACGCGCACACGCACACACACACACACACACGCAAAAACAGGCAAGCACATGTGTACACACACACACATATATATATATAGCCCTCAAGTACATTTAGGTTATGTGCATGGGGCACAAGATCCAAAACAGATTCGCTCCAGTCAAGATACAAAACTACAAGCTTCTGGTTTTGTCCAGTTCCCCAACTGTCAGCCGTACTAGTTCACCCACATCTTGCAGCCAGGTGCATTACAAAAGGGAAGGAGCTGGGACCTGTCAGATACAGCATCTCACTCAGAACTGAAACAGCAGCCAGCACTAGCATCACACAGAGAGGTGTAGGGCACATCATCTCAAAACCCCTGCGCGAGTTCGACTCCAGTGAAAAGGCGGGTGTACTCCTCTCCACTTTATCAGGCGCCCTGTTCTCTAGTGCTGCTCTAACTCCACCGTCACCCTTTGGATCCGCCCCTCAGAGTAATTCACCCCCCCCCCCCCCCCCGACAGTCACGGTCTCCGGCTTAATCTCGCCACATTACGCCAATTACACGGTGATCAGCGTCAGACACCACACGTCTCCACAAACAAACGCCACACTTACTTACTGCCTACCCCCCCCCCTTTCCTTTCCTTTCCGCACCACTTACCTGTTTTTTCCGAGACCTCTTATTTACGCCCCTTTAAATCTCACTGTCTCGCTCCTAAACTAATAAAAATAAACCGTTCCAGTAAACAGAATTTATGGGATTTTTTAAAATGACGTTGTTATGCCTCTGTGTTTTCTGTTCCAGTGTTTTTATTTCTATCTCTTTTTTTTTTCGTCAGATTGATGGTGCCTCGGAGAAAATCTATTTATTTACGGAGAATAAACAGCATTTTTAAAGCGGCACCAAAATGGTCTTAATGGCGGCCCTGTGAAACGGGATGTCTAAACTCCCGAAAAGTGTCACCGTGGCAGCCAGCAGACAGAGGCAATAACCGTACACATTCCCAACGGTCCAGACGACCGCACACAAACAAACGGGGGGTGGGGGGGGGCGCTTCCTGGTTTCATTCACTTTTGAGCGCCGCGATGGCCACGTCTCCCCCATCAGAACGGAGGGGGGGAAAGGTGAGAGCAGGAGAAGCGAGGTTCTCCCTCAGCCCCCCCGCGATTCTGGCCACCCACACAGAAGCAACGGAACAGCACAGCCGCACTCTTAAGAGAGCCCCCTTTTGTCGGGGGGGGGGGGGGGGGGGGGGGGGGGAGTATAATTAAACATTAAACATTCTGCTATGCCGAGCACTTTAGCAATACATGTGATACACTTTTACAGCCACTGTACCCTCCTGGCCTTCCCTCCCCTTCTCCCTCTCTCCCTCTATTTCCTCTTCTCTCCGTCTCTTTCTCCCTCTCTCCCTCTCCTTCTCCCTCTCTCTCCTCCTTCTTCCTCTTCCTCTCCCACTTCTGTGTAAATGTGTTGGCTGCTTTCCCGTTCAGACGGTGTATTGGGGTCAGTTGTGAAACAGGCTACGGGTGACTGGGACGGGCGTCAGGTCAGCAGAACTGTGTCACAGGCAGGGTGTCAGGAGTGAGTCACCTGCAGTAACCGCCACACCTCAATGTCAGCGCAAGAGAATGAGCCACACGCAGTCCCCACCAAACGCACACATGCAGTCCCCATACCGCACACACACACACACAGTCCCCATACCGCACACACACACACAGTCTCCGTCCCACACACACGCAGTCCCCATAAAGCACACACATACACACACACACACAGTCCCTGGTCCCACACACACACACAGTCCCCATAAAGCACACACACACACGGTCCCCATACCACGCACACAAACACACGCGGTCCCCTCTTCCTGTTCTTCCGCTTCCCTCCCCCTCGCCCAAACCTTGTCATTCTCTCCCATCCGGCACTGACTGAGTCGCTGACCCAGACCACTCCCTAGAGAATTCCTCAGTCCTGTGGTAATCTGGGAGGATCCTCGATAAATCCAGCAGGAATGCACGGAGAGAGAGGACAGCACATCCACCAGCACAGCGGCTCATTGTTCCGTCCTCCGCGCCGTCCTTTCCCCACCTTTCTCCCTCCCTCCTTCTCCTTCTCTCCCTCACTCCCTCCTTCGCCACCTCCCTCACACACAGTCAAGGGAGGACCCGTGAGAATTAAGCCTCCAACTTTACATGTGTGTCAATAAACCTGTGGTATGTGCCATTTTCCAGTGGTACGTGCCTGCGATATTACACCTGGGTGTGTGCGTGTGTGTGTGTGCGTGTACCCTAGTCAAAACAGGTGGCAGTCTCCACAGCAGGTACTCCCCTCAGGCTCCAACATGCCAACACCCTCACACTGATTCATTCACTCTCTCACACACACACACACACACACACACACGCGCACACACACGCACACTTCACACAAATGCACACAGCTAGAATATCACACAGTCCAGAGAAGGCTGGGGGCCAAATCCTATCATTTCAGCACCGAGCCCTTTTCATCCTGTCGGCCGCAGTGAATGAACACATTAGCCATTTCCTCTTGTGTCACGGAGCTCTGAGCCAAACCTCCAAAAATAGAACAGGGGCCTTTCCGACAGTATAGCAGGGATTCTGAAACATTCTGAAAACGCCTCGCACAGAGACCCGACCTCCACAGGCAGCGCCGAAGGGGCGATACGAGTCACGGAGAGCAGGAACGCCGAGAGAGAGAGAGAGACGGCCGACGCGGCAGCAAAGCATCATGGGGGGGGGCGGGGGGGAGGGGCTAGTCCTTACCTCGGCAGGAGTCTCCGACGGCCTCGTAGCCGGCGCGGCACTGGCACTGGCCCACGGGCACCACCCACTCGCCGTCGGCGGTGCAGTAGATGCGCGGCGGCTCCACGCTGACGGCGTTCTCCACGCACGCCCCCGCCACCTCCTGCAGCGCCTGGCTCTCCGCGCCCGCCACCGTCTCGGGGAAGGCGGCCAGGCTCTGCACGGTGGCCGGGCAGGTCTTGTAGTACACCCGGACGGACAGGAGCGCCACGCAGGCCCCGATGTCCTGGAAGGCCAGGTAGAAGCCCTTGCGGGACAGCGGGCCCACCGCCCGCGTCTCGGTGTTGACGTTGACCTCGCCGCGCACCGTGATCTCGTCGGGCGCGATGGTGGCCACCTTGCGGAACTGCGTCTTGCGGAAGCTGGTGCCCACGTCGGCGTCCGACTCGGCGTAGAACAGGTTGAAGGTCTCCTTGCAGGTGAGCGAGGCGCCGTCGAAGGTGTTGCAGTCCCGCGCCACGAACTGCAGCTCCACGAAGACGCGGGAGGCCGCCGGCCGCCGCTGGATGAAGGTGGTGCGCAGCCAGTTGTCCTGCTCGCCCTCCGCCACGTTGCACACGGAGTAGGTGTACAGCAGCGAGCCGTTCACCACCGTCTGGACGATCTCCCACTGCCAAACGGGAGAGGAACAAGTCAGCGCGAATCTTACCGGCCACAGACCTGGCGCGCACGAGAGAGAGGGAGAGAAGCGTTCATAAAAACCGACAAACGCACTCAGGGTAATGGCGGCCAAAGGAAACCCACAGGATTCCGCCGTCCGTGCCAGACCGGGTGTTGATTCTGTAAGTGGAAGCCACCGATTGGCCGGAATCTCCAGTAGTTCCAGATGTCAATCAACTGCTAGCTGATAGGCGACGCTCAAACCCGAAGTCTTACTGGATTTCAGGGACCGGGAGCACTCGCCACCGCCTCACAGCGTCCTTTGTTCGCGTAATTGCTTAATGGCTACCACACACTGCACCATTTTTGCAGTGATTTAGCTGTCACAGACACATGCTCAATTTTCGGGGAGAAGTCATTACAGTTTAAGCTTGATTGGGGCGCTGAAAGACCGGTCATTTGGTAAAGACCCTCGTTAAATGTGAGAAGGGCATCCAAATCTCGTGGTCTGAAACTCGGCTAACGCACGGGGAGGCTTGGGCGACTCTGAGCTGAAGATCCCGGGCGGCACTGCCGGCCTAACTCCTGCTGCGCTCGCACGGAAAAGACCGGTTTCTGGACGCACGCTGGGTTTCGGTGCGTTTGGCAGACGTTATTTTTTTTTAAAAGCACGGTCGGTTCTCCGTGTGCGGTGGGGTTCCCCGCCTGGTGGCGCACGGACGGGACTCCTGAGCAGTAAGCGGCACACAACGGGGGAACAAACTCCACCGTGAAAACCGGTCAAATTCGTCAGCCTGTTAAATCGGGTTTATAAGCCAATTAAAGAGATGCCAATAAATCTGGATGCAATTAAGTGCGTGTGAAAGAAAAAGGAAAAGAAACCCACTGCTAACAGTGACTTTTTCCGCTCTTAAAAGCACCAATTAAACAGGAGCCTGTTTTGGAAACGCAATTACTCGTTCCAATACTCATCAGTTTAATCTGCATAAAAGTAATTTCCATTAAGAGCGCTACATTGAACAGTTGGCTTTACATACGGTTTTGAAAAATATGAGTATGGAATCCGCAATGCAATACGTGTAAATTAGTCTGATTAAGCGTGCTGGGCAAAAATGTTAATTGCAATCTCACAAGAACAACTTGAGGTTCAGTGTGGATATATTTCTGTTTGATTCCATTTTGTTTTAGAACTACGTGTTTCTTAAATGCATTTGCAACCCTCGCTTAATATTTGCCACAGTCGTTTTTGTTCCATTTGTTTAAAAGTAAAAAAACATTTTTCTTTAATCTCTGAGGGCAATTTAAAATATCATCATTGTTCTCCAACTCTTTTCTGAAATACAAGGCCTGAAACATTAAGGAAGACCATCTGAGAGACACGGGGGCAGCAGAACGTACAGTATGCACAAAACCGCTTTGTCATGATGATAGCCGACTCACTTTTTATGAAGCATAATTATAGTGGGGTTGAATTATGTAATAAAACAGAATTTTTTCCCCTTTTATTATTCTTTCACCAAGCCTTTAGAAATCTTTAAGTCTTTAAAGTCACATTGCATGCTTAGGCAACCAAACTTACTCTTTCTGACATACTTTTTTTTTTTTAATACGCCTGCAGACCTAGGTGTTCCGCAAGAAGTAAAAAAGAATAAAAACTTCACCAGTTCATCTATGAAAACACCAGTAATCCAGCGCACAATATAATACACAATCCAAGTCACAAAGAAGGCAAACAAGCATTCCTGTCCACCACTCCCCAAACGCAGTTAAAATCACACACTCTCCTGCTCTACTCCTCTTTTCCTCTCGGCAGTGGAGAATGCACTCCTTTGAGATCAAGTCTCCTGTGACAACACGGGGGAGGGGGACGTTTGAAGTGCTTGAAATCTGCACCACTGTTCGGAGCACAGCCAAAGAGAGAGAGAGAGAGAGAGTATATTCCTAAATTGTCAGTATTACCCTCACGATTGCATAGAAAACTGGGAACCCTGGTGGATTATTAAGTGTAACCTCAATTCCCCTCTTAATCAGCAGCACTCAATGAACAATAACCGAATTATCTGTAACATCACTGACTGCAACGCTGGGGGGCAATTACCTGTTTGTTTGGGCGGAGCCAAGGGGTGAACGCTCGACTGCTTTATTGTGCCAGCTATTACCCTTCTGCGAATTCACACGGGAATATGCGCTCCAACATTGGTGGTGTGGAGTTTATGGGGTTTTCCCGAATGTGTGCGACTGAACAGTTGGACAGCGTAGTGTAGAATTTGGAGCTCCAAGCGCGCAACAAGTGGGTGTGAGCCCCTGCATGTCCGAAAACACACACCTCTGAAAACAGTAACCAAGTGACAAACTCCCTTCCGGCATTATGACAGGAAGAAACGGCCCATTTCACCCTTGTTTACCACACCTGGAAAACTTTTGGAGAAATGCTCTTCAAAGAGCAGAAAAACACAAAAAAAAAAGTACAGACTTGAGCAACAGCATTGTGCCACATACCCACCGTCAACCCCTTTTCAGGTGAAGAATCTTTCTCCTCAACATGCCCTGACTTGCATACAGACTCTGACCCCTCGAAAAGTCACATGACTCCCTGCTCCAATTAACATGGCCCTCACACTTTGGAACCCACCCTCCAGACTCAAATGGAAATGAACTAGTTCTTATGCCACTGCTAAATACTAAGTATGCAAACACAAATGCATTAGGCCGACTACTCACAGAAAAAGCACATCAACGAACGAAATAAGAGACCCTTTATCTTTTTCCATCAAAACACTTAAGCCCCTTTTTCAGATAAGAAAAAAAAAATTAACCACCTTTTTAAAAAATAACATTTCACAGAGACCTGTAGCACAGCTCTTGACGTGACACATTAATTGCAATTTTGGTTGTACCATTTTAAAGGCAGGGCTTCAAAACCCACACCAAGCCACAAGTATTCCTCCTCTGAGCTCACTGCAGCTCACTGCAACTTTCCCTTACAGCAGACCAGAGGCAGAAAGACAGCAGAAATCTTCTAGTCTAGATGGGCATTGTAGTCTCTAGCATTGTAGTCTCTACCATTAATATTCACTTATCATTATTACATTTATTACAATCAATATCATTGTCTACATGTCTGCCAGTGAAACCTCACATTTTAGAAACAGCCTAAAACTACCTGCTTGCTTCATACAAAACTCTGAAAATTTACAAATACATAATTTTACATTAGTGGCTGATTGTAGTTTCATATTGTACATATATATGAATTTCAAAACATAGGATGGTCTAGTTGAAACTCTCCGACATCTCACTTTAAAACTTTAGGCAATACTCACCCCTTCCTCATAAGGTGAAGTCAACCAGCCAAGCTCACCCCCAGACGACTTCATGTCCAATAGTACTTCTGCAGGAAAAAAGAGGTATTCATTTTATTCATTATTATTTAAGACCAAAATATGCATTGTTGTTATGAAAATCATGACCACAATCCAAATGAGAAACTATTAACAATTGTTTTCCCTGGGCTCTTTATCAGTTATTTTATTTATTTGTTTTAAAATAATTTATAAATTGTTTTGCACTTTTTCAAGGGGAACTGTACAAAGGTTCTGAGAGTTTTGAGTTTAATCGGTCCAATCTCCGTGCCCTCCAGAATATTTTACAGTAACTGAAACTTGAATAAACAGCTAGAAAAACTGTTTGTGCGATCATATATTTTTGTTGTTGTCTGTTTAATTAAAGTGTTAGAACCATGCAGATAGGCAACCAGCTTGCAAACAGTAGTAGTATGGAGAGGAAGTTATTTTTTCTATCTTTATGCAAACCAGAGGCCCCTTTCGCCGGAGCCCTGCACGTTCGCGAACGCACGAGCCACATGGTCTGGCCGAATTAATTTCGCGGACGACAATGGGTTCTTGTGGGTTTACAGAAAGATGTGTGGTAAAAGGCAAATTGATCAAATTTTATTTTAATGTAGGACTGTCCTCAAAGGTCGAAGCCGTCTTGTGCCATTTTTATTTTGAAATATGGGACAGATTTGAAATTAAACGTGGGACTAATTATCCTCACAATCAGAAATCGCATTGGCTATTATTTTCTATTTCGATTTAGCCAAATTAAAATCAAACAATGATCGTGAGAATTCATTAAAATCGGCAACGTTTTTACTTAAAAAAAAAAAGAGAGTCACCACATCGCCATTACTTGTATCCTGGTTCAGAGATTAAGTTGTTAGCCACAGAATTAGAGCATATAAATCATTCTAGACATTTTGTCCACTGCAGTCTCAGCTCTTGGGAACGCACGCTTCGACTCTCCAGAGACTGACTGGAACTGACGGAATTAAATCAGGCGTGAATGTTTAAATCGCTCATTGTCAGTTCACGCGCTGAGAAATGACAAAACATTCGTCGATGCGCCTTATCAATCTACAAGGACGGCATGGAGGATGTGATTACAATTTAAATACTGTATTGAGACGATCAGAGGCAATGAATCGGTTGTGCGTAATAGCTTCTTAAATCAAACTGAAGGTATTTAAAGCACAATATAAATTACCTTTAGGAATCATTGTCAGTTATCTAGGGAAATATTAGTGAGACTTCACTTTTTTTTTGTTTCCCCTGTGAAATGACAAAATTACCAAGCCGAGGTGCCTTGATAATTGCGAACGTTGGCCATTCACAATGTAGCCTAAACTGGGCTACTATTAAGTAAACGAGTGTGGTTACAGACTATATTCTTGTCTTTTAGCGCAACTAGCGACCTAAATCAGATTCAATGTGCCACAACCTTTTGGTTACAAAATAAAACTCTGTTTTTAACTAATTAAAATGTGATTTTATTTGATTGTCTTCAATTAAAAAGGTCACATCTTTGTTTAAAATGCTGTGATGTGAAGCTTGACATGAAAATGAATCGGCTATAATTGTACACATGCGGTCATTAAATAAGAATCATAATATAGTTATAAGTAGGCAAAATGTGCTTTTTAAACATGTGCTCGAATTTTTATCGACCCATTTGAACTATGGGCTATAGTCAAGTCCAGAAAAATATTTGAGAAGTTGGGTAGATATATGGGTCCGGTAGATATGTAACGAACTATTTAATCCTACGTGAAAACCCCTTATACTTAATAGTAAATTGCCGAAGTTAGGTTACTTAAAGGTTACTTATTTTATATAAAGATATAGCCTACAACATGTAGAATGTACAGATTGCGACGGGTCGGTCCCTTCTGAACACGTAGTCTAATATACGATTGTGAATGTATGAACGGAGCAGATATGTCATTCTGTTACTTTAAGTGATAGCCGAAACGTTCGAGGCAATGACTGTCAAAACTGCCGGTATTAGTAAAAAGCATGACAGATGTTGGGCGTGTGTTGAACATTAACTCCATCTCAACTTTAGTAATGTTGCGACACGGGAGCAGAAAAGTTCCAGAAGCCACCGTCATTGCCACCGCACTTGTATTGGAACTGCAATTTCTTTCGATTCACTGATTGGTAAACCTTAAAGACCCTACGTATTCACACCGACTGGAATAGGCTAAATGAACTTGAAGCCGAATTCAAAAATGTGCCTCAATTCGTTTTAAAATGCAAATAACACCAGTACAAAAATCCCAATGCCCAAAAATAACTAGATCGAGCGTAGGCTATTGCTTCAGCAAGGCAAAGGTGACTGACAACTATTTCGGAGTCATGTCTTACCGACAAAATTCGGCTGCAGTAGTTTAATGTACAATTTGGCATTTAGCAGACAAACTATGTAGCCCTACATATTTACACGTTATAAAAATAGAAAATATGTATATGGACGAGGCATATTGTTCGTGTTAAATGAGAGAATATGTGATGTCTCGTTAATCTTCACTCTTGTTTGCCATAGCCACGTTAAAGGGAAATATAGGCAACCATTTTAAACATTAAATAATAAGGAAAGACAAAGAAACACTGTCATTTAGGCTACATCAAAGATCCAAACCCACTGCATAAAACATAGGCAATCTAAACGTATTCCTCCACACACCATGTGGTTTAGGCTATGTAGCAAGCGAACGTAATTGATTTGCTGGCATGTTCAAACTATCCGAATGGTAGAAAAATTCGCTTACCTTTAGACTGCAGAGTAATAAATACAAGGTTAATAAATACAAAGAATAGTAAAGAGCGTTTAATCCCACACGAATCCATTTCTTAACGATTATTATTATTATTATTATTCTCTAAATAGGTATTAATTTGAAGAGTAGCTAACTCAAACGTGTACGGAGCTGCATTGAAGAGTACTCGAAGAGTCCCTTTCGGAACTCTCATTCAGGAATAAGTGGCGTCATGAATCCCGCCCGCTGGAATGCCTTCGAATTCCATATATGGTGTTGAGGCGGGGCGGCCGCGGGATTGCGCTAATTGCCTGAGTGCCACTACCTGTACGACTGTCACTCCACAGGAAGTTTGTATTTGTCTATAAAAGTCACCTTGGTTACGGCTGTCTTTGGAACCGGTCTTATTTGTAGGGGTAAAACCAAATGAGTAATTTTTCTCTCAAAATAGCTCTGCTGCAAGACGGTTACAGAGCTACGAGAATGGCTTTCTATTTGTTTTGTAAGCCAGGCTGTGTTTATGCAGACCAGACAAGAAACTGGCAATAAATAACTAAATAAATAAATAAATAAATAAATAAATTTTCACTACAAACCAAGAAGTATTTTTGGTGTGGAAAAGGAAATTGACTGACTTGCTATAATAAGGTGCCCTCAAAAAATATGACTGTCAAAAATTTTTAATTTATTAACTTCTTTTCTACCTTCTCCTGTTTCACACAGCTGACAAAATATAAAACTAGAATACACAAATAGAAGAAACAGAAATGCATATAGCACCTTTCCATCTGAGCACCTGCACTCAGACGGAAAATACATTTAATTTTCACAAAAGCATTGTTGCATTAGGGCATAAAAATAAACCATCATTTGAACTGAATAGGCTGCTGAATTATCTTTCCTTGTTAACAAAGTCAGTTAGACTATTCCCCTGTCTAACAACTCAGTACCTATTCCCACGGGGGGGTGGGACGGGGGGGTCAAGTGGGAGGGCGTGCTGGTATGAATGTATGACTACTAATGAGCGAGCTTTAAAAGGGGTCTCCAGCGTGCGTATAAATATATGGATAAAAAAGAAATAAACAATAGCATCGCCTAGCAACTCCTGATGGAAGGAATTCCGGAGTCAAGTTGCCTTTGTGCTGTGGCTCCCTCTTCTCTCCCTCAGCCTCTTGAGCTGAGAACCAAACACATCAAGTCATCTTCACAAAGCCACGGAGAGAGATTTGAAAGGGATTTATTCTCTGGTCAGAACTGACCCGTGTGGAGACACACACGCACAAGCACAGATGCGCACACGCAACACACACACCCACGCACACACACGCACACACGCCCACGCGCATGCACACAAACACATGCACACACAGGCACACACGCGCACACACCCACCCACACACATGCGCACGCACGCACACACTCACACACGCACACACACACACACACACACACACACATGCTTGTGAAGCCCACTGTTGATCTTACTTGTTGACAGAGCTTAGAGAGAAAGGGTCAGAGTCCAGTTTCAATGGTGTCATTTGGTTTTAATTTCCTTTTTACTTTGCTGCCGGTTTGGATTATGCTGAGATACAGAGACCCAAAAAGCCCCTGGCTCGTTTCACTCTCTCTCTCACTAGTCAGGAATCATAAGAGATCTACATCCAGTTGATGTATTGATGTACTCTCTCTCTGTTTCTATCTCTATCTCTCTCTCTCTCTCTCTCTCAAAAAAGCTCACAGCCACCTATCTGTTGTTCTCTCATCGTCTTGCTGCACTTTTAAAAATGTTTTAAAGCAATGCTGGAAGTAACAGAGGGTGAGGTCAGTCTGTGTTGCGTCCAGTGGAATTAGAGAATCTCGTATGAGGCCTTTCAAATGGCACACACAACAGCGCGAGGAGCCCGTGAACAAGGGTCAGCGGTGGCTTCTCACCCCAGAAGAAGCCTTCTGTTCTTCCTGCGTGGTGCACCGACGTTTGGAGAGCCCTAAATCTTTCCTCAAATTGTGTTTGACCTAGAGACCCCATCTCACTCACTTCTTTATAAATTCCCCAAAGCACCAAGGGTCCATTTAAATGCTAAGTTCCCAGTGTAGGTGTGTTTTCTGTGAGCAGGGTACTATGAGGCAAGTTTACACTGCTCTTCTACCACTCATTGTCTGGTACCACAAAACACCTATTACCTGTAATTTGAGGTAATATTGCATTTCATAAATCAGTGTTAGACTTTCTGTTCTCTTTAGTATGATTTGAGTCTGCCTTGGCAGTACTTGTTTGCTGTGGTGTTTTAGCATTTGCATTGTTTTTGATGGGTAAGCTGTGGGTACTTAGTGTAATTTTGTCGCTATTATTGTTCTGGATGCCTCTTCAAGATGCATTTATCCCTTTATGGTGTTAGAATTTTCTTAACTCAACATTCTAATGCTGATGTAACAATCACAACTGGTGATTGAAAGCAATGGAATTCCAGAACACTGACTTAGAATTTAGAAAAAAAAACATTCCTAAAAACCTTCTCTTCAAAGCGTTAATAATATATCACACAGTAACTACCTTGAAACTTGCTCCAGATAAGAGCATCTGCAAAGTAAACAGATGAAGTATGCTGTGATCAGTTTTAAAATGACAGATGAATGTAGCATGCCGACATGTCTGTATGATTTATAGTCCGTGTTAATTTATCTGAGGGGAATGTAATCCTTGCATTGTCTGAGACTCTGGCACACAGCAGTATAAAAATTAAATTCAGGAGTATATTTGAAACTCTGCAGTATATCTGAAACTTGGGTATGCAGTGATTCATGAGGGTATTCTGTCAAAAAAAATATGATTATGACTTAAATTCATTATATTCCTTGTGCTGGGAGGAACTTTTAACTAAGAAGGTTGACGCCAACCTCGCACATGTCAGAAGCAGCTTTACATGTATAACCATTACAGCACAGCATGTAATCCAGCTCGCGCCCGGTCACACCTGAGTGACAGAGACCATTGCTGAAGTGGCGAGTCCCTCTCCCTGTCCGTGGGATTCCCAGCCGGAACAACACCTCCTCGCGTCAGGCTTCCTGCTGCCCGCGGATTCAGCCCCACAAAGCACTTCACGCCAGGGGCCAGCCTCTGAGTTTCGGGGGTCATTGAACACCATAATGGCCACTAACGTCTCTTGTAATGCCCCTCCCCCCCAACCCTCCTCCCCCCTGCTCCAACGGCAGCAGTCTCCTTTCTTTCTTTCTTTTAAAACTTTTCAGCGTAGGAGCGTGCGCTGCACCTAAACAAACAAAGAAAAAACTTCTTTTTTTTAAAAAAAACGTATAAATCAGTTGTTGTGGTTTAAGCTCTCCATTCTGCAATGACGCCGTCTGACAGAGCAGCCTTTAGTAGCAGAAATACGGCGTGTTTGTGTTGGAAGATGCAGGTGGAGTTTTTGTGGATTTGAGATCAACACAGTAGCTGCCTTTGCAAATATGTTTGTGGCTGTGTCCCACAGCCCACAGCCTCCAGCTGTTTACCCAGTAACTTAGAGCTGTGTCGCTCGTTCCCAAGTCCAGGTACTCCTGTGCACGCTGGGCTTCCATTCCAGCTTAATTCATTCTGCCCGAGCTGCTAACTGATTACTGATCTTGAATTGACGTCGCTTAAACAGTGATTTACTTAAGGTCCCTTTGTGACAGAGCTGATTGTTGGCGGCACGTTCGTGCTAACAAAAAGATGTAAGTAAAGATATTTCTTTAGCTTACTGATCTACTGAAAGGAAGGGAGGAAGAATTTGGGACACATGTTCAAGTTGACTGAGAAAGAGCAGTTAGTTTCTCAGCAGAGTGTTCAACAATTAATTTATCTACTGACTGAGGTAAATTAAATAAACCAGCCTGAATTTTTGTTAATTCTAGTACTATCTAGTAAAATACTATTGTAAAATAGAAAGAAATGGTAGAAGCAAAAATTACTCTGTCAATTTCAAATTTATTTATTGACATTTATTTATTTTTTAATCTGTTAAATATTCCATGCGTATGCATTTGTTTCTAAAATAGTAAAATAGTAATTTTATAAGCACAAAATAATGCACAGTAGATTGTACCAAATACCTATGCTCAATAATTCATTAATGCCTGCTCTGTCATGCCTTTTTGCCAACATGCTTCAAGTCTGAGCCAGTTGTAGTGTCTGAGCAGCAATGCACACAGAAGTTATCAATTACACATCGTCCTGAGACCCTCAGCACAGAACGTTTAAATATTTCATTTTTTTAAATTACGGATTTTAACACAAGGGTCTTGTGTGAAAACATGTTGTAGTGACAATATTCTCCAAAAATATTATTTATTTTATTTTGATTGAATGTCCCTTGTAGGGTATGTTTCAGCATAATAGAATATATGGTTCCTGAGATTAGATGAGATCAGAGGCTCATGTCACCGTGCAGAGGACAAAAATGAATATTTCGGATCTTAGGAGGACATACATAGATAACTATTTTTTTTCCAAGACTCCATTTTGTAGTTTTTTTTTTTTTTGAACACAGCAAATTTGTAGTTTTTTTTTTTGCAACCAAGGGGGGAAAACAGATAAAAACAGAGGGTTGCCAGGACATCTGCGGGGCTCGGCTGTCACGTTGTAAAAAGGAAGACCTTTCAGGAGATCAGCACTCCGCATTTTACAATGCTGACTCATAAATGAATAAAGCAGATCATCTGAATTTGAGAAGAACGCAGAGAAAGGAGGGGGGATTAGGGAGAGGAGGGGGCCAGGGCTGGAGACTGCAGGGCGAGGTGTGTGTGTGTGTGTGTGTGTGAGGAGCAGCCGGACAGGGAACAACACAGGAGCACTGCTATCAACCTGCCCCGAGCAACTCGTTCTCAGGAACAAGTGTTCAGCAGAATGCGTGAGAATGGGTGTGTGTGTGTGCGTGTCTGTGTGTACGTGTGTACGTGTGTGTGTGTGTGTGTGTATGTGTGTCTGTGTGTGTGTGTGATTGTGTGTGTGTGTGTTCGTCTGTGTGTACGTGAGTGTGTGTGTGCATAAATCTGGTCAAAATGTTGTAATGTTGTCTCGTATAAGAATAGTGGAGTGAGTGAAACATTGCCTTTTGATGGCTGAGACCAATGCCTAATCCACAGTTGCCCGCCAGCTATCCTATGATCTCACAGGAACTGCCGGAGATCTGAGCTGATGGATCGTTTTTAGGGCCAGCTGCACCTTGAAGGCATCAAGCACAGTCATAAGGGTAACATTTCACATATATCATACGGCATATCAGATTATGCATTTCCATCAGGGAGCCCCTTTCAGTCGAGACATTCCATTGGCCACTGGGGTTTTAAAACAACCTTGCCATTGTTGCGACTGTTTGCTGGACTTGATCATGAACTTTTCATTTGATCAGAAAATGTGAATTTGGCTGAACGTGACTTTACTTTGTGGAAGGGCCGGGGAATACCAGAGCCCGGGGCGGGGGGGTTGGTGGGGGGGTGGGGGGGGATTTCCTTTCTCTCATTGTTTTGTCACTGCTGTCGGTCTTGGCGTGGTGTTTAGACCGTTCAGCACTTCCTCCAGCTGACCTCAGACGTCCACAGGATCTTCCGCCGCTCCTGTTCCCATTCCGCTCCTCTTCCATCTGCCCCTCTCTCACACTCACATGCTTTATTGATTTGTTTCCGTCGGTGGGAGAAATGCAGCTGCAGCTGCCTCAACTGACCCAACCTGATAGTGAAGCACAGTGAGTCACATTGGGAGTCTATGCTTTTAACTGAATACTTCACAGGCGCACACAACTCCCACACTTTAACCCTCACACACACACACACACACACACACACGCACACGCACACACATGCACCCACACACATATGCACAAACATGCACACACGCACACACACACACACACACACACATGCACGCACACACACACACATATGCACACACATGCACACACAGGTACACACAAACACACACACACGCAAAGCCCCCCTGTTCCCTCCTCTCTCAGACATTTATGATGGAAACAGCAGTATCGAGCCTGTTAACACCCAACCCATAAATTACTGGCTGTGCTCAGAGTTATGGAAAGAATGTGTGTTTACTTTGACATTTATAATGTCTTCCCCTCACTTGCCAGGGTAACATGAGATGTTTAAGCCTTATCTGTAACCATGACGTTATGGGTTTTAAGCACAAACATTTAATTGGCAGATCATTAACGTATAACTGCCATGTGGGTAACATTTCACCGGTTCCTGGGACAAACACAGATTATTCCTTTACATCAAAGTCCCGCAGATATCTTGGTTTGGTCTAAAGCAAGCGAGCAGCCCTTTCTCTGACACGTGCATTTGAAGACCTGGGTGTTCCTGGAGCCAGTGTTTGACGCGGTCTGCTAACGGACTGAGACAAAGCATTCTTTCTTTCTTTCTTTCTTCCCCTCAACTTTGCATTTTCTATAAAGTGTCCATAAGGTCAGAGGAGTTGTGGACGGGGTGACTGATAGTTGCACTCTGAGACATTTGCATACCAGTGCATCCTCGATCAGTGTCAGGAGCCTCTCCCATCTGTCGTTTTTCACTGAAGCTGCCACGACTAAGGTGGGCAAAATGCGAAATAAAAACTAGGGTCACTTCAGTGAAGACCAAAATGGCCGCCACTAACAAGTGCTCTGCGATCTTCTGCCACGGTGTGGGAATCCGAGAGAGAGAGGGTGTGAATCCCAGCCTTCGAGCGGACCAGTCAGAGCATTTCGTCAGTATTCAGCTGACAAAAAAGTGACACGCGCAAACCTGCCCAGAGACCGCGGAAGCGTTCGGAGTCGCGGCGTCATAACCAACTGACAACTTCAAAGCCGGCGCCACCGGTGGTGAGCCGACCTTCCCCTCCTTTAGAACGATCGCTATCCCCGTTCAGCTCCGGTTAGTCATGCCATCGGTGAGAGGTGGAGTAAAGAATTTCAGAAACGACAGGGGCGAACGATAGGAAACACAGCCTGATGTGATGACTGGTACAAGCGATGTGAGTCAGTGGCCTTTAATTGTACCCGCCCCTGGAAAGGCTGTGATAAAGCTGGGGTAAAAACTATAAATGTAGCAGGAACCAGTGACTTGCAGTTTTGAGCCGAAACGTGAAGTGTTTTGTATGAAGAACTGAAAAGGGATATTCGGATTTTGAGTGCAGTGTCGATGGCCTGGCTCCAGACTGAGGAGAAGGGCATGCTATGGAATGTTGCGAGATATAATTGCGTTCTCCTGCTATGGTGTCATGTTGCAGTGGCATTTTATTTTCTATGAAAAAGTATTATCGGTGTCTTACCATTCTCAGGAAAAACATATAGATTTTAGTCATAATAAACGTGCAACCAATCAGGGCTATGAACCCCAAACTTGCCTTTCAATTAGAGCAATAGAGACATCCACGCTCTGTCAGACTTTAATCAGAATGGCCGTCAGTCATTTAAAGGCCTGGGGCTAAAAATCCTTTTTATTTTTATACCTCTGTTCGGCTATGCACGGGTACAGAGTCCCCTGCGCTTACATCCGATGCATAATTCACTTTACATGATGTGCAAATCATGAGCCCTGGCCTCCTCTGTTTGTACCCTTTTATTACACATTTCATATAAACCCTTAACAGTGGGGACTCTTTGAAGTGAAGGCTTAAGCAAAGTAGAAGGCATATTTCATGAGATAACATTTGGCATAATATAAATTAACAATGTTTACACTTACGTCTCCATCCAGCACGTACTGCACTTGTGTCGTTATCTTGATGTTTTAGCTTGTCGCCATACCTCCTAATTTGACTTGGCACAACTTTCTGACCTAGCCTATGCTTACTGTGTGAAGCGGACTGAATGTGTTCATGGCTATGAATAACTGTTACATGATGAGTATTGTACCTTATTGGACCTGTGTTTTGTAGTTGTCCCAATGACCTTTGGTATGCACTTACTGGGCCTCACTCACAAAACTTTCCTTAAATTATTCTTACTTTTGTTCTTAAGAATGTTCCTACGAAAAAACAATATGGGATTCATAAGCCAGGTGTGTGAGATGATGAATGCTGGCTGTTTGTGAATTTTATGTGCAATCTTGTTCATGTTTCCTTTGCATAAGGAAACAGCCACGAACAAATACAGATAGGAAAAAAATAATGAATGCTGAAATGTTCTTGGAAACGTTCTTAAATGCAGTTTACGATCAAATGTCATCGTAAGCATGTTTTGTGAATGAGGCCCATTGCACGTCGCTTTGGATAAAAGCGTCTGCCAAATAAATGTAACGCAATGAAATGTAAATTTGACTTCTGAAAATTTCAACCATCAGGGGGATTCACCTAGATGTTCTCCACAGAACAAATTTGACCCCCCTCCCTCCCTTCCCTTCACAGACAGTATGGCATGAAGACATCATTGCATCTTCTGCCAGGGGGCCATTATGGGCACTTTTAAAAAAATTTGTTGGAATGTCCAAATGAGACCAAAAGGGTTGTTATTTTCTTGGCTATCAAAATTTTTCATGCCAAAAAAAAACAAACATTTCCCTGTGTGATGTTGTGTGCTTATGCTTACAGTTTGTGTGTTTGTCTCACAGCTTAACCCACGAGATGTTCGATTCCAGATTCAGCTTCAGTGACCGGCAGAACGGCTCATAAATGAGGCTCATAAATTCATCTCCGCAAAACGACCTAAAGAAGGAAGAAGGAAGTAATGTACAAATAAAAGTGTAATGTGTGTCAAAGAGGAAGGAGGGAGGGAGGCAGCATCCAAATAAGACAATAGCCACTCATATGCATGTGTGCGCGAGCGTGTGTTTGTGTGCTCAGCTTGGGGAAACCTTTCAGCGGAGGTGAAGAAAGAGGAGGATGTAAACCCACTGCCCTCCTGGAGGGCATGGGGGCTGGGGTGTGGGGGGGATGTGAGTGGGGGTTGGGGAGGGGGGGGTGCTCGCGCTGGACACAATGGGCGTCAGTGTGTCGGCCGCAGGTTCGTCTGCACCGGCCTTGTGTTACGAGCCCAGCAGCCAGGCTCACAGTGGCCCATTCTCTCACACAGGAAGCAGCACCTTGTTTACTGTTTGTCTTTCACAAGGGGCGGCCCAGCTCCCTGTTTGTGTGAGCCTGTGGGGTGCCTGTGTGTGTGTGTGTGTGTGTGGGTGTGTGTGTGTGTGCGTGCATAGGTATGTGCTTGAATGTGTATCAGTGTGTGTGTGTATGTGTGTGTGTGTGTGTGTGCTCGAATGTGTATGTGTTTGTGTGTGTGCGAGAGCATGTGTGTGCGATTACGTATTTGTGGTATGTATCTCTACGTGTTTCCTGAGTGCAAGGTCCTAATTAGTAGACAACTAATGACAGACCAGCTATTACACACAGTGTACCAAAGCACAGAGAACACAACGTTTAACGCTTATCACATGACATAATGACTTTTAAAAAATACTGATGCAGAAAACACGCTTAATTAAAGCAAGAATAAAACAAATGGAAAAAGAGAGGAAATGGGCGAAAAACATTAAAATGACACAAGAAGGGCTTCCCCAGTCAGTACTGTATGAATGCTATACCCCCCATACTGCTCTGCTCTCGAATGCGTGAGCCTTTTGTGTTTGAGTGTGGCATGCACCAGGATGTACCCTCCTGCAATATTTATCGGAGAGCGATGCGCGGCCATCGCGGCACGTCAAGTGTGCGTGTCTACCCTCGGCACGGCGAAGGCGCGTTGCCTCCGTCACGACATTCCATCACCCAGAGAGGCAGCAGCAGACAGAAATATCTCCCGTTTTTTTTTTTTTTAAAAAACGCGCGTGCACGCAGACAGAGGGATCACGCAACGGCGAGGCGGCAGCACGCATCTTCCATGCGCTCGCCCGGACGGAATAACCGTGCCCCCGAGGCCCGCCCCCACAGACGTCCAGCCTCTACGCGACGCGCAGATGTCCAGCGTCTCGCAGAACGCGTGCTGCATGCGCGTGGAGACGGGTGCACGGCCGCGAAGGCCGCTCGCAGTTTGCATTGCTGGCGATCCCTCCCTGTGTGGTTTGGTGGTGAGATGGGGAGATAAGGACTTTCGGGGGGGGGGGGGGGGATGCTGTGCTAGAGGGAGGGAGTCCTGACATGATGGCTCATCGCTGCCGTTCCCATGACCCTCCCTGCATTCACTGTGCCCAGTCATGCGCTTTATCAGATGAGCGCCACACGAGAGGGAGCGTGTGTGTGGGGTGTGTGTGGGGTGTGTGTGTGCGTGTGCGTGTGTGGTGTGTCTGTGTGTGTGTGTGTGTGTGTGCGTGTGTGGTGTGTCTGTGTGTGTGTGTGTGTGTGCGCGGGCATGTGTGTGTCTGTGTGTGTGTGTGGGCATGTGTGTGCGAGTGTGTGCTTGTCCATGTGTGTGTGTGTGAGTGTGCTTGCGTGTGTGTGCATGCTTGTGTTCGCATTTGTCTCTGAAGGATTTTGTCATTCAGCATTAAGCCGTGTTTCTTTATTAAGGCTCAGAACTGTATTTTAAGAGAAGATCATCTGTTTCTGTGTGCTGGATTTTTTGTCTTGTATTCTAGCTTTTTTGTCATTGTTGAAGAAAAATCAGGGTGATGATGATGATGATGATGATGATGATGATAAAGACAAGGCAGACCCATCCAGATTGGTGCAGCTGATACACCACACAGCTGGCATGACAGGAAGTTCATTGTTCAATCTTGTGGTGAGGTTGGCACGTCGGGCATGTGCCACTGTAGTTTGCCCCCCGTGGCACGTCACCCCCCCCCCCCCCCGCAGTCCACACTTGGTACTGCCCGCCCTTTCCCTCCTGCTTCACAGAGGACTGGGGGGAAGGAGGGCTGTGAGTGAGACCACAGCTGTGTGTAGGGGGGGTGGTGGGGGGTGGGGAAGCTGAGGACAGGTGCCAGCTGAGTCAGGGAACCGGCACTTTTGTCACACAGAGCACGCAGGGACAGGAGCGGCAGAGAGACACACAGGGTGGCTGCTGACGCGAGAGAAAGACGCATTCCAACGAGTGCCCCGTACGGAAGCACGCACAAACGCGCAGGAAGAGAGATCTTAAGCTGCCGGGTCGGGTCACTCAGAAACTCTGGGGGGGGGGGGGGGAGGGGGGGGCGTGAGATCTGCAACACAGTATGAGAAGAAAGAAAATGAAGCTGAAGAGGACAGACAGAAAGAGAAAGAAAGAAAAAATAAACAGGAGCAATTGCACACATGCAAGTTCCGCAATGTACCAAACACGCAGCCTGTTTGCATGCGCGCGCACGACATGCAGACATGCTACACAGCGAAGGCACACGAATGCGCAGTCAGTGGCAGCCGGTGTACGGTGAGTGGCGAGCAGTTGGCGGAGTCAGATGACCTCGCGGAGCACACACGCGTGTCCAATCACGCGTACACGCAGGCGCACGCCACATGGATGCACACATGCACACGGAGGCCGGGGGGGGGGGGGGGGGGGGCGCATGAGAGCACACGCACGCACATGCATGTTCACGTCAAACCTGCTCCACGCCGACTGGCGTGCCTTTTCTTATGAATGAGATTCCTGAGAGCCAGTGATTGGACGCTTTCGCCCTCTGCCCTCTCATCCCACGACCCAATTAACTCCCTCGCAAGCCCCACAATCACATCTGCTGCTGCCTACGACAACGCATAACAAAAACAATGGCGGAATTGTTAAAGTCAGAGAAAGGCCCGGCATCACTGACTAGCAATGTCCAGAAGATAAACAGAAACCCCCCCCACCACCCACCGGACTTCCCTGCCCCCCCCCCCCCCCCCGCCCCAGTTTACCAGTAAACTGTTTTAGTGTCGCTGTGGTGTGAACTGCAGGCCCATCAACTTCCCATCAGGTGCTGCAGTGGCAGGAGGTGTGTAAGCCTACACCGCCTGGGAGTAAGACCGCTCTTCCCCCGTCAAACTTGTGTGGGCTGTCTCTGTGAACCCCCCACAGCCAATCTCAAAAACCACAGCCAATCCGTCCTCTCCACCGCCCCCGCCCCCACCCCCGCCAACCCAACACACACACACACACACACATACTCTTGCATACACACACACATATACACACATTCACACACACGCACACACTCACAAGCACTCACAAACAAACACAAACACACACACGCTCACATACATACACTCACATACACACACGCACACACTCACACATACTCATGCACGCACACACATACTCACACACTTACACGCATACTCACGCACTCACACACACACACTCACACACACTAACACACACGCACACACATACTCACACACTCACACACACACAAATGCACACACACACACACACTTCTCAGTGGAGGCTCTGTTTGTTGGAGGACTCCTGCTGTGCAGAGAACACACTTCAAAGATGCAGAGTTGAAAGACAGAAAGAGAGAAAGCATACAGAGAGAAAAGAAAAAGAGTGTGGGAGAGAGTGAGAGATTAGTTGAAGGGACAAGGAGAGAGGGGTAGAGGTCTAGAACGCAGGCGAACAGAGAGGACATGTGAAATGAGAGCAAGAACGGCAGGGAAACTGAAGGGGAATAAATTTAATTCATTTTTTTCTTCCTTTCTGCCTCTGTGCATTGAAAGATAAACTACTCCCCCCCCCCCCCCCCCCCCTTTTTCTTATTGCTTCGTCTGGTGTTGATTTGTGCCTCTTTCATGTTATGCACTGTATATTCTTTGGCAATGCAATTCAAATACACGTTTATCATGGCAATACACCAAAATGAAACTGAAATGGAAGCAAACTGTGAGAGAAAAGACAGTGACATAGACTCTGCCCAATGCACAGTGTGAACCCAGGAGAACTAGTCGGGCCACGGGAAAAGAGACAAAATTAAGAGAGACAGGTGACTCAGTGGAGTGGGGGTAGGGAGGGGGCTCTGTGCTGCTGGGTGTCCGTCGGTAGCAGCCCCCACAGAAAGCTGTGCCAACTTGTCATATTCGTCATGAGCCCGCAGAGCCTGTCCCGGCGTGTTTTAAACACCCCGCGCCCACGGCGCTCGCTTGACCACACAGTCGGAGGAGAACGACAGAGCGGCACGAAGGGACGCGTGTGAGAAACAGACTGGAAAGACAAAGGAACGTGCATGTCCCGCTTTCTACTGTATAATTACGCCACGTAATGTGTAATCGTTGTATTTCACCACCCACACCCATATCTGTTTCCTTTTTTCCACATTGTACGCTCGGTATGTAACCTTGCATCTGAGAAAGGGCAACTGCCAAATTCAAGACAATGCAATGTCATTCTCTTTTACAAGCTGCATGGGTTGCTGCTCATTGACTCATAAATTTTATGTTGAAGAACAACAGTATTGACATGACCGAGAAAGAATAAATGTCTTTATGAACAGGTTTTTAAAAAATGAATTGAAAATTGTTCTCTCGGTGGGACACTCGTGTTGTCAACTTCAGTGTTATTTTAAATCTCTGGTGAGGCATTATTATTTTGATACTGGAACACAAAAAGTGAAAAGAAAACACTAGTTAAACTTGAACAAACCTGTTTCCGGGTTAGATATCAAATGAAATCGAGGCTTCGTTTATTGTGCCAGGGCAAAGTCAATATACATAATAAAACTGCAATAAATTCCTACCTTACATTGCTTATCAATTGCAATATGGTAGTTTAGTGATATTAAAAAGCCATCGGTAACACCAGGATATAGTTAGTGTCAAGGCTGTGACAGAAAGCATGTAGTAATAGGCTATGCAAGAACAGACAGGGACTGAACGCAATGAGCAAGAATTTTAAATAACTGCTTTAATCCAGAGTCCATCAGAGTGAGGTTACTGGAAGAAAAATAAATCCCATAAATCTAAATGTTCAGTTTTAGGAGATTTGAATTCATGCCAACACACCTGTAGGTTTGTTCAGTAAGGCTACAGTAGGCCAGAACAGCTGGAAATACTATCAGGTACAAATATACATGAAGCCCAAATGGACAGATGCGTATATATGGTCAGTTGGAACACCATCCGCATTTGAATTTCTCAACACTATATGAAGGTATAGATCATAATCTGTGACATTCAGAGACAAAAATAAGTTTATTTCGAACAAAGAAAAAGGCAAACTTCAAAAGTTCAACTTCGCAAACCACCCTTAAGCTTCGACCACAAATCGGAGCACCGTCACTTCACCACAGGTTTAATCTGCCCCATGTGTGCAACCTAATATCTGCTAAGGTGGGTGAGGTGCTCTGATGTCATGTCTGTGTGTTTGGACAGCATTTACTGGGAATTTGAAGACATGTTATTAAAGCATGACCAACTGACATAAGGAGCAGTTGAACCGAAAAGCTGAATAGCAATTATGTCACAATGCGCACAAAAAAGAGGCGCAACGTAGCCCGGAGCAGACATCAAAAACACGGCTTTCACCACAGGAGCCCCGCATCTCAAACGGAGACAACTAAAGCCCAGAACACACAGTTTGCTTCTTCATTTCTTTCTTTCTTTCTTTCTTTTCGAAACAAGCAAGCGTACTGCCAGTGAACTTGTCGCTCAATGGAAGCCGCGGTTCCTCTCTGCAGTTCTGGCAGGGCTGAGGTAAACAGACCGCGCGCGTCCTGAAATCTGGGAGCGCTGGTATGTCACCGCCTCAGGATGCGGCTAGGATTATTACTGTGAGTGTTGCCAAGCATGCTATTTCCTTACTAGCTCTCCCCGTGGTTTTAATGCTGAGAATATAATGTTAGCAAACACAAAATACCATCTTTTTTTGGGGGGGGGGGGTGCGTGGGTGTTGTACAGTGTCACTGCTGTAGTTTTCAGAGCAGGGCTACTCGCCTTAAAGTACAACCCCTCTCTCGCAGGGTATTTCCCCAGAGAAATCAATCCTGGCAGCTGGGAGATCCTCAAGGGGGGGGGGGGGGGCATAATTAGCATCGCCCTGGAAGGGAAGGCTCCAGTTGGCGAGATGTCCCCACTTCACCACGCAACAGTGACGCTCGCTCAATCAGGTCACCAGCCTCCAGCAAATGCGTTCTTCCTCTACAGCTGAGCTGGTGGGCTGCAGCGTGAACAGAAGCAGCTGCTGGCTGCACGCATGCTAGCATGTTTAGTGCGCATCACCCTGGGCTGACAGAGGACGTTGCACCAATGAGAACGGCTTCCATTGTGCACAGGGCATTCCACTCATTTTTTTTTCTTCTTAAATCATGTTTTGCAACATTCATTCCGAGTCGCCTGGCTGTTGATTTCCGGTTATTCTGCTGACGTTTACCGTGCTAGGTCTCAGCAGATGGGGGAAATAAATGGTCCAAAAAGTCCCAGTGCAGGGCATTTCGCGTTTTTGCTCGGATATTTTTGCTATCATGTGTTTCCAGTTCCGTAGCGCTTTAGCCACTTCATTGTTATTTGCCGGAAAAAGGAAACTGAAAGGAAACTGCTGGCATATTTTGTCATTGAATATCATTTTTTATCGTCTGCTTGCTGTCCAATTTTAAACTTGTCCTGTGATTCATGAAACTTAAAAACTGCTCATGATTCTGGCGGAAATTATGTTAGAAAAACTGCAAATCGCAGCAATCCCTTGTCTTCATAAAAGGAAACACCATTAATCCCCCCAAAAATTGAGTCATTTGGTATCCAGGTCAGGGGTCAATTCCACTCCAGTCAAATAAATTAAATGAAAATGAATTAATGGATTGATAAATGCCCACAATATTCTGTGAGAATTCATTCATTTCATTTTATTTCATTTCTTTCCAGAATTGTTTGAACTGGAATAGAATTGAGGCCAACTCTGCAGTGTGCACTATACGTTTCCACAAAATGCGCTGGTTAAAAAGTGATGATGGGACAAGAATATCTCTGTATCATTTCACAGCAGGAAGGGTATGAACAAAAGTGCCTTTCGAAACCACTGAAAAACACATCAAGATCCATATCTCATGTCCTGGGCCTCAGCTATGTTGCATTTTGTGGAGAGATGCTCTTTAATGCCGCTACTTAATCACAGCACATCAGAATGTTCCAGGGAAATGTTGTTCTCCACTTGGAATGCACAACCACAGCTATGCGCAAACTCACAGACTCTCCGTCCGAGCGTAACGCCGTCCCACGATGCATCACCCTGTGGGGATTCCAGCACCAGGTCAGCAATGACACAGATCCGATTCAATCCAGGCAACGGCGTGCATTATTGCATAGCACTGACTTACTGTAACCAGACGCATGAGAAGGCTCTGAACGCACTTGAAAACATTTAACCCGCATTCCAGATTCCAGTCCTCATCCGCCCAGCCTCAATGCAGGGGCTCAATCAAAGGAATGTGACCAATTAAATGATCTTATCCAATCACTTGATAGGACTGGACACCGCTGAGGTGAATGAAATAATTCACAGAGATGACTACGGTATTGATTGTAATGATTAATGTCACATGATTAATGTTTTGATTGCTTAACAAGTGGTTTCAGAAACTTTTTGGCAATGGAATATACTGCAATATATTGTGTATGTAGACTTCCTTAAAAATATAATGATAGATATATTTCACAGCAGTATAGTTATAAAAATATTGTGTGTTACTGTGTGTTGATTTTACTTCAATATACATTTTACTTCAATATACATCCAAGATATTTCATTTTTGTTAGGGAAGTGCTGTATTGACAAATACAATGGTGTACTGAATTATGATGTCGCTGGCTCTAGTTCCAGAGTCTCTCATTTTTAATAGCCATTGACGGCACACGGTGTCCAGAGGAGTGGGGTTAATGGTTGCTGATTAGGTTGAAATGAATGCTTTCCCATGAAGGCGAACAAATGAATGAAAAAATAGGTCAAGTAAGAAGTAAGCAAGCAGTTCTTCAGTCTTCTCCATATTAAGAGACCACTGGTGATTTTAACTGTGTAATTTACATTTAGAAACAGGCAGAAACATTAAGTGTTTTCCAGAACTTGGCAATGAATTCAAAAAAGGTAATCTTTTCAAGGATAGGTGTTTGGTAGTGTTCCCAGGCAAATTGAAGGATTCTATTTGTAAGATTTTTAAAGCAATCGCTTCAAGTGGGGGTGGCTTCAAAAAGCCTCACTCTTCCGATTGCTAATTGCCAAGGCTAAAAGTATTCTCTACGGGTAATGCGCTAGGGCTTATGAAGTCTGCCTGGAGAGGTGGAACCTACATCTGTGTAGACAGAGGTGAGTAAAGCTGCAAAGATGCCCACTCCGCCACCCCATCCTCTTCTAATCCATACTGCACCAAGTGACGCATCATAAAATCTCTCCGTGTTTTAAGGACCTAGTCACTGTGTTTTACAAGCGATTCCTCAGGCCCAGGAATTCGGAACCCCCCCCCCCCCCCCCCCTCCCCGAAAGGACAGTTACATATCATCAGCCAGCGATCTGGAGTTGCCAGCGGCTCAAGTACAGCTGCTTGCGCACACACAGACGCACATACACCCTGTTCCACCCCCGACTCTCTCTCTCTCCTTCTCCTCTACTCTTAGCAACCCTGAACAATACTGCCTTCAAGGATTCAGATTACCTCCCCCGAACCCCCCCACCCACACCCCCCACACCACCCCCCACCCCCCACCCTTAAACTTCTTTCAAACATGACAACCGTCTTACCTCATCCTGGAAGAATCCCTTTATTAGTTCTTACACCCAACCATGATATTTTCCCCTTTTAGTCTGTTGCACAATCAACTCCCAAGTACTTGGAAGTAAACAGATAACAAATAAAACTCCCCTTCAAAGTCTGAAAGATGGTCGAGTCACTGTTTTAACTGCAGTAAAGCTTCTGTGTGCATTCCAGATCAAGTTTCCCTCACTCTCTCTCGTTTTCTTGCACTTAGTTTCCTTTTCTCTTTCTCTTTTATTGTCTTTTTTTAATTTACATCTTTTCCAAGTGTACACACCCCAGCATTGACTTTTCCCAACTAGTCATTTGTTTATTTTTTGATATAGCAGGACACTCAGGAAGCGTTAATCCTTGGTTGAACAATAATCCACAACCTGTCGTACCTCCCACTCCCACACAGCCCAGTCACCAGCAGCCCAGTCACCAGCAACGAGCAACACGCTCTCTCCCGGCTCCCAGAGAGATTCTGTTTCGGCACCGCGGCCGGCAGGGCAAGAAAGCTGCCCGAACACCCGCCAAACCCAAAAAACCGCCCGTCTCTTTTGTGGCAAACTGAAAACCGCCCCAGTGACAACTCCCAAAGGCACTTCCAGTCAAAACTGCTTCTGCAGAAAGCCCACAAAAAACATGTATATATATATATATATATATATATATATATATATATATATATATATACATATATATGTATGTATATATATCAAATCTGTTTTGAGAAATGACCGTTAAATGCGAGGAGCACTCATATTTCATCTTAAATTCCCACCCGCGAGCAGAGGAGATGATGTAATGTAGGATAGTGCCCTTCCAGGGGGGCTGAGGAACAACTTAAAACCTGTGACAGCTGCCCCCTCAAAGGCCCGGCCTAAGACCCCCTCCCCCTAAACACCCCCCACTCCTCCCCAGTGCGCAGCCACTCTGTCCATTCAAGCTTCAAACGCCGTCGTGTACACCAAGCCTCGGAAAAACAAGACATCCGACTCCCCACAGTACAGCCTGGCTGACATTTAACCAACCGACACTAAAAAATGTCTCCTTTTTTTAATCTTGAGAAATGAGTTTAAGAATGTGTTTCCTATCTCACTTGACATTTTTTCGTCCATCGGTCACTGAAATGAAGGCAAATGTTGTGCAATAAAACGAGGGCAACTCGGCTAAGTTTGCTGCACAAAATGAAGGGCAATGTGCACTGCGGTATTAACGGAGCTTTGAATATTCCATTTAAGGCACAACTCAAAATTAAATTATTCAATACAAGTCTATTTTACTCTCTTTACTGTATATTCCAATCATATTTTGCTTAATCAATTGCTAAATATCCACTTAGAAACACAAACACATGTGCCTACACAAATATATATCCTGTTATCGTGGTATTTATGACAGTCCTTCCTTATTCCCAGAGATAAAAAAGGCTCCTTAAGACGCCCTTTGAAAGCACCTAAATTTACCTAGCGCGGGTGACGCATCCCTTTCACAACAGGAGTTGAGGGTGGGGCACTTCGACAGTCAGATGGACAGAGAGACAGGATTACAAAGAGCCGAAGAAAGAAGTGTGTTATGAAACGGATGTTGTTATATATCCAGACAGAGGAAGGAGCATAGATTGGATAAGTAATGGGCTTTTTAAAATACGTGTCTGAACAGGTGACTTCTCAAAATCTCCTTTTGGCTTATCCCTGGTGAAGCAGGGAAGGATAGGGATGAAGGGTCAGTTGCACACGAACAATTACACACTAATACACGCCAAAGCACAAGCACACATGCACATACAAACACACATACACTTTTTGCAGAAACACACACACACACACACACACACGCACACACACACACAAACACACACACACTTTTGCAGAAACACACACACACGTGCGTGCGCGCACATACACACACGCACACACTCATCCTGCTCATGCCCCTGGAGCAGTCCCCAGCTGGGTGCTGCCACAGCAAAACAACAGGAAGGCCCGGGGATTAGATGCTTTGCAGAAAGGCCACAGTCACTGTTTTCTTTTCAGTGCCTTTGTGTCGCTCACTGCAATACAGTGAGCGATCCAGTTTCGTCCCGGGACCGTCTCTGACGTGGACCCTGTTTCTATCCGTGTGTCAGCCACAGTCTATTCTTTATCTTTATCCTTTTCCCCCCTTTTCCTCTGCAATTTGGAACGGCCAATCACAGTCATGATGCAATGCAGCCTGCGGATCACATTATCGCAGCCGCCACTTCCCTATCTCACCACAGTGCTCAGGGTGGGCTCACACAGACATGAGTGTGAGGAAGACACTTCACGTGTAGCTCAACGGACAGATTTGCAGGTGTCCGACCGACCAGCAGGGGTCGCTGTTGCGCGATGAGATTCTGTCATCCTGGCCAACCGAAACCCTTCCATCGCAGGGCTATGCTGGAGTCAAATACATATCACCCTGCGGGGCGGCTGCCCAATTGACACTGGTGTAGTCCAAATTCAGTATCAGACCACGGGGCCCATAAATACACTGGAACAGGATGAGCCGCCCACACCGCCCACTCAAAAAGAGTTTCGTCCTCCCTTATCCTGGCAGTACCAGCCTCTAAATTCAATGCAAACACTTTGTTTTATTGATGCAACAACCACAAGTTGAGCTCCTTCCAAAGCAACCATGACAAGTCTGTCAAACATTTACAAAGAGTCCAGAGAGCGGGGCGGCGGGCCGCAGGTAAACCGGGCGAATGTCACCGGAAGAGACGCCCGCGGCGCGTCAGTCGGCCAGCAGGTCCAGCCGAGCGCTCGCCACTCTCGCCGCGAGGAGAGGCACGTGTTCCGTGGCACGTCCTTCCCCAGGACTCGCGGGGGGGGGGGGGGGGGGGGGGGAGCCCAGTTCCCCCCCCCCCCCAGGCAGGAATGCGCTAAGCCTGCAGACATGCCGGGTAACAGAGGTCACTCACACCCCCCCCGGGCCTTGGCAATGCCGGCCCGAATACCGGCCCGTCCCCAAAAAAAATGCAGGGGTTACATCCGCTGCCAGCCGTTTCCCCTTCCTCCGCCGGGGCAGGCCTCACAAACCCTCCGCCGCAGAGCCCTTTTGTGGTCAGGGCTTTAATTCAAAAAAACACGCTAGTCAAAGGTTAATCCAGCCCAGAGTGTACTCTGTTTCGCGCACAATGCTTTTTATGGTTCTCAAAAAAAAAAAATGTTTTTTTTAAATGCGCAGAAATAGTGAATATTCCACCCGGCTCAACAAGTCATAAACTGGTGAACCCGTGACAGCCCTGGCAGCGCGGCAGAGCCTCGGAGGCAGCGGCTGCTGGCATTCGGGCGGCAGCCGTAAGGTGAAGCGCCGCACCGCGCAGAGAAACCTCACCTCCAGTCCCTGCCAGACGCACCGCGCCGCGCACGCGGAGAAGCCACCGTTTGGGCCTGTAATCAAGCTCGCCTGGAGCGCAGTTGGCCCTCAACCTCACATGCTTGCGGCTCCCACATCTGAACCAATTACAGGCCATTGTTGCTGTCATTCTTTCATATTACTTTCATATGGTTTTTTTTTTTTTCTCTCAACCATTTGTTTTATTTATTTATTTATTTATTTTTGTTGTTTTTTTTTTTTTTTTGCGGGTTTATTTTTGGCCGGGTTTCGAAGCCTTCTGTAAATCATAAGAAGTTTTCAGCGGTGAGCTCGGCTGAAAACGCGGAGCGTAGGACAATTCGCCGTGGAAGAGCCGAAGGAAGGCGGCGGCGTGATTTGCATTTTCCTTTTGTTTCCGAGCGTGAACCGCTGTGTAATCTGCCGGGCTTATGGACACAGCTGAACAATGAAGAAAAAGATGAAGGGAGGACAGAGAAGGGAGGGAGAAAGGGAGAAAGAGGACAGAGATGTTAATCCTGGCTGAAGGACCCTTCCGTGATATTCCCCTTTTCAAGCTTTTATTTGCCTGGGAAAGATTTTCTTCCCAGTTCTTTCCACGGCATTCATTGCAGACGTTTTCATTTGTGTTCATTACGAGGTGTGTGTGCGTGTGTGTGCGTGTGTGCGCGTGTGTGCGTGTGTGTGCGTGTGTGCGCGTGTGTGCATGTGCGTGTGTGTGTGTGCGTGTGTGCGTGTGTGCGTGTGTGTGTGTGTGTGTGTGTGTGTGTATGTGTTAGCGTGCCTGCCTGCTGTCCAGTATAGACTGTAGTCCTCTAATTCTCTCCTGCTGCCCCTCAATCTCCTCTTTTGTGGGCTAGGCCTGTAATTAGGACGTGAGAGAAAGATGCGGGTGGTAGGGGGTATAATCTGGGAAGGGAAGGAAAGAAAGATGTAGGGAGAGATGCTATGAGCCTCTCTCTCCCCCCCCCATTCCTTCCCCCATGTTCCAGCTTTTTATCTTCTTCTTCCTCACATCTTGCCTGTCTCTATACCTCCGTTCCAATATTCCTCTCTTTTGGGCATGGAGTGTCAATTAACATTCCTGCTCCCGCCCTGTCATGGCCCTATAAATCTCCCGCGTCTCTCCGTCATACTCCCCTCTCCCTGCTGTGACCAAAGAGCAGAGGAGAGGAGCGACGTGTCTTTGAGGGTTTCAGGCTTTTCCTTTTGAACTTGCTCTCGGGTGCATTTTCTCTTCAGCCAACCTGTGTCCTCTCTCGTCTGCATCCAAAGAGAATTCTCTCTCTCTCTCTCTCTCTCTCTCTCACTGGCAGTCTTCCTCTGTCTCTCTCTCTCTCTCTCTCTCACTGGCAGTCTTCCTTTACGTCTCTCTCCCTCTTTCCCTCTCTCTCTCTCCCTCTCTCTATCTCTCCATCTGTTTTTCTCCAAAAGTCCCTACGTCCTTGCCCTCATGTTTGGACTCAAATGACATGCTTTCAGGGTGGTGACTAACAATGCAGCATAATGCACCATGTTTGTTTGACACCAGATATATTTCTAAAGAACAAAAAAAAAAAAAAAAAAGACATTTGAGTTGAGAGAGACTATGAAAGACTTGCCGGGGATAACCCACTCCCACTCCCACTCCCACTCCATCTTGCACTAAACCACTGAGCTTAAAGACATTTGTGAGACGCTTGCACGTAATAACGCGGGGGGGGGGGAAAGCTTAAAATCAGGGATAGCCGATGCTGTAATAAGAACAATAAGCCCTTGAACTTGCCATTGCCTGCAACGGAGTCTAAGAGGATTACTGGAGGAATAGCGAAGCACTCTGTGAGGCTTTTTAATGGAATGTTGCGTTGCCTGATCAGACCCTCTCCGGGGGTGTGGACACGCACAGAGGGCCGCTGTGCGACGGATGAGCGGACAGGCAGATGACACCGGCAACCTTTTTCAGACCACTGCTGGGAAAATCAGTATCATCTTCCGAACGCTTCCCAGGCCACTCACAGCAGCATCCCGTGGACACAAACGGCAAAGGCTTCCATTAGAATTCTTTCGGGGGTGGAGGTGCGGGGCGGGGGGTAGGGGGGCAGATGGGGATCTCTGATGCGTGCTCAAATTTACAGCATCGCTTTTCAGGGGGCAGGTTTCAGATGTCTCGAACCGAGCTCTGCACCGTTGGGCATAAAGCTCTTGAGGCTTTTCTCCCACATTCCGTCAGAGGTCAACACTGACCTCAACCCAGAAACCTCAGGGAGGGTCCGGCTCGTTTCAGCTCACTGGCCCAGCATTAGATCAGTCACGGTGTATGTCCACTGGTCATCATTACGGTTTAATTCCTTAATTCTGTGATGAAAACTGCGGCGAATGGCAGTTCTGGTAGTGACACCTACAGCCCAGGATGTCTGACGACTGATCCGTGTTGATGGGCGCTGCTTCAGCAGAATAACAAGGACATCCCCACACGAACACTGTTGACTTCTCAGGCTTCCCATTATGCTCTTTGTCCTGCAGGCTTTGATGGATGAGTGCATGCCATGCAGCTTAGATTGAATGCGGTTAGACTAAATTGCTCCCGCAGACTCGCAAACATGCACTCACAAGCTAAAGACATAAAGGCAAATACATGCCCTTCACACACAGGTATGCCACACACCCATACGCGGATGTATGCAAACCACCTTTGACTAAGGTAATCCCTCCTCCCTTTTGTGTAGAGTCTGTTACCCTTACGCGGTCCTGTTCCACGCTACTGTGTCTGACCAACATCAAATGCCATCACCCTTGGAAGAGTAGGTCTTTTGGAATGTTTCAAAATTCTAATTCACTGTTCAGGAAATCCATTGTTTTTCATTACCAGTAGTGATTGTTACGTGATATTTGTCATATAACATCTTAAAAGGTTAAGCAGAGAATTCCCATTCACTTCACCCAATGACATGTGCCACCGCCATCATTCAAATCAGATCATGACCAGCTCAGTCCATCTGAGGATGAGAATGCACTGATATTTAAAGATACAACAGCAATCCAGATTTATAGGAGTGAGAAGTGCTATAAATCTGGATTGCTGTTGTATCTTTAAATATCAGTGCATTCCCCTCCTCAGATGGAGGGCTCCAAAGTAGGGCTGATTCTGTCTACTGTGGACTAGATTTCATTCCATTTCTTCCTGTAATATAGTGTGTGTGTGTGCGCGCGCACGTATGTGTGTGTGCGTACAGAATATGGCCAAATACAAATTGACAATGACAATATGTTTATAAATAGATAAATATACAATACAAATCCTGAAAATGTTTATTTTCTTTTTTTTAAATCATCAGCCTAGAGGAATTGCCACTGTACTGACATCTGCTTCTTCAGCAGTTCACGCTTTAAAGGGCCAGTGATCTTTTGGTGTAATTCACAGCAGTCTGTCGGCCTGCCTTCTTCTCACTTGAGTCTTTTTGATTGCCATCTTATGTTGGCTCCCTGAAATGACACAAAGGTGAAAGAAACTAAAACCTGACCAAACTGTCACGGACAAATCCTGCATGGGAAGGTTAGATTAACTCGAAATCCACTGATTTAACCAGACACCAAGTGAACCAGGAAAAATTGCGAAGGACATTCATAGTCATGTATAGGCTGGAATTTACCATAGCTCGTTAAAAAAAATGTATTATCTGCCCGGAAGTGTTCTTCAGCAAGCTTTTTCCACCAGAAAGGCAAGTCTAAAATGCTTCTGATATTTGTGAATGCGCTGCCTTCTGGTGGTTCAAAAGGGTATAACGGTCTAGTCGAAGCATAGTTTCTCATCAAGAAAATAACTGCCACAAATAAATTGGCATGTTCTAAACAAGAAACTGATGAGAAGAAACAGTATTTATTATTTTTGATGAATCTGAAAGATATTCAGTTATTTAAAAATGAACAAACAAACAAATGCAGCACAGAGAAATACTGCAAGCAGTTGTGCAAAAATCACATTTTGTGCTTTGCGTGGGATCAAAACCTGTGAAAAGCACTCTTGTTGCATTGGGCAATGTGAATATGTGAAAAATGTGATATGAGATATTTGTTTCACAAATCTAGGACTACAGCAAACAAGTGTGCCAGATCTGCATAAAATCTGGCAGCGCTATCGCGAGTTACGCAAAACTCCACGATATTCAAACAGAAAAGAGCCTTTTGTTTACAAGGTCCAAGGCCGGGATACGACTGAACTGCATCAAAACAACATGAAAAAAACACAACATGAAAAAGGCTAACACTCTCCTGTCTGCAGCACAATCGCTGGCTTCGTGGCAGTCCCTTTGGCAGCGGTCCGCCGGCTATCTATTCACAAACATCCCTTGGAGTCCTGCGAAGTGTTCGAAAGCAGTTTAGAGTCAAGCGTTCAAAGCACAGCACAGCACAGCACAGCAAGGAAGACTCCCGAGAAAAACGAACGAATGACTGGGCATTGCAGACATGGCTGCAGGGTTTTCATTTTAAATGGGGCTCAGCTGCATGGAGTTTCAGGACTGATTGCATGTCTGCCGGTTAATGGCCAAGCAGATGAAGAAACCCATCCAGCCAGCATCAGTACCTGTATACCTGAGAATGGAAAAGCCCCCTTAGCCAGTGTAAGCTGGGATGTAGTGAAGTTTAATTGTCTGACCAGTGGAAGAGTGGACCTTATAATTGTGCATGGCTGAACTGACATCCCTGGCTAATTATTTTCAAAATCATTTTTGCTTTTATAGGAGGAAAGGGCCTCATAGGGTTGATAAAATCCTATAAGGTCCATTTAGTGCTGCATGTGACTTCCTGTGAGGGAGTTAAAATCATAGGCACGCCTGTTAGAGGGGAAGCCTAAGTGCTATGTCATGGTCTTGGTGTATGTACATCTGATGGCTTAATTCTGGCTTAATTTTTGAGGAAAACATGCAGTAAGCGGTCCCTCTGGAGGGATGCTGATACGTAATAAGCTACAGAGTATACGTAAGGCTGAGAAACCAAGGGACACAACAGAAGTGTAAAGCTGTCGCTGGATGCATTAATGTGGACGCTACACAGACCGTGAGCTGCTTTGCCGAGCCCAATTCACACGGACTGAAAAGTGAGTCACCACAACGCCAGAGGCAAAAACACCTCATGTGATTTTTCTGTAAAGCAGGTTCAGTGAGCCAATAGCTCAAAAAAAAAAAAGCAAATTCTTAGTGCAAACCTGACTTAACCCCTCATTTCCAAAACCATGGCTGTAAAATGATGGGTATATATTATAGTAATGCATCTATTGAGCTGCATAGAGAGAACAAAAATGATGTGGCAGTGCCCCAGCAGTGATGGATTCTGGTAATCCGGTAATTTAATGGGGTGTATTTTCCTGGCACGGTTTGGGTGCACTCAAACACCGAGTGAGTCACCACATGCTGAAGTGTTCCTTTCCTGCAGAACAGTGTCTTTCGTGGAAACACTCCCCATGTCCTATTTTTTTAAGGAGACAGACACAATCCATTTCCCGTGAGCTTGTGGCTCTCCATGTATCAGCGTAGTTAAACATTTCATTTATTGCCTGAGATGCAGCATATTCCTCTTCAACTAATGGTGAGATGATTAACAGTTTCATGAGAGTTGTGTAGTATTTCTCCTGCAGACTCCAGTAGACTCTGTGCCATGGCACATATAAGCCATGCCAGCCACATTAAGTGGACATACCAGTCACATTACCCTAAGTGTCTTTGCACAGGCGTGGTTCAATACCTTGTACAATATGTACTACAGAAATACAACAGAGCGGGTGCCAACTCACCTGCCAACTGTTCTGCAGTAATACTTCAGTACAACTACCAAGCTACTGGACTACACAGTGCTTTGCAGTGGAATAACACTATAGAGCAGTTACCTATTGAACTTCTGTAATACCGTATCATAGCTGGGCCTGGAAACAACAAGGTAGCCTGCCAACAATGTTTATTGTACATATGAACAGAAGCCTATGGATTTCATTTGCCTTCAAGCTTGTCACTTAACTCCAAGACTGAGGAGGTGGCATGAGAATGCACTGATCAAATCTGCCTCGAGGCATAAAATAATCCACTGAGTTAATGCACAAGAATGCTGGAAGAAATGAACACCATTTCACACCCCAAGGAAGTCACATTTCAAACCCAATATGCAGGTCAAACCAACTTCTAAGCACATCTTCCAACTGCCATCACCTGCAAGTTAAACTGCACGATTTGCTGAAGGCAACTTCCACAGCTTACATTTTTTTAAACACAAAGATAGACGCATATGAGGTCAAGTAGCATGCTTAAGGGTACAACAGCTGTGTCCCACATATGATCTGAAAATGCAGTCAAACCAGCAATCTGTTTCCTTAACCAATGCGTTGTGCTGGTTTTACCTTCTCATACTACAAAAAGATAATGTTGTTGATGAAATATTGAACCCATTTGAATTAGCCAAATCTGTCCAGCACCAGGTGTCTTGAAATACACTATATGGCCAATAGTATGTGGACACCAGACATCCAACATCTTATTCAAAATTATTGGCATTAATAGAGAGCTGGTCCACCCTTTGCTGCTATAACAACTCCACTCTTCTAGGAAGGCTTTATGATAGATGTTTGAGCGTTGTTGCAGGGATTTGCTTCCATTCAGCCGGAAGAGCAGTAGTAAGGTCGGGCACAGATTGGGCGATTAGGCTTTCCAGATGATCCCAAATGTGTTGGATGGGGTTGAGGTCAGGGCTCTGCGCAGGCCAGTCATATTTTTCCACAAAACTGTTTCTATATGGACCTCACGGTGTGCCCGAGGTCTTAGTCATGCTGAAACGGGCCTTCACAAACTGCTGGGGAAGCACAGAATCGACTAGAATATGGTTGTATGCTGTAGCATATTTTGCCATCACTGGAACTAAGGGGCCTAGCCCAAACCATGAAAAACAGCCCGAGACCAAGGGGTGTCCAGATATTGGTAATTTAATGCAAGTGCAGCTGGGCTTGGTCAGGGTTTGAACAGGAGATCTCCTGAGGAAAAGCAGCATTCTGCTGGAAATGACCAGCAGGGGGCACTGTTACTTCTGGGAACGGGTAGAAAACCAATGCTTGGTCACTCAGGCCATAGGTGCACTAACCCCAAAGTCCTTGTAAAATGGATTCAGTCTTGCTAGTCAATATACCCCTTCAGATTTTAAGTTATTCAGTCAGTTACATTCCCAACTCAATGAGTTACATTACATTGATGGCTCTTATCCAGGATAACTTTCACAAATACAGAATTTTAACGTGGCTTCCATTCATACAGCTGGATGTATACTAAAGCAATTCAGATTAAGTGCAATGCGTAAAGGTACAACAGCAGCGTTCTACCTGGGAATCAACCTTCAACCTTTAGCCTCAGTGGCCCTCTATGGTTGGACATAAATAAAGCTAGGCATTTTGGATCAACTCTTCATAGACACGACAAGGTACTGAACTCCAGTGATGCGGTAAGTACAGTAGGCTCAAACAATGAACGATTAAGCTTCAGCAGATTTATGGGATGAGACCATTTAACACACTGTACACCTCTTCTACACTGCATGTACATCTACACCTAAATCCTAAACAAATGTGGCGACTGATTATTCAAACGATGATGACAATTTATGTAAATCAACATGAATTTATTTTACACACATCGTAAAGTTGCCTCATAGAGGTACAGTAACAAACACATAAAAATTATACATCAGGGTGAGACAGCTTGAAAAGAAAAGGTGGTTTTTTTTACGGTTTTCTCTTATTTGCTTTCCGTTACTTGTTTTTGAGTATCAAAATTGTAAGTGCCTTCAACATGACCATGAGAGCTGTCGACCAGCAGTCGTACAAATATTTACACCACAAAAGTGAGAAACAGGATTAGCTTTGTGTTTTAGATTACACCTGGTTGGTTTTTTCTGCCTTTTTTTGTCTGTTTTTCTAAATGACTACTATGGAAAAAAAGAAAGTATAATCCAAATGAACAAAATGTCCAAAAATATTATATACAACATTGTTCAAGGTCACGGTCTCACACTACAGTGAGGTAAAGCTGTCACTAAGACGACATTCCTTTTTGAGATTTGGGTTGACACACATTGATTTCAAAAAGAAGAAAATGAAAGACAAGCAGGGAAGAGGGCTCAGCAATATGGAGTGAAGCGCCAAGTTTTTTTTGTTTTTTTTTGGGACCGAAACAAATTTTTCATAAATTAACTTCCAAAAACTTCAAATATCTCAAAATTGAAAGAAAATCACAAGGCGAGCCCAAGATGCAATAAAGGGTGAGAAATCAGGCAAAAAGTGGAGTATGAAAATATTTTTTTTTTTTTTACATACCATTTTAGTTTTGTTTGTTCATTTTTTTCCTCTGAAAGACGGTTTTGGCACAATTTTTTAAAAACACTTTGTGAATACGTGAATAATGCGCCGGTTTGCCTTGCAATTGCGTTTTGTCAGTTAAGTCAAGTCTGTCGTAAGGTTTGGAGAGTTTTCCAAGTTCCAGGTGTACATCTTAAATATTTATAATATTTACAGAGTTCTGCTTACTCAAACCTATTCATACGGACAAGGGGAAAACATCCAAAAAAAATGAGTGATCTGCTGTAGAAGCATCAAGTATAAACTGCAACTCCAAAAGCCCCCTGCCATGTCCTCAAGACAGGACTGGGCAGCACAAGTCAAAGTAGAATGACAGAACCAGCAGAAGTAACAATGATTAGGCTGACATGATTTTCTCTTCAAAACTCAGAAAATATTTTTCCTACCAATGTAGTCTTCCACTGTACAACTGAGGTTGGTGAGTAAAAGCTGTACACATCACTGACAATTTTCACTATTTGCAGTTTTAGTCCATGGTTCTTTTTTCATTTTTTTTTTTTCTTGTTTTTTTGTTTGCTGTCCCCAACATAGTGCAATAATTGTTTCAGGTTCACTTTGTTAGAAAATTAAAAGATAAATTACAATCATTTTGAAAACAAGTCACAAATAAAAGGCCACCCGAGTATGACTGTCCTCGTTTATCACCAAGCCCCTGTTAGATCCACCCACACCCCCCACAAAAAAATCCCTAAATAAAAAAAAAAAATCCCTAAAAAAAGTAAAAATTTATCAGAGAAACAATCATAAAACAGACCATTGTAAGTCTAGTTCAACCTTTCCCAGTCTTCACAGGGAACAGATATAGCATATGGAGGGCTAGTCTGAGTCTAGTGAATGAATGCAAGATTGTAAATGTTCAAATATAAACAATCCTTCAAACTGTGACCCCCCCCCAATGGTTTCTTCGTATCCCGATTAAAGTCACTTCCGTGTGTCAGGAAGATGGGGTGCGCCAGGTGGGGGTGAAGAGAAGGGGGGACGTTTGTCAGAGGTCTCAAACCGAGGCAATGACGATCATGAGGTGGGGCGAGATGCTGGAGATGCTGTTGAGGAGATCCGGGGCGAGCCGGGACAGGTGGCTCTCCGAAAATTCACACGGCGGAAAAATATGCAACACGTAGGCAGGCTAAGGCACGGGGAGGGAGAGAGGGACACAGAGAAGAAAATGCATTCATTAGGGGTATCGTCTGTCACTTGATTTCACGTCTCACTTGCGTATCATTTTCCTTACTTTCGGAGACATAATTACAGGTTGCAGTTTCAAGGCTAGTCAAGAGCACCTGCATTCCTCTCAGTTGTGTGTGTGTGTGTGTGTGTGTGTGTGTGTGTGTGTGTGCGTGTCTGAGTGCGAGTGCACATATGTTTGTGTGTGTGTGAGTGCATGCACGACTGTGTTTGTGTGTGCACGCGTTTGTGTGTGCGTGTGTGTTTGCCTTTGTGTGTGTGTGTGTGTGTGTGTGTGTGTGTGAGAAAGCGTGCGAGCGTGTCTGTGTTGAAGTTTGTACTTCTCCGAGAGGACACTGACATGTTGGGCACTGTCAAGAACCATTCCCTACAATGGTTCCCACTACCAGCTCTTGAAGTGGCTCTTGAACTCCCACACCACCTCGCGCATAGGTAATGCATACCTGGTTGGAGCCAGGGTTGGGGACGTTGATTATGCCTGCAGCTAGCTTGGCCTGCAGATAGGTGATGAAGCCACCTGTTAGGGCGTGGGTCTGGTTCAGAACGTCCTCCTGGTCACGCCCGCAAGGCAAAGCCAACAAGAGGCAGTAGTCACTCTCCACCTAAGGAAAAAAAAATTGCAAAAGCTGGATATTACTCTGATTCAGGCCACTTTGCTTCAATGTCGCGATTGCAAATCTGTTTTTATTGACATTATAAACTGAGCAAGAAGGATAAAATGCAGAATGGAAGGATTACAGAAATAAATCTCTGTGCTTAATATCAAAAATTTTAAAAATGGCTTTGCTGAAGATTTGCTGTTTGTGACAAATATCCACTAGCATTGTTTCAGTAAAATACCTAGTCATATAAACAAATTGTATGTTAAGAACTGTTACCTATGTAAGTTGTAGTGGGTAATAACATCTGCTTATGGCCGAACTGTAAATGACCTCCTTTCCATTTGGGAGATTAATAAGAAAGCGCATCCATTTTGACTAATGTCTCTCAAGTGTTGCCATATTTAATTCTTTTTCTCCGCTGATCTGATGAAAAGACATCAGAGGGAAGGAAGATGGGATTGGTTACTCACGGTCATCCTGCGTGCCACGCCCTCCAGCTGTGACCCCTCCAGCCTCATCCTCTGCGCAATGCGGAGCAAGGGCCCTCCCTCGGGCGGCGGCAGCGAGCGATGCGCCAACACGTTGTTGCCCGAGACTAAATGCAGCTGGACGGCGGCCGTGTCATTCTTCAGTGCCAGATGGCCTTGCCACACGATGGGATACTTCTGCTCGAAAAGAACACGGACAAACCAATTACACAAGAGCACAGGCCAGGAAAATGAACAACACCCACAGGTTTTTTCCACTAGCCCTCCTCCTGTCCAATGCTCAGTCTGCATCCTCTGCCTGGTCTCTCCACACTGCTCTGACCCTCTCTGCACTCGTTCTCTCCCTCACTCAGTTTCCTTCCCTCGTTCACTTTCTTACCAGAAGAAGCTGCACCATGTCAAGCGGCCGGTGTCCGGTGTGTTCGGCTTTGCCGTCCATCCGGACTTGCGACGGGCCGGAGGTGGAGGGCAGCGGACTGGACAGGAACGAGGGCGAGCCCTTCTGTCCTGCCGCCGAAGGACCCAGCTCCAGCTTGTGGGCCACGGCCGTGGGAGACGTGTACGTGGGTGAGCTCGTCTCCTTCGCCAGCCGGGGCAGGTGGGGCAGGTCCACGGACCCGGGCTGACTGTGAATCAGGCTTTCTGATGGTTTGGCTTCACCCCGCTCTGCTGCAGCCCCCGAAGAAGACAAGGGCGTTTTGCTCCGGTGCCCATGATCCCCATCCTGAAGACCCTGATAGACAGTAAGGGGTAAAAGTACAGGAAAGGGGAGAGAGAGAGGGAAACCATGAATACACCACTTAGAACAAAGCAGTAAGAAAACAAAAAAAAACAATAAACAGCAGCTAGATTTGGTGCGCATCTGAACACTGGACATCACAAAATTACTGTGCAGAGAAAGTAAAAATTACTAGTCACAATACATATCCAAAGCAAACATTTCATGACAAATTACTCATACATTTTTTAGCTTATGAAGGAGCTGGTTTCAACTCACCTGTGAGGGAGTGATGCTGCGACTAGCCAAGTTGATCCCTAATGGGGAGTGGCCAGGAAACTGATGGTGGAAGCCCCGCATATCCCGGTACACTGAAGAGTATTCAGAGAAGGAACCTGCAGCCCCTGTCTGCATCATCTGAACCCCTTGAGGAGACACCATGACGGGCACTGAAGGGTGAACTCCCATAATCCTGCTCTCACCATGAGGAGATGATGGCATCTTAGCTTCCAGTGCTTTTGGGGGGTCCCTCCCCAACACTCCTTTCCCAGCTGGAGGGGTTTTGGAAGAGGATGAAGGGATGCTACTGGAGGAGGACGACAAGGGGGCTGCCTCCGGGGTACGAGTCTGTCGGGATTCAGGAGCTGGGTGCTCACCCAGCTGGTGGCGCATAAGGATCCTGGGGGGGAGGCCATATTGGTCCAGCCGCATACCACTGTGATGTAGTGCACGGTAGTCTGGCTGCATCACCATTACTTCCGGCTGCAGCTGTGGCACAGAAGGCCTGCATAGGGGCTGGTGAAAAAGTCTGCTTTCATCATCCCCTGAAACAGAGCTTCCGCTGCCTCCGACCGACCCAGCAGAACCAGGGAGCGACTGCAGGACAAGGTCCCGAATGCCAGCTGGCTGGGGCGTAGTGGAACGCTGCTGAGGCCCAGGGCGTGGGGAGGCCAGAGGCTCAGGACGAATCCCATAGCCCATTGCAGAGAGTGGAGGGGTGTTCATGCGCACCTCGCCTTGAGAGAGGTGCCCCATGGCAACGGTCTGGTTGACACTGTGCGGAGGCATAATGACCGACTGCTCCTGGTGATGCACACCAGAGGTGTACTGGGACATACTAGGCTTACCAGGGCCCAGGACCACAGAAGTCCCGATAGGGGAAGTAGAGGTGTTAGGTGGGCATGTTTTGGAAAATGGAGACGGCGAGTGACCTGATGTGCGAGGAGAGTGTGGTTCCTGCTTTATGCCACTTGGGTGTGGGATAGGTCTATCAATTGGGGTGCCAGGGCTGGAACTGACATAATTACCAGCTAGGGAAGGGTGGTGAGGACTCAAACCAGGACTGACGTTAGAGGGCTGAGATGGCTTATTCACATCACCTTTCAATGGCAAGGACTCCGTTCCCATCGCTTTCTTTCCATGCTGCTGTATCATTGCCTGGCTGTAGACTAGGACCTGAGGATTGCTTCCAGCCTGTGGGTTAATTTTCCCCTGAGGCCCAGGGTGGTACTGCATGTCTGTCTTATCTGAACCTGGGCTCTCCTGCTTGATGGAGGAAATGACAGGCTGTGTATTATAGGCCTGACTGAGGACTCCCCCAGGGTGCCCATATCCAGTGGGAGTTTGGGAGCCTTTGGGGGTGGTTGGCTGGGAAGGGGTGAATGGCTCCTGCTTAATTTGGGATTTGGACACTGACTGCTGGAACTCTATGTCAACTGCACTAGCTGGTGGGATCTGGCTGATTTTGGCAATTATCCGCTGGGGCCCCTCGGTCTTCTGTCCCGAGCAACTCAGTACAACCACACCCTCTGAAGTATTAACTCTCAGACGTGGGCTGGAGCCAGTGCTATAAGCTGTGCTCTCAACCCCAGGACGTCCCACAGCAGCACCCTCCTCACCCATAGCTAGCCCATGGTACCGGTTAGTCTCATTTCCACTTGGTCGGTATTTCTGCTTTGGCAGCTGCATGCCTGCATTGCGGTTGCTCAACGAGATGCGTGGTGTCTCTTCTGAGTCAAAGGGCACAGGGATGCGGCTGATAACAGAAGTTACAGTGGAGGCAATGACAGAGTTTACCATCTTCTCACTAAAGGTTTGTTGTATCTCAGGAGGAGGCAGAGGTGGTTGCTGGACAGTAGGTTGAGGTGTCGCAGGTGATGGTCTGTCTTCAGGTGGAGAGGGTCTGGCAATCACTGTGTCAGACTGAGTCTTGTTATCTGACACACGTGGGTCACCGAGGGAGGTAGTGAGCAGTGTGCTGGACAACGAGCTGCTGCCTGAGGCAGGTACATATTGAGGCTCCATAAGGATCTTGCGCAACGTGCTAGAACTAGGATCAACATCAGAGGCTTTGGTGTCAGGGGGCAAGGCGGGGTTTCCTGAAGGAGCTGCCACTGCAGTGGCTGCTGCTGCCCCTATAGGTGGTGAGGGCATGCTTCCTTGTGACACAGGGGCAGTGAGCGTTCCACTGTCATTTGATCTATTAATCCAATCAGGCGAAGATGCCGGTTTGCCAGAACCTGATGCCATAGTGTTTAGCCGAGTTGGAGATAATGAGAGGGGAGGGGCTGCAAGTTCAGAGAGTGGCTGTTGTAGTCTGAGGTGAGAGGGACTCTTGCTACCCAAATGGAAGGCAGATTCTTGAGCTTCAGGCTGCTCCACAGGGGGTTGCTCTGCTTCCTTGGGGGTGTCCATGGACCCCACGATCACATGTCCCACTTCTTGTTTGAGGGAAGCAGTAGAAGAAGCAGCAGCTGTTGCTGCTGTCAAGGAGCCAGCTGCATTGGGCTTTAGTGACGGTATCTCTTCAGGAACAGATTCTGGCATTTTTACAGGGGTAGGTTCAGGTTCAGACACACTCTCTTCTGAGGTCTCCCCCTTTCTGCTGGCACCGCCCTTCCGGGTCCCTAACTTCTTTTGAGCTTTTGATCTAACTTTACTTCCTTTCTTAGGCATCTCCGGTGGGGAAGACTCCTCTTGGGTCAAAGATGAGCTGCCACGAGCTGATTCTGCAGCCTTGGAATCAGGACTTAGAGGCTGCATTTCGGTGTCAACATCCATGATGTTGCTGATAGCCAGGTTCGTCTCTGGCTCCATCGCCTCGCTGGCAGAAGGCAGGACCAGAGGCTCTGCAGTGGGAATAATTGAAGTGTAGGTAGGAGGAGCGGCAAAGCTATCAGCATCAGCAGAAATATCCTCAGCTGTGATAGAATCGATAGCAGCAGCTAATTCAGTCTCACTTGCAGGATTAGCTGGCTTTTCTTCCTCAATTTCACACTGTGGTTCCTCTACAACTGGAGGCAGCAATACAGGGGGCTCTGCAGGGGCTTCTTTGTAAGGCGGCAGGGTGGGATGTTCAGTCATTTTAGCAATATTCTTCACAGCCAGATCCAGTTCCATCTGCTGGGCAAGTAGAGTGGCAACTGGATCTGCAGGAGGCTCAGTGTCAGACAGTTCGTCCCTAGCCTCAGGGCTGAGCTCAGCTACCTCCTTTTCAAGAGTAGGAGATGACTCATCGTTGATTGACATACTTGGCGACTTTGTCTTCAAAGCAGGTTCATGAGGCTCACATGCTTCTTCACCAGAATGCAGTGCACCTTTCATTTCATCTGCACTCAGGCGGTTCTTCAGGTTTTTCACACTACGAGATTTGTCTTCTTCAGTAGGCTTGGTGTTGCGTGTCAACCTTGGTGCCTTCACTTTCCCACACTTATCCAATGACGGCTTTTTCTCTACCATCAGTGCCATTTTCTCACTTTTGTCCTCACTAACTTTCCCCTCTGCTGATTCCATTGTTTCCTTCTCTTTCTCAGGTTCTGTCTGACAGGTAAAGTCGTCAAGCTGCTTAGCATCAACCTCTTTTGGCTTCTCACCTTCCTCTAGGGGGTCATCTTTAGGCTTAACAGCTGGATCCTGGGCTGCTGTGGTATCTCCTCCAATGAGCTCCATCTGCTGAGTTACGCTCTGAAGTACTTTCCCTGCTTTCCCCCCTTTCTTATTCTGAGCAGAAGGTGGGGACCCTTGATTTTGCTGTACTTTCTGTGTACGAGGTGAACGCCACCCTTCTACCACCTTGACGACTTCTTCACTCGAGCCTGCATCTTTGCTGTCAGTCTCCTCTGCTTCTGCTGTTTTTGCTGGGTCACCTTTCACAGGAGATGCATCCTCCCCTCGCCGAGTACGAGTCTTAGGGGGGCGTCCTCTCCGTGTAGTGGTGGGGGCGGCCAGGGTATCCTGCTGAGACTGCGGCTGCTGAGTTGTCTCTTTGTCCCCAGCACGCTTTCGTGTAGAACGGGGTGACTCCACCACATCCTTGCTAGGATGCTGAGGGGTCTCGTCCTCTACTGGAGTGGCATAGACTGATCGCACATTTCGGCGACGTGTCCTGCTGAGGGGCAAGCTTTGTTCTGAGCTTTGGTCCGATTCAGAGGCGTGGATGGGTGATTTATTTGTAGCTCTAGAATCTGAGACAGCCTTGGAGTCTCCTCGAGGAGAGGACACCCTCTTTGACTTCTCTCTGTCGATGCGTTCACTCTTGCGGGTGGCCTGCTTTTCTGAATTGGCTGTTTGGACCACATCAGACTGTGGTGCTGGTGGAGTCAGCTTGGTCCTCTTGCTCTTAAGCTTCCTAGATGGTAACACCGGCTCTGCCTCCATATCATCACAGGTCTGCATCTGCACCCCAGGGGGGCATTCAGGTTTCTCTGCCTCCTCACCGTCCTGAGATTTTGCCTTAGCTGGTGGGACTTCCTCTTCCTTTACTGTCAGGGCTTCCTCTTCCCTAACATGCTCCATTGCCTCCTCAGGCTTAGGAGAGACAGAAGGATGAAACTCAGGGGGCTCTGGGTCAGGTTCAGGCACATGTTCTGATTCTGAACTGATCAGTGAGGCTCCAGGAGTGGGAGGCTTTACATCAAGATCGGAGTGCTCAATATTCAAAGCATTCTCAGCAAGCATCCTGACCTCAGCCACCTCCTCCTTCAGCTCCATTTTCATTTCTGTAGCAGTGGGCTCAGGGGGGGTTATGCAAAGGGAGGCAAGGGGTTGGTCCTGTACCAGAGGCAAGGACAGTGATGGGGACACCTTCTCAGCTTCTAAGTGGTCTTCCTTCATCGGCAAGTCTGAATGATCTGGGGACACTGTCTGGACAGCATATTTTCCGTGTGGAGGAGAAACCTCGAAGGGCACTGGGGGAGAAACGACATCTGGAACAACAGGATTAGGGCTGGTTCGTTTCAGGTCAGGCTCAAGAGCCGCCTTTGGATTGCTGGACAACTGCTGCTGTGGCTGCTGTTCTCCTTCATGCTGCTTCTCTCCGACATTTCCATACACACTGCTTGCCTTCTCCGTCTCCCGTAAACGCTGTTCCCTCTCCTTCTGTTGTTGTCCTATCACCTCCAGGAAGAGTTCGTGGAAGAGTACCACTGGTTCCTGCTGTAGGTCACCTACACCCAGACCAGGCTGCCCTTCCATTGTTCCTAGCTTGCCGGACTGGTGGCCAAAGCCCAGCTCAATGTCTTCATCCTTTCGTTCCAGGTGCTGGAGGCGCCTCGAGTCCTGCTCAAAGATAGAGCTGTGAAGAAAACGGGAGGCAAATAACTCCTGTCGCTCGTGTTCCTCTGGTTTTGGCTCTTCTTTCTTATCTTCCAGCTTTCCCTCTGAGTCGGTGCGGATCTTCTTCTTTTTCATGTACCAGGAGGGAATTGGCCGTGGTGTAGACTCCACCTTGTCCTTATCCTTGCTGCTGCGGAAGCTGGAAACGTGCGAATCTCGGTTGAGGATGGGCCAGTTGTCTTCACGGGAGGAGGAAAGTGACTTTGCTCTCTCTAGCAAGGCCTTTGTATCTGGAGTGATAGTCTGTTCTTGTGCAAATGAGTAAAACTTGTTCTTTTCCAGGGAAGTGGGCAGTTTGAGGTCTGAAAACCTCCGGTCCCGGAGAAAATAGCTGAGGGAGGTGGAGGGCTTTGGGGAGTGGTTCTTGCGCTCTCCGTCCTCTTCAGAGTCAGACGGCACCTCCCCGGGCTCCAAATCAATCAAGAGACGATGGCGGAGACTCTCGCGTTTCAGTAGGCTGCCAGGGAAGCTCATGTCTGGGAGACGCGGGTCCTGCTTTGCTCGGCTCTCCCAGCGCTGTTGCAATTCCTCTTCACAACCCAGGGATGCTGCTTTCAGCTTAGGCAGCTCTTGATGTGAGGTCCGAGGCCTGCTAATTGTTGAGTCTAAACTGTACTTTAAGAGATCCAAGTGTGGGTAGACTTTATCTTCCATCTTTGGCGATTCTTTAGTTTCCTTAGCTGCACCCTCCTCCTCATGGTAGGCAAAGGGCCGCAGCCCTGGTGGGGAAGCCATATTGCGCTCGGAATCTTCACTCACTTGCCGGGAACTTCGGTAGTTACGCTCGCGCTTGGTGGTCAGATCGTAGTCAAAGGCCTCCACCTTTTTGCGTTTGCTAGGTGGGGAGTCATCTGTGACATCCTGAGGAGGCTTGCCTACCTCATGCACCAGGCTTCGGTGCTCAAAGTCCTCTGTATCAGTACTTCTAGGGCTGCCAGGTTTGTCTGGCTTGTCAGACTGTAGCTGCTGCCGGAGCTTCCGACTCTGCTCCATCTGTTTGCGGTAGCTCTGAGAGTGGTCAATGTCCAGAGACGGGTGCTCCTGCCCCACCACTGTGCTTTTCTCTTCTACTAAGGCTTGTTCACAGAGCTCTACATAGCTTTGTTGCTCTGGCTGCCTCGTGTCATTGTGGTCTAAGCTCCCTTCTTCTGAGAACATCAGCGCAGTATTGGGATGAGATTGGGACTTCGCTACTGTACCAGAAATGTCTGAGAGGTCTGTGGTCTCCTCTGTGGGTTCTCCTAGTCGAGCCTTAAGGTCCATACTCAGCTGTCTTTCTTTGGGACTGCAGACAGTAACCAGCCTTTCTGTTTTAGGCTTCTGGGGTCCCTTTTTATGTGCCTCTTTCCGCACTACTTTCCTGTCAACTTCATTTTCTTTTGCCACTGCATTACTGGCCCCAATGTCTGAAAGTTTCTTAAGCCCAAACCTCCCCTCCTCTTCCTCTTGGCTGATTCTCTTAGGCCGATCAGACTTCCCGCTCGCCTCTCCAAAACGCCGCTTTCTTGCAGCCAACTTGTCAATATCCAAGGAGGAGTTACTGCTATCAGTTCCAGGTTCAGATTTTAGGTGCTTCTTTAGTTTTGTCTTGCCTTCCTTGTCCACAACCTCCACTTGGCTTGCTACAGCCTTTTCCTTGGCAACTTTCCCCTGCTTTAGGGGCTCTCCTTTTCGGAGCTCCAGCTGGGACAGCACAGCTTTGCAGTCAGTAGAGGCAGGCAGGGGCAGCGGCTGGGAACGGGCGCTGTCATTTTCACCTTTCTGTCTCAGCTTCTCTGGGCCAGACTGATCCAGGAGTTTCCCCTCTTTCTCCTTTACACGTGTAAGCTGCACCACACAAGGAGGCAAATCAAGACGACCCTTGCTAGAGCCGTCCTTGTCCTTAGCTAAAAGCTTGCCACTTTTGGATCGTGCAAGTGCATCTGGGCTTGCCTCCCGGTCTGGTTCAGGATCCGTGTCAGAAGAGGGGATGCTAGGAGATGGCACCTTCACCTTCCTTAACTTGGCTTTCTCCCCTTTCTCCTTGTCAGTCTTCTCCTTGCGGCCAGTTCGTTTGTCCTTCTCACCCGCACTGCCGCGTTCCACTTCAAACAGCGGTCGATCTTTCTCAGGCTTCTCACTCTTGCCATAGCGGTCTGGCCTCATCTTGTCGGACTTTTCGTAACGTGGCGGTGAGATAGAGCTGCAGCTGCCGCTTCCCTCAGAGGAGCGGCTGTAGATGCGCCGGTCTGAGTCGCTGGGCATGCGCTCAGATGGGGATGGGGAGGCAGTGGGCGTGGCTGGGTGTCGAGGGTGAGAGGGGCTCTGGCTCCTTTCAATGGTGCGCCGACCATGGTCCCGTTCACGGTCTGTCTCGAACCGCTCTCTCTCCCTCTCCCTTTCCCGTTGCAGGTAAAATTTGCGGATGTCCTGCTCATAAGGGTCTCGGTAGTCCCTGTATTCCCGTGGGTCATCAAAATAGCGTGGATCATAGTAGTCGCCTTGATAGGGGTCCCATTCTGGATAAAATTCCCTACTGCGGGCAACATACTCGCGACGAGGATCTTCCACATAGGTGCCCTGCGCCCGCATATTCTCGTAATATGCTCGATCTGCTGAATAATCATGATATGGTGGTCTGCGTTCATCTCTGCCAAGAAGAAAGGAGAGAAGAAGCAATCACTAACAGACACTGGCAGATCTGACAGAATTTACAGTCACATGACAAACATTAAACTTCAGAAAAGTTAACATTAGAAACACCACTGTCTCCTCGCTGTGCTACTCCTAACCCAGAGGAGGTCCCCATGGGTCCACACATTTCTCTGGCATTTGTCCTCAAGAAATCCGTCCTCACACATCATTCCTTAGTTTCAAGCTTCTGTGCACATCTCATGCACATAGTATGAATACTTATCAAAACATTAATTCGTAATAAAAAAACTATTAATTAATAATTTATCATTTTCATGTGTTCGTTCATTTAATCTGGAAAAGAACTGTACAAACTATCCTCAACCCCCAGGTAAGTAAGTGAAATGTGAACCTTCGCTCAGGTGGGATTTCATAGAACTCTCTGCCGATGTCCTGCCCAGATGCTTGCATTGAGCGATAGAATGCGACCTGACTCTCCTGGTTGGCAAAGTCCACCTGGAAACAAAAAACAGGTACTTGAAAGCTGCTCCTACTGCCAGGAGACATATTAACAACAGAAAAAGTAATTACAGCAGTTTAAATACACTGTGAAGTTGAATGCAAAAACTAAATTTAAAAAGGAAACGTAACAAATACATTTTCCAATACTCAAGTACCATACAGAGATAGATGATGGCAGCCAGACAGGATAAGAACAACAACTTTCACGGAAAGTCTTTATGTTTAATAATGCCTTCTCACCTTGATTTTGTTGCCCCCAATCTTCCAGCCCTTGGTCTCCTTCACAGCAGCCTGTGCATATTCTATGTTGTTGTACAGGATGAGGGCCATCCCTTTCAGTCTGTCAAAGACAACCTGGGAGGAAGACGACAGAGGGTAGGCAGTGGGAGAACACAGTTTTATCAGTCTTCAATTTCAGGGTGCAGCGATAGTTTTTCTGTGAAGACACTGTGTGTGTGTGTGTGTGTGTGTGTGTGTGTGTGTTTTTGTGTGTGAGAGAGAAAGAGAAAGAGAGAGATTTTACGCATGATTTTACCTTTAACACATGCCCATATCGACAGAAGTGACGAGTGAGGTATTGCTCAGTGATGTTGGAGGCCAAGCCATCAAGCCAAACGCATGTCGTGGGCATGCTCTTTCCAAACCCCAGCTGCAGAGGGAATCAAAACCACATCATGTTCTACCAGTGCTACGCTGCATTTCCTTCAGAAAACTAAACTGACAATGTTGTCAATGTAGACACTGTGTTCATTGGATGGTGAATTCCGTACCTTTAGCCTATTGTTACCCAGGTACTCCCCATCCATCTTCTTGATGGCCTTGCAGACACTGGCGATGTCGCAGTACTGGAGGAAAGCATACTGAGGGGCCCCATTTACTTTTTTAATGTCAATGTCCTGGAAAGAAGCGGAAGAAGTAATGAGCAGAAAATAGATGGATGACCAAAGTATGCGTTTATATTTCCATAGTGAACAAGCAAAAAAAAAATTTCCATAGTAACAGGACATCTTATTTCACAGATCTTAGTTTCACACTCCGGTATTGATCTTAGGAGACCTTTTGTTTACCAAGACCAAAAAACAAGCTGCCAGGTATTGGTAACTGTGCCTTCTGTATGAAAACATGCAGAAATCTGCAGTAAATCTTTACTTTCACATCACGGTTGCATATTTTATTCTCAGGTAGCGTCGTTTGCAGTTTACTTTAAAAGCACACACATTTACAAAGCCTACTCTTACACAAACAGCATATCGCTCCAACCAGGAAGGCTGAATAGTGCCAGTTACAGTCTTGCTCTGTTCCTCTTAACCTACCACGATATCTCCAAAGCGCTGAAAAATGTTGAGAAGGTCGTGGTAGCTGGTGGTCTTCTCCAGGTTCCCAATGAACAGGGTTCGCGTGGCCTTTGGGTGGAACTCATCTATCCGCTCGTCCAGGGGCCGAAACTCGTTCTCGCTCTCGGTCTCTGTAAGGGTGAGAGACAGAGGCAGAGTGAGGTTTATTCACCGCTGCCCATCTGATGCAGTGAACGAGACGCCCCCCCCCCCCGCCCCTTGAACGCAGCTCCTGCCGTGTGGAGCCCGACGTCGCCGTCATACCTGGGCCGTTCCAGGCCGTGACCTCAATCTGCATCCCAAAGAAGAGCTTCCCCTTGGAGGCGCCGAGCGCCTTCTCCTGGTCCTCCTGCTGGCGGAAGAACACCAGGCCGTACCGCTCCTCCGACGCCCCGTGGATCTGCACCGACGTCACTTTCCCGTATTTCTTAAACTCGTGGAAAAGGCCGTCCTTCAGGCTCGTGTCTGGAGAGGAAAGATGAGAACTGCACCATTTACCACCGAATCTCTCTCTACTCCTCCATTTTATTTGCCTTCATGATGCATGTGAATATATAAAAAACAAAAACACCATTTTCAAACATACCATAGAGCCGTATTTAACCGGTACTAAGTGTAGCAAAACAACCTCTCAGTGTGTAAATAACATTCAGGTGCACGGCATTACTACACATGTCAAGACAATGCAGTTATGATGTAATGAACCTGCTTGCCAAAGTTTTCGAAGAAACTGCACCCAGTGACACGATGGGTAAGAGTGAGGAAGTTAACACACTGTGCACATTGGTCAAACCAATTCAAAGGGCAATGTCTACAGTGTGGCCTAAATTAACCAGGGGTGCAGCTTAAAACCCGCGTCCTTGTAGCTGGTTGGCGTCACCGGAGCTGCGTCCTCACCTGTGGAACGCACGGGCAGGTTCTGGACCTTGATGCCGAAGCTCTTGCGGGGCTCGTCCTTGTCCAGGGCCTGCGGGGGCAGGGTGGGCGGGGCCGGCACCGCCGCAGACTGCACGGAGCGCGCCGGCGACTCATCGCTGGAGCTGCTGCTGGAGTCGCTGCTGTCAGAGAAGGGAAACCCCGTTTAGAGGCCAGGGGGCTCGAAAGGCTTCGCTCAGCCACACGCACGCGAGCGGTTTCCCACAGCAGTGCAGGAACCAGGATGACGTGATAGGCAATATTCCCCCCTCCCCCCCCCCCCCCCCCTCCCAGTGGCAGGCATCAGAGGTCAGCTCACAGTCACATTATTTAGTTAGGGAAGAGGCTAGCTTGGAAATGGACAAAATCCAGATCAAATCAACACATTTTTGGACTGCATTGCCATAGATCTTAATGAGATTTGGCATGCTTGTTATACCTTATTATATAAACCTATATTTCAAAATGGATTTATTTCAAATGCAAAAAACAAAAAAGAATGAAAGAAAAAGACTTATGCCATGGCTGCCATTCTTACTGCTGCAGTCTACAACCTCACACAGGTACAAGGTCCTCTGCATCATCAAGCAATCAGCAAAACATCATAATACTACCATACAAGTCAAGTGAAATAGAACTGTACCATGAAATACAGATGGCACTAGCATTCACATCACACACCCTTGAATGGGTCAAACTAACAGTGCCAGGATTATGGCAGGCAAAACCAGGGAAGCGTCAGAAAAAGACCGCCATAACACTATTTTCTCCAGCGTTAAAAAGACCAAGGAAATTTATTGTTTAAAGCACAGCAGCATTAAACACGGTGAGCTTTTTTCACCTTGACACAAAAGAACATCAAACTGAACCGCAAATTTAAAAAAACCCAAGCTCGTTTATTCTGGTCAAAGCAGAGCAAGCCTTCCTTCCCGCTCTGTTACAGGGGAAATGGAAGTTCCTCGTTACCGCCCCACCATCAGACAACTGCCCACGACGCCGCGCGGCTCTGCTGGCAGGCTAACGTTCAAAGAGATCATGCCCAGCTCTACAGCAGAGCAGGTAAAAGAGCAACGTTACAGGTATTTTAATTAAAAAGAAGAAGAAAAAAAACAACGGACACACACACATACATTCATTTTTTTCTCCTGACCGAGAGGAACTTTCGGGAAATAATAACAAGCAACAAGATGGTATTAATAAATGAATCCAGGTAATCAACCCAGGGATGATTAATCAATGCCAGATCGAGAGCCATTTTTCAAAACAATTATCTCAGAAACCTGGGCATCACTTTACACAAAATACAATAAAAGAGAAGCCTAAAAATACCGGGTAACAGAAGGGCATCTACAAAACCTTGCCACAAGGTGGCACCCTAACCCCAGTTTACAAACGCCACCATGCAAACTCACAGCTCCAGTACATGCATAAGCAAGCCAGAAAGGTCCACTAGCATTTGCCTGTCACAAGGCACACACAGGCTCTTTGAAATAACTGATAAATCTCTGACAATAACAACCAGAATGACGGTGAGAATTAATACATCTACACACACTATAATTCTTTGGAAGGGCAATATTATTTACCAGGCTACAAAGTAGCCTAACAGAGAGGAAAGGTGATAAACTATGCAACTGAGGGGAGAACAGAAAGCAGGAAAGAAGAGAGGGATAAGGAAAGGGAAAACCAGGACTACTGGAAGACAGGTTCCCCAAGGACTGCTGGGCTGGGTGGCAGAGTCCATATAACTCATAGAAAGATGTATTACCGAATACGAAACAGATTCATTTCATGAATGACTGTTGGTGGGGAGGTTTACAATAAGCACACATCTAGACACACGCTGAAATGAAGGAGCAGATGGACACAAAAACCAAGACTCATTCCCCTCAGACATACAGGCACGCACACACACACACACACACACACAGGCACGCAAATGCATGCATGCATGCGCGCGCACGCACGCACACACACACAAATAGGCTCACAGAGCAAGAAGATTAAGATCTGATGGAGAGAATCCTCCTCATCACAGACACCCCTCCCCCGCCCCCCCGCCCCCCTCCCTCCGCCCCCCGCTGCCCAGACACCTGCCGACACGCGCCACAGATTAACCCTTACAGCAGCCCTCTCAGACACAGCTGCTCCCCAGCCCAGAACAGCCCCTCCCCTCCTCACACACTAATGGAACCAGAGGATAAATGCTTTCATTAAAATGCAATGTATGCACATCCACACTGCTGCTGCAGCATCAATATTTCATCCACTACCCAGCCACGGTGTCTCCATTGCACACAGTCTCCATAGCCTTGATGATGTCATACAAAATATTCTCACTCTCAGGGGATGAAGGGAGATGGTGCTGATCTTTCTGCATGCAGTTTATATTACACACTGAGCGTGTGCATGTGCACAAGCTCCCTGTTTCTCTTTTTACCGAACACAGAGAAGACCTGCAGTGTGAGGGATTCTATCAGGAAGGGTTCAACACACATGTACGTACACACACACACACACACACACACACACACACACACACACACACAAACACTTAACCATCATGCTACACCGCCGCCATTGACAGTCACTGACACAAAAGGACCTGCATAAAAGGCCGTGTCAGTAGTACTGCATGTGATACCTGAACAGGGCATGCGTGGTCAGTGCTGCCCATGAACTGCAGTATAATGTAGCACTTGGTTAGCACTTATGATTTCTTGCGCTTCTCAATAATGTTTTGATTCAGCATCTTAAGGTAGCTTCGGATTGGCATGATACAATCTATTTTTGCAGGAAGGACACCACTAATCTTACTTTTCACATTCATGGTTAGTACACACTAAAGACCGCTGGCAGTGTGCAGAGTTAGACTGCATTTCCAGAGAACTTTACTGCAGTCACTAAAGCATGAAGTATTAGTTCAGTGTTCCGACATAGACTGTGTCTTTAGAACCTCGGCAACAGCTTTCAGTGCCAAAGACCCTTTGTTATGGCAGCCTTTCCTCTCTGCATCTCTCATTTCTCTCTGGCTTCATTACACAGTGTTTGCCTTCAGCTTCTGTCGGACACATCGCGCCTCGCGTAAGATACCGTCCGTTTTCGTTCTTCGCCTCACGTTCACATCTTAAGTTGTGCACGTCGGACAGTTTGTTTCCAAATACAAAAAAACCACAGCTATGACGGTGACCGAAAGAAGCTGAACTGCACTGGCAGATGTGTGATTTTCTAGTCTCAGATTATTTCTGAGTGCCCTCAAATGAAGACAAAGCTACACACTGACAGTAAAACCCTGCTGAAACTCATCCCAGGACTGTTTCCCCTGACACAACCCGCACAGGCTTCCGCCACATTCGGCAGGGGGGAAAACCTGCACTCCAGCAGCCCTGTCAACTGGCCTGCAGTCTCCAGCTTTTTCTTTCCTTCCCACCTTCTCTTTCTCTCCGCTCCGCCTCCCTCCCTCCCTCCCTCCCTCCCAGGAACCGGAAGTTCCTCTATTAAGGGCTAGGCCTGTGGGAGTGGGCAAGGAGCCAGCGGTGACCAGAAAATTCCAGTTCAAACCGGATCTCACAAGGAAGGGGAGGGGTGGGGAAGACTCGCGCGCACACACACAAACACAGTGAGAAAACACACCAGCCGTCTCTCCAGTAACCCTGCAGCATTTCTCTCACGAAACAAAACACACAACAGAGACCGATGCACAGAGGCTACTTTCCACAGACACTGCAGTGGGCCCATGACCCATTCACAATATAAGGCCTCATTGTCAAACCACACAAGAACCATTCACAACTTTCCAAAAAAAAATCACAATTCCACCCATGTACAAAACCCTATCAATACAATTATCCTGATAGAAAGGGTTTATGGAAAGAGTAAAAACAAATAACAAAAGCCATTTCTTCTCAAAAATGTATTATTAAAAAAAATATATCACAGAGGTTCTGGACACAAAATTGAGAGTAAGCCTGCCATTTGTCTACACATGCCCAAGAACAAAGTTCATGAGGGGCAGACTTGCAACACAAGCAATAAATTAAACTATGTAATCTGCTGGCAGACATTTCAATTTTTTCTCTGGTCCAAGTAAAGCTGACGCAAAACCTAACCTTCACTGCAACAGCAACAGCAGTCCTCAGCATTACTGTGACTGTGACCTTAAATGGTGGTAAACCAGCAGAACTGAAAGACCAAAAGACTAAAAATGTGTGTGGTGTTCTCTGTTCCACCATTTCCTTCCCAAAGAAACAACCCGGTCACCCCTTCGAGCAGCAGGTCTGGGTCTCTCGGAGCGCCTGAGACTGACGTGTCGGTTAGCCAATCGGCCTGACTCAATCCCCTAACTGCCACCAAGGCCTCGGGAGCAGGACAATCACCAGAAGCCGCAGGGGGGTCGCCGAGGACAGCCGGCACAGGAACACTTCATCAGTATTAGCAGCGCCGTGCCTGCGCCCCCCCCCCCCGGCCGAAAGCAAAGGGCCCCCGCTTTCAGACGCATGAACAAGCCTGGCGAGCCGGAGCTCTCTACCCCCCCCCCCCCTCACCTGCACTGGACTCCCTGCAAAACCCTACTGCCGCATTTAAAACCGCAGAAACGGTGACACACTCTGCTCCAAGGTTAATGATCAGACATTTTAACGGGAACTTGCAGCATGAGAACAAAGGAGAATTCTTAACAGGCGATGCTGATCTAAAGAGAAAGAGGCTCATTATTTTTATGCTAACAGAAATGTCTTTGTATTAACGACAATGCGCCTGGGAGATTTTTCTCCCTTTTTTTGCGCGCGCGAGCGTGAATGCAAGAGCTCAGTGTTGCTCTCTCTCTCACTCTCCTGCTCTCTCGCTCTCTCTCTCGCTCAGCATGGTTTATTTAAGGCCACATAAGCCAGCAGGGATCCAGAAAAAGAAGAGGTCTGTGTGTACGGAGTACATTAACCGGCGTGATCAGACTGCAGTGCTGACAAAATCAAAAGAAAGAAAGCCCACTACGCTGAACATAGCATAAAGCAGCAGGACTTCAGCCTGTGAAACAGGCTCCTCCGTGCTGACTGACAGTGAAGAGCTCAGCTGAGAGAAAGACGGCAGAAACTTGACTGCACCCTAGTGCTCCTCCCTTTCCTGTTCCGAGCCTGTTCCGTAAAAACATTTTGTGGTAATGAGTCTGACATAAAGAATATTTTTGCCATGGTGGATTGAAACTGCCGTAAACTATAACCTAGTACAGTAGCTCAAGGCCCAAAGAAATGTGGCTGCCCTTCTGAGACACCATACCAGAATTTTCATAGCAAAACCATTTAGCCAAATAAGATCTCATGCCGACAGTTCAGGAAAGAGAAGCAACCGAAGAATGTTTTTGCTCATTTTAAATCCAATTTCCTTAAGTTAAAATAATTTGGAGATATAAACATTTAATAATTGAAAATATTATACTTTATGCAAAAGGAATGAGGGTGAAATGTTCTACCTAGAGAAAAACAAGGAGACAAAGAAAGTGGAACCAAGGTCTGAGGGACTGAAGGCGGTGTTTGTAGGGAGAAAGAGAAGGATCTGCCCAGAACCCAAATGACCCCCGTGCTCAGTGGCGCCCCCTACCTGCCGCTGCTGCTGCTGCTGGTGCTGCTGACCGAGTCGGAGCTGGAGGACCGGCTGCGGGACCCCGAGCCGCTGGGGGAGCGGGGCAGGCGGGACGCCGGGCCGGCCAGCCGCTGCGGCGAGGGGTTGCGGGACTGCGAGGAGTGCGGCGAGCGGCTGCGGCTGTGGTGGTAGGCGCGGTCGGCGCGGCGCCCCCTCTCGTCGCGGTACGGGTCGCGGTGCACCACGCTGGCCAGGGCGAAGGGCTCGCGCGCGCAGGGCTCCCGCCCGCGGGCCTCGTAGCGCCGCTCTGGCGTCTCGAACCGGCTGGGGCTCCGGCTGCGGGACCCATAGTACCCCGCCCCAACCGACGAGGGCCCCCCGCCCCCGGCGCCCCCGGCCCCTCCCGCCGCTCCGCCCGCGCCCGCCCCCGGCCCTCCGCCGCCCACGCCGGGACCCCCGACCCCTCCCCCGACCCCCCCGGGGCCCGAGCCCGCCCCGGCGCCCACCAGCGCCCGGTCCCGCGGCTCGCGGTAATAGTCCGTGTCGTAGTGGCGCTGCCGGTCGAAGCTGCCGCCGCGCTCGTGGTGTCCATAGGCACTGTGATCATACGCACGCTCCCGACCGTCGGAAGCCCTGAGAGAGGGGGAGACAGAAAAGAGGGAAGGAGAGGAGGAGAAGGAGGGAAGAGGGGAAGCAGAGAGAGGGGGGAAAAAGTGTCAGTTAAACTGAAATTAAATACACAAACTCTTCTCAAAAGCTAAAGGTCACAGGCTGGGTTCATCCCCTCACAACTTGCAGAATAGTAGCATTTTCTTGTCAAATGTTCCTTTATTCAAAACATTCATACATAAGCATAATCGCATGAAAACATATTCAACGCACAGGCTAATAGTCAAAGGCTAGGAAGCCATTACAAGAACTGGAAAGCACACAAACTATTATTTTAATTGAGACACAGGATCAAAGTCCAGTAAATTTACTTTCGCTCTGATCAAAAAGAATTCATGACTAAAAGCTCCCACAATTCAAAGCTACATGAAATATTTGTTCTGCGGTCATGATAACTGCCATTTTTAGCATGGTCTTCTTATTCAGATGGAAACTGCAGTGTAAGGGAAGTTTTCTGTTGTTAATTATGAATTCATTGCACCACTGGCCACACAACCGCCTAGGAAGGAAAAGGTTCTGAGGTCCTCCCCACTTCATTACACAGTGAACTGGTCTCCTTCCCCAAATTTAAATGACCAATACGCACCAGAGCAAACTTCCTATTAAGAGCGTAGTCAATTGATCTTCTTATAGCAACAGGATAATATTGTAGCCAGGTTAAATTCATTTCCGTACATATATTTGTATTATGTCCCCTTTCAGTTCAATATGTAGATTCCATATGACTGAAGGCATTTCGATTTCATATTCACATTAACATTTTCCATGTGACTGCTGGGTGGGGGCCCAATCACGAACAACAATTGAGTTTTAAGCTGTGAAATACGTTTTCACAAAGCAACAGACACGCTACGCCACATCATGCTAGACACGCTCTGCCACACAGCTGGCCCTCAGCGGTCAGTTATACGCACAGCTCGCGCTCATAAGGGGGGGGGGGGGGGGGGGGGGGGGAGAGAGCTTCTAGGACAGTGTGACAGAGACCCCTACTGAGACAAACCCCAGGGTCTCACCGGACGCGCAGACTGCTGCTGGCAGTGCATGGGTCTAACTGAAGACACGCGCGTTGGGGTTTGCTTACGTTCTCTCCCCAGCAAGACGCGACCTCACACCACCTCTGACGTCGCTCTCGAGTTTGAAAGCAGCTCTAAAGCGTACGAAAAAAAGAAGCGCGCGCGGGATGGGCTTCAGGACTGCAGAGAGCACAGTGCTCTTCAGAGCCGTTTCAGGAACACCGATCGCCTCCTCTGTAGAATAACTGACAACCTATGGACTACGGCGCTCGTTTGCCTACAAAAAGCCACTAATGAGCGCACATCTCTCGCCTGCGCATTGTATTATTACCGCTTCACTGACTGGTCCTAAATCTGACAGCAACATGCTTACGTGACTGCAGTAATTCATGGTATTTGCACTGCATGTTACATCATTCTGTGTACTGTCCTTCAGGATATGCTTATCTTCGTGTTTCAAATTTTACTTAGCCAATAGAGTGTATATAATTTGGCTTTAAGCATTTCTGGCTTCGGCATTTTTTTAAATTTTATTTCTTTTTCATCATGAAAGCCATTACAAAAAATGATGCATGCATAGTGGAGGAGCAAGTGGAGGAAACTGGCATTTTTTTAATGCTGTCGTGAAGGTCAGTGTTAAAAAAAAAATGAATGGTTCAATTTGACATATTCAACATATTATGGGTGAAACTATTCTGAAATCGAAACTAATATTCACAAACCGACAGTATTAGTTTGTGGTTAGCATATCCTGTAATAATTTCATTGTAAAAATTATTTTTTTATATTTCTAAATTATATATATATATATATATATATTTATAACAAATCGGCACCATTTCTGAGAGCAACATGGGTATAATAGCTACCTTGGGTAAGAGCAGGCTCCTGCACTGGCTGGCTAGCTGTGGCTGCTTTTCTTACTGAGCAGCTGTAGCTGAAGTAGTTTTCAGTCATTCCTCTGTTCAATTATCAATGTCTTCAGTACTGTTTGCATTTGACCATACACAGTCTTAATCGGGAGTTCATTTCATGTGCAAGAGGAATTTAAATGAATGTGACATCACTAAAATATTTGAATGAACATATGATGTTATTCAGGGAAAACATTAAGCTCAGCAGATGCATTCTCTGAGAAGTGCTGGCCACGATGCCTTCCCTTCACAAAGATGGCTAATCAAAAAATGACACTAGCAAGGGACATTGCTGCAGCACAGAGCACAATCCTGTCAGTCAAAACATTTTCTGAAAAAGAACGTAAAGCTTAACTGAAGCATTTGCACTAATGTGTAGTTAACTGAACAAACCAACACACCAAACTATTTTCGGTTTTCCACAATCACTTAATTACTGTTTTTATTTAGTTAACTATCGTTCAAAAAGCAAGGTTTAAACCAAAACACAGTACCACAACACCAGAAACATTTCGACTGTGTCCTTATTTTAAATGTATCACTCCTTTATATCTGCATGAACCTCACAGAACCATAGCAGTTCAAAATTCTACAGGGAATATTCCATTCTCTCATAACATCATATTAAAATTGTTTAACCATTCCAGTTTCTTATATAAAAAGTTATAAAAATGCAATGACAAAGTGCATATTGAGAACAATTCCACAGATTGATAAATTCCTCTGAATAAGCAAACAAACGCTGAGCAGCATCCCCAAAACATGGGATGAACCGCTGCAGCTCATAAAGGGAACATTTTTTGCAGCTGTCCAATGTGGGGACCAAAACCCTTTTTGTTTTGCAAATACGGTAAGGAAACAACTAGCCCGTGCGCTCCAGAGATATGCAAACAGTTTGGTGTATCGGATTCTCAATGGAACTGCAAAACAACAGCAAGACAGATGGCCACAATCGAACAGAAAATGTTTAAATCGTAAACATCTTGGAAACATTAAACTTTTTTTTCTTTCTTTTGGATAGGAGGTTTCTTTAGGACAATGTCTTTATCAGCGTCTAAAAATGAAAATGATGTTTTAAAAAGGTGAAACGCAGTGCCGTCAATACTTTAAAACAATTTTTAAAAATTCAAATTAAGAATGCAGGTTTAAGTTGTCCTTTCGCTTTGCAAATAAGCTATCGAGCATCCGCCAAGTCCTATGAGAAAGGGGACACAGGCCCCAGGGAGCCCTGTGGCCACACTACCGGTTTCTGTTCTCCTAAAGGTCTTAACAGTTAAAACAAATTCTCGGAATCAAGGTCCTGATCAGCAGCTAACTAAAATACATCTACAGACTGTCCAGGAAGTGAACCCTCACCGGAGGTTAAGGGCAATGTCTGTTCCTCTGTTTGGCCCTCTTTCATGCTGCTCCTATTTTCATGTTCATTTATTCACATACTAAGCTGTCGTCTACATCTTGCATTATTTTATTTCTTTTTAAGTGTGTAAAGCACTTTGTAAATTTGTTTTTGAAAAGTGATCTATACAAATAAAGTTTATTTTTATTATTATTATTATTATAAACAGGTGGAGAAGCCAGCCTGCAAAATGACAGCTGACTCATGTGTGCCTCAAAATCCATTCACAAAATAAGAAATAGTAATTCCTTTCAGAATACTGAAACGGAAGAAAGGGCACTTCGTCTGCATATTAAGATGTTTGTGCAAAAATGCATGACCTTTGGCCCCTGGCTGAAGTGCTTCCCTCTCCACGCTATTTAAAAGATTCTGCATTTTCCTAGAAACGTGGCTTTTTGCTAGTAACAGCTCCATAAAGCTGAACAGTGCCGTGGAGGCGTGCATTACCACGTCCCCACAGCTGCAGAAACAACTAGCCTTAACATACACATGTATGTTCTCTCATCCCAGACTAATCTTCACCAGATCCCAGGGACAGTTCTCAATTATCAGTCTGAAAACTGACATCTCCACACTGAAATCAAATTCATCTATTTAACTACATACTATTCCATGGAATTGGGTCATGCAAATGTCATCCGCCTTCCCTGAACATTAACTCTGCCAGAGAGCGGTGCTGCAAAAATGTAGGATTCTTTTGCATAAATCAACTTTATTTTAAAAAGTAAAAAACACTGGACTGTGCTTGGTTAGTTTTTAAAACCTTCAATCGCACGTTTGAATCTGGACATGTTGATCATTAGTGCCTACCCCACCCAACTCAGTCACACTTACACAGAGAAAGAAAGGAGAGACAAAATGAGGTGAGTGAAGTGGCTAAAATAATGTACAGCTTTTCATAGGTAAACAATGAGTGAGCTTAATATTTCCCCTCTGACACAAACAATATTTTGCCTAATACAGTATCTTAATCTACGAGCTTTGATCAACCATAGCACAACATGCAACAAAATAAAAGGGGGGAGTAGGTTCAATTCACAAGATACAAAGTCTTTAAAAAAAAGGGTACATATCCTACTGATGTAAAGATTTATGACATGAAAGTCTAAACATTGCCTTTCCCACATTCAAGTGAAGCATTGCGCTTGATTTTTCTTCACTAGACATGCAGCTGTACAAATAGAGAAACATAAGCTCCAAGTCACCCTAGACACAGGCAACCGCCAATGTAAAACAAAGTAAAAATAATAGTCAATCTGTAAACGAAACAGCTTCCGGCTTTTCCAGAAGCAGAGGTGTTTGTGTTAATACACATACCTGCGTGTGTCATTGCTGCCATTATGCAACTGATTTGGAAAAATGAAAATTGCATTTTGACTGGGTGTGGCATTCATCACTAGGGCAGTAAAGAGAAATAGGGTTGTGCTGAAAAGACTAGCACAGATTCTGGCAGCGAAACAAGCACAAAGCCACGATGTGTCACTGCACTAGAAAAGCCCCATGGTGCAGAAACGCACAGGGCAAGATGGGGCTCATTACATTTACATTACAGGCGTTTGGCAGACGCTCTTATCCAGAGCGACTTACAAAACTTTACATAACTTCAGCCGGATATATGCTGAAGCAATGCAGGTTAAGTACCATGCTCAATTTAAGGGTACAACAGCAGGGTACGACAGCAGTGTCCTCCCCGGGAATCGAACCTTCAACCTTTCAGTTATAAGACGTCACCCTTACCATTTATACTACACTGCCACCCATTCACAGACTCATAGTAGCCCTGCACACTATTCATCAGCTCGGTGTTCCTCTAACTTCAGCTCAACCACTCTTTTTATTTATTTATTTTTTTTGCTTTCCATCAAATAAGATCTCACTTCAGCTTATTTATCTACCAGAGGGGAAACATTCTGCTGCCTCATAGGTGTGTTCAGGTACTGACCAATTCAATAAAGAGCAGAGAAACATGGACCCAGACAGACAGGCAGACACACACATACAATGAGAAAGAGAAAGAGAGACAGATAGAGAAACTACTTGAAAAAGACAAGCAATTCGCAGTCTGCAAAGTCCTACAGGCTAATGCAGGAGTATCTTTTTCTACAAGCTACTGCAGTTAGTGGGAAACAGGGAGAGAGACAAGGGTTCGACTCAGGGTTAGAAAGAAGTGCTAAAATACATAGGGCAGAACATACCAACCTTTTCAGACAGCGGTAACGCGACCTACAATCCCAAATACAATCTAGGGAGACAGAATTTTGTGAGCCAAAAAACAAAACTGGTTGAAAAAAATTCGAATGGGTGTAAAAACGGAGCCCAAACAAAACGTTTCAGCTGTTCTCGGTGCGTTAATCCTGGAAACCCAGAAGGGAGGGGCTTGCGTGTAATCCAAACTCAAAATCCTTGGGTCCCAAGTTTTGTACAAGCGCAAAAGAGGAAAAACTTTTCTTTTTTTTAAATCATATTAATCTATAGTTCGGCAATCGGTTTCACCACGTTGCTTGGAATGTGCTTTTAATTAATCATAAAAAACAAGCATATGCAGACTTTTGAAAAGCACATGAAAGTCAGGGGAATAAAAAATAAGAATTAATCCAAACTGGTGCCTACAGTCCTAGAATGTGAATTATGGTCTGGCTTCCCTATAGAGCTGAATGCAATTTCACAAGCCTGCCACAGTATCCAAGTATCAGTCAAAATCCCTGGCATCTTCCGCAGTATTTCCCCACCCCCCCCCCCTCCCCCAAAAGTCCTCCACATCCCTCTTCTTCTCCCCCAGTCCAGAGTTCTCCATTTTCAATGTAGATTACGCAAAACCACACCAACTCAGTTTATCCACTATGAGAACTTCTTTCCTTCCCCACAATCCACAAGAACTTCATTCCCCACAATCCACAGACTGGCAGTGACACGGGTGAACGGTGCGGCTGCACTCAGAGCTCTAGCTGTTAAAATAATCCCAGACTATCTCTCAGCAGGTAGTGAGTACAATTTGTCTCGGTACATTACAAATCCCCAAGAAATGGCTCACACTTCATTAATCCCAGCTTCTTTGGTAGAGATGCCAAAACATCCACTTTGGCAGGTTGCAGCAGCTTGTGAGGTAGACAGGTTGAGTTCAGTTACGTCTCACGGACAGACGGTGTGAAATTCTACTCCTAACTACAGTGGCATCCATGACACCAGTGTGGTATAGCACTAGATCCGGAAAGGGTGGGGGAGGTCAGTAATCCAACAGGGGGAAGCCATAATTCCAGTTTGGGGTTAAGTGTCTCTTCCTCCGTCTTCAGCCCAACCACAAAAACATCATATTTCCATGGAATTTTGGTATTGCGCTGTATGGTCCTCCATCTTCTTCTGGTGCCCATGAACGCCACAGTTAAGTATGTCCATTGAGTTCCAAAATGTAAAAAATGTAAAAATCCACAACAAATTTTGAAAAAAAAAGTCAAACTGTAATTTTGCTCACCAAAGCTATTTTCTCTGCACAGTTGACCAATGGGCAGAGGTCTCCCCAAAATTTAATAGTAGAGCCCCAATATATAATCCCAAAGAGAAACTCAAATGAAAAAGGAAAAAAAAAACACACCACCACTTGCAAATATTTGAATATCCTGGAGTTTGGCCAATGGAAATCCAACAACGGGGTAAATATCCTGGGAATATTATCCACAAGGTTCCACACCACGATGAATGAGCAAGTCATAAGCAACACCACAAGTAAGTGAGAAACAGAATCATAAAGAACCATAATTTGTTCTCCGATTTCTAATTACTTTTGCTTCTTAAAAACGATTACTTAAGTTAATTTTGCCTTTTTCCTGTAATTTCAATAAAAAAAAATAAAAGTAAAAGACATTAATCCACCACGTTCGGTTCTGTACTTCCAGACAGGAGCAATCCCAGGCAAGGCAGCTGGAACAGGAATCTCTCCCGCATCCAAATTCCCTGGAAACTTACGATATCCAAGTCTTGCCACGGATTCTCCGAAAATGTGATATCCAACTCTCAAACAGGATAAGGCTCACACTGTGAATCCCCAACAATACATAAATAGGCTACAGACATACTTGCTTCTAGAAGAATAAACGCATAAATTCATTTATAATTCCATGAGTGATGTCGAAGCTTTGGGGACGTTGAAGGGATCCCTAGATTATGTTCTATGTCTGAAACTTCCTGGAATCGCTTTTTTTCTTTCTTTCTTTATTTCTTTCTTTCTTTTTAACCACCCAACCATAAAATAATCTCATTCGGAAAAGAAAAAAAGGTTTTAATAAGAAACAAGAGTCCCTCTGCCCTTCAGAGAAACCTTGTCCACTTACCCGTCTAGTCTGCGTTCATAGCGTCCCTCTCTGCTGTGGAGGGACGTGGGAGGCCCATACACAGGCCCCCCCGGCCCCCTTGTGAACCCCGAAACATCCCGCCCACGATTGCCTAAGGAAAGGCTATCGTCCAGGCCCCGCGCGGCGCTGGGAATCGTGCCCGGCTCATTGTAATCGGTGCGCAGGTCTCTGTCCCCCATTTTGTTGATGGAGTTGTGGGCCTTCTGGGCGCTCTTAATGTCCACGAAATCCACGAAGGCCGCGACTCCGCCCTCTGACCCACGTTTCGGAAGGATTTTGACACTCTCCACCCGTCCATACCTAGGGAGGGATGGGGGGTGGGAAAGACCAGGAACAGAAGGGTGGGTCACAGAGGGAGGAGGGGAGGGATACAGAATGGAGGAAGGAAGATGGAAGATGAGAAATGGTTAAAGAAGTGATGGGGCCGCCAGGTTAAAAATCAATAAAGCCAAAGCTGAAGTTATATCAACAGAAATTAACTTCCAGCATATTTGTTTCATTATACTTCCAATATCTAAAGAAATTGGCTTAAATAAAACCCAAACACATTTAACTAAATACACCACCAACAACAAAACGGTTACTGTTTATGAGATATCCAATGGAAAGAACCTCCGTTACAGCTGGGGCAATTAGGAGGGGGAAAACTTAACCACTCTCAAGCATCGCTTTAACCAGTGACTGTGGCAATGCGAAACAAGATTGGAACAGTGGAGAAAACATGTCCAAAAAAAGAGCATAACATGAAGGAAGAAACTTAAAGGGAATATTCTCCTTAAAACCGAAACTGCTACAGTAATCCTAACGAGAGCAGCAGGTAAACTTCAGAAGCACAAATCAAGTTTGCCATAAGGACAAATGAAAACACAAAAGGTGCTTAAAACCCAAATTGTTTCGTAGGCAGCCCATCTCAGTCAAACTGGACAGGGCCGATGAATAATGAGGGGATGAATAATGTAAGCAGTACCATTGTCATTGATTTTTGCATCATCGATTCTGTCCAGCAGAGAAAGAAAATGTCTGCTGTCTACAAAGGGCATCGGCTTATCTCTGTTCTGCTGCTTCAATAAACCGTTCCCTCATCCCTCCAAAATCTCCCTTCACTCCCTACTCGACCTTTATCAAAATTGGATTTATTTACACAGTACTAAAACGGCTATTTCCACAAGTGCTTTAAAACCTTTAATATAACATCTTTCATTTGGGATTTTTTATTATTTGTAAAAGTGTTTTGGACAAATAGAAACATTTCACAAGAATCATTCATGATTGTTTTTCCATGCTGATACAAGGCTATACTTAAGGTATGTTTTCAGATCTTAACACAGGATTTCAGTCTCTTTTATTGTTACAGGGGCTAAACTAAACTTCACATTTAATTTAAATGAGAACTATGTTTTGTACCATACTCAATCATCAGTTTGGTATTTGCAGTGCAGTGCTACTGTTTTTTCTTAGGCTAATTGCCCTCAAATGCCCCAAATAACAACACTTGCTGGAAGCCATTCATTTAAAAAAACTGTGATGCAATGTAGGGTGGAGCAAACTAGTATACTGGTTATTTCAGTGTTGTGTGTTAGTTCATTTTTGCATAACAGCACCACTTTTACCAAGTATTTACATATATACACTTGGGTATTGTGCTGACAACAGATTAGCATATTGTCAAAACACAAAGGTCCAGAATCTAGTTTTACCCAATATTGTAAATATCAAATATAAAACTAAAATGTCATAATACTGTTTTTAAAGGCTACTCCTTTCTGACTCCAAACGAAAACGTCTCTGCAGTAATGGTTTTTTGGCAGTGCCAATGCTTGTAAATTGTGCACTAATGGCGGCTTAGATTACACTCAATTTTTTTGAAAGATTTGGGAATCGATATGGCTGATCTGGGGAAATGGATGTCTCGTTAAAAAGTGGAACTCAACTGCAAACGAATATTAGAAAACGGATCCTAGTCGTTTCCCACACGTCACCCTCGACGCCATTTTACAAACGCATTCACACGGCATACACTCTCGTTACCCCCCACCCCCACAATCTCTTGACACTATCTTCGACTACCCCCCGCCCACTCTAGAACATAAACAACGATTCCCTTGCGATAAACATTGGATATACTCTCTGAGTTGAGTGGTATCGTGGCCGTATGCGCATGTAACTACACTTCCATGCATTCTCTGCTCTCCTTTTCCATAAACCATGAGCATGTAATGCACCCACCCAATCGTTTCCCACGGCCACGGCCAAATAACCAGCAATTCGCCGAGGTATAGCACACAATAATTCCACAGAGCCATTTCAAAAATTTCGTATCAACAATGATTAACTGCACTAGCATTGTCGTAACAGTTTATTGCGCTGACAAATAGGACAGTATCGTAAAGGTTATGTGGACCGACAGAGAACTAAACTAAATTCAAATGCGTCCTTACTAATCGCCACGAACGGATAATGCTGGCTTCATTGTAACCTGTGAGGAAAACAAATTACTTCACTGTTACACGTTTAAGTAAACATGTACAAAAGTGGTAATTATTTTACCCTTCGTTTAAGAGCAGCACGAGAAATATAGTTAGCGTAATCGCAACTCTGTATCCAAAAAAATATATCATGTCAGCCTGCGCGCCACAAAAAGAAAAGATTTTCTACGTGCTAACCTACACAATATCATTTTCGGTTTTATCGTTACATTGTTGCCACAATGTATTGTGGCGAGTAAGAGGACACAACGGCCATCTACGGAAAACAAACCTATGGTCGATGGAACAGGAATGTGACAGGGAAAAGGCAGCCAAGGATACAACATCGCTGTAACCGATGTCCTCTGATAGCAGACGCAAGGGGTTAACTGGTGAATATCTGAACGATTAAGAGCTTAGTCAATATCCATCAAAACCTAAAACTATACACGGGATACAAAAAACAATTATGTTCACATCGTTTAACTTAAAGTCTGAATTCACAGCAAACCATTCAAAACGCAATCTCCGCGATTTAATTTTGTTCGACCGAAGAGATTATTTGCAATGGTTTTAACTATCCCTATAGCTGGCCAAGCAGAACAGTTCCCCCTTTAAAGTTGGTATTCAACCACAAGGACAATTATGCCAGCAGCTGTCATTCTTAGCCTTTAAAAAATATCTCCCCTTCAATTAATCTTGCATCCCAAATATAAGCTACAACATTTCTACATTCTTGGACATTACAACAAAATTTTCTTATACCTTTTAGCAATGGTTTGTACAAATGCAAACACCAAAGACCACCAATAGTCGAAATTGTTGTTGCCAAATGTATGTAGATGTTATCTTCTTACGTTAACGTCGGCTTTTTCCTACAGAGCTACCTTCTACTAAGACTACAATTACTTTGCGCCAGATCTCTTTAGCTGTCCAAGTCGAGTTGCTCCCTAATTTAACTGGATTCCATCTGTGATCGAGAAATCATGAATATGGTTCATCAAAAAGAAGGCAAAATGCTCGTGTACAAGAAAACTGCAGTTAGATAAATACCCCGCTGGAAAAGCTAAATTCCACACAAACTTGGCTCCTAAAGTTACCAGAACACAAATAGTCGTATGTTACCTAAATGAGCACGGCTGCTGTGAACAGAAAGCGGGCTTATTGAACAAATTATTTCAAAATAATTAAATCTAATGCTGGCGACTGTTTTGCATTATATAATTGTGTCGTTAGTCATATTAATGCTGTCAAAACGGCTTCAGCACATAAACAAAACCCTAGCATCTCGCTGCATTTCAGACAGTAACTACTAGCTAGACTGGACACTATCTAATTGGCAAGCCAGTGCGACTAGCTACTGGAACCTAACTTGATAGTTAAATGTCACCTGTGAAAATATTAAAGATTTAGATCTAATGTAAGTTACATTACTCTTTTTTTAGATAGCTACATTGTTTAACTGGCTAACGTTGGCTAATTGAAGCGATATACCAAGACAGACGTAGTTACAGTACAGGCAGCTTTAATGTCACCGAAGCATATACTACTAGCTGGCTTAGCATATTGGAATCAACCGGATTGATGGTACGCTAACGTGTTAGCTAACTAACTAACGTTAGGCTAAGACACTTTAATGATAGCTGCACATGGAATGACTGCTCCAGGTCGCGAGCTGGTTGTATCGTTTCCCTGCTTCATTCAGACTTTATGCCCCCTCGCTTTCATATGTACCGTAGCTACCGAGGTGCAACTAACAACAACCAAGCAATTATATATCCAATAGTCTACATCTCATAAAACTGTGTGTTACTGCTGTGTTACAAATTAGCAAGTTAGCCACTTCGTATATTTAACTAGCAAGCCAGTGGATTAGTTAGCTAGCACGATACTAATGCTAGCTGGTTAACGTTGATTAACTTTTGGCATTAAATATTGTAAATCCAAAATGCACTTTAACCATCTACACACCGAGTTCTCCTGCTTGCGAGCTAATCATATTGCTAGCTATGTAGCTAGCTAGTTTTCCCACGGCGGGGCAAGCGAGCAGTGTGGGATTCTATGACCCATAGCAAACATCGTAGCCTACAACCCCGACTTTCTCCCTTTATGTAACTCACCGTTTGAAATGTTCGACAATTTTTTCCTCTCGTACATTTTCGGGTAAATTTCCAACCCATAGGTGTCTGGTTTCCCGGACCATACTGTGCCTTTGTGTCCCCCGTTCATACAGATAATGTTTTATAACGATGTACTCCTAATCGGTTGAGTATGTCCGTGTTGAAAACTGAACGTTGCTGCTGTCCAATTCAGCCATTAGCTCTCGCGCAGGCGTTCTCTACTAACTACTAGCGCGCTCTGTCGACAGAACCGCGCTCTGGCATTCGCGTGACTCGCGCGTCCAAGACACCATGCGATGATTGACGGCCTGCTGCTCCTGACGTGCACGTTTGGAACTTCGCATGCGCTCTTTTCAGTTGTTATTTTTTCTTTTGAGTCTCACACAGTGCGCAAGCGTAAAGAATACTTGCAAAGTGAAAAGGTTTGGGGGATGGGTGACGTTGTGAAATAGCCTGTATTATTGCGCAATGTAAATACTGCCAATTGTAAAAAAAATATATATATATATATATATAATATCATTTTTAAAAATACAAAATTATTGCTATTATCCAACTCAAATACTGCAAATTACTTGCTTCTTTGAAAATGGCCATATCCTGTGATATAATTATTATACAGTATCTGCATGAGAACCTTATTTTTTCATAACTTGGAAGTAGTTGATAAAATACACAGATTGCGTAAAATGAAACTAAAACACAAATATTTATTTAATTAAGTGACATTTATTTTGCTAAATAAAAAAGTTTTGCCCTGGCTGTGTCAATTCTACTCACAGAAAAAATTATATTCTTGACAGCATGCATAGGCTGCTTCAGCATAGCCGACTATAGGCATTGTTCACTGTTCAGTGATTTTTTTTGTAATGCCCCTCCGGAAAGAAAAAAGAAAAAACACAAACATGTTATTTATTTATTGAAAAGATCAGCCTGCAAAATAGGACATTTATTTGGGATGCTTTAGAGTTTTTTTTTTTGTTGTTGTTTGTTTGTTTTTGTTTTTAAAGCTGCAAAGATGCTCAAAGACAATAAGAATACAGATAGTGGGGTCGAAGTGGATAGGTTAACTGTTGAATAAATTTGTATGATTTGTGTGCACCAATCAAAAACCATTTGCTTGGGAGAATAAACTTTTCATGAAGCCAGAAGGCACAATTGGGGAGCATATACAATCATGGCTTTATCTGCAACTTAGTTTGTTCTTGCTAGAAAAAACATAAGTCATGGCTAGGTAGTTAAATATGTAGCCTACACAAACTTGCTCATTAGAATTTTATATAGCCTAATAACCTTCCAACTTTACTTTCATGATGATACTACAATTTTACTGTCCTTGTCACAGACTACTTCCAAAAGTAGTTCGTGACAAGCTAACTAAAATTCATCTTTCAACCGTTTTTCTCTAGTTAGCTCTAATGTAATACATATGGCTGAGACTGGATTCAACTGATTAAATTTTGGTCATTTGCATGTGAACTGTAAACAAACAATACATGGACAAACTCAATCCAAATTATCATTATGTGTATAATAATTCAAGTTACTCCCCACGCATAAAAGCTAGGGACACTAGAGACAGAATACTAACGTTTTACTCCAAGTCAAAGTTTGACTGCTTCAGCTGCTGTGGTTTATCAGCACTATCAAGGTATCCCTCTGTCTGCACTCTGCAGGCAAAATTAGGCAGCTCGCTGCGGCAAAACAGAGTTGACAGCTGGTTCGTACGCATGCGTTGTTTTGTTTTTTTGAAGGTCCGGGTCTGGTCCGGGTACAGTGGTGGTGACGAAATTGTCCTGTGGCTCATGGCTTAAAAGTCAGTTTGTTAAACCACGGTCATCAAACAAAATCAAAGCGGGATTAAAACAGAAAATGTTTTTTGTCGTTTTTCTTCCACAAATAAACATTAAGGATTTGTAACAACAAACAAACCCGGCATTTCTTTGGACAAATTTGCTACATTTAAAACCGTTTTACCTCTGAGGAATGTATTATGGCTGTTATTTCAGTGTTCAGCGCGGGGAGTGGGATCTCCTGGATTTAAACGTTATCCTTACAGCTTCGCTAAAATTAGCCATTGGGTTGCTGTGAGAGGATTAGCAAGTGCGAGTAATTTTTTAAGGTAGAATGTTCAATCAACGTAAATCCAGTAACGATTCTAGAAGCTCAGTCAGTTATTAGCTATGTAAACGTGCACCTAGTTAGCGGAGAATCTCCGCTTGGCAGTAACTGGCTAACGCTAGCTGGCACGTAACGTTCACCTTCTGAAAAACGGCTAACATTGATGATAACTAACAGCACTAGCTATGCTAGCGATAATATTTTATAATTTTGCTAGTTAACGTAGCTAAACATTTGATATTCCCACAGAACATAGTGACATAAACAAAAATAACGAGGTTGGATGTTGGAGGGCCGCGGTATTTCCGTGTTTGTCTGATCATTTAAAACTCGTCTTGGTTTAAAAAGTATGTTAGCCCGACGCCATTTCGTGCGGGCGAGTATCCGCCATTTTGGTTAAGCCAGCCTGAAATGTCCTGTGCGTAGAGTGTAGGCAGTTTACACCTCTGGTTTACACCATCAATTCTAGGTTAGTTGTGATTCGGGAAACCAAGGATACAGTCGTGGTCCTACTACGTCAGTTACCAGTGGGCTACTTTAATTTCGTTTTCATTATATCTGAAATCCACTTTTATTAATAAAGTAAGTCAAGTGCCTTGGGTTTTCACGTTATTCATTTTATGTGGTTCCTGCCAAATTAAGTCGTCCTCTTGTTTTCACAGGTGCAAGAAAGTATAAATGCGTCATTAAACCCATGGCTTTGGGTACAATTTTATGTAGGCTACTTATAGGGCACTTTTTGTACATTTATGTTTATGTTCAGTACCCATATAATTTACACTGACCAAAAATATAAATGCAAAACTTTTATTTTTTCAGCCATTTTTAATGCGTTTAAATAATACCTCAGAGATTTGTTCTATGTGCACAATGGTCTTATTTCTCTCAAATTTTGCCCACAAATTTGTTTAAATCACTGTTAGCATTTCTCCTTTGTCAAGATAATCCATCTCCTGCACAGGTGTGGCATATCAAGATGCTGATTAAAAGCCATGATCACTACACGGGTGTTTCTTATGATGGTGTCAATAAAAGGCCACCTTAAAATGGCTAGTCTTTTGTTGTTCAACACCATGGTAGATGCCTCAAGAGTTAAGAGATCATGCAATTGGCATGCTGACTGCAGGAATGTCCTGTAGAGCTGTTGCCGGAGTAATGGGTGTTAATTTCTTCACCATAAGCCGCCTCCAGAGATTTTGGAAGTTCGTCCAACAGGCCTCACAACTGCAGACCACAAGAAACCACACCAGCCCAGGATCGCCACATCCAACTTCTTCACCTGCGGGATCATCTGAGGCCAGATGAAACAGTTGGTTTACACAACCGTAGAAATTCTGCACAAACTGTCAGAAATCGCCTTGGGGAAGCTCGTCTGCGTGCTCAACGTCCTCATCGGGGTCTTGATTTGTCTGCAGTTCGGGTGGGTGAGTGGTTTGTTGATGTCAATGTAGTGAACAGAGTGGCCCATGGTGGTGGTGGGGTGTTGGTATGGGCAGGCATCCTATGGGCAGAGAACTCAAGGGCATTTTATCCATGGCAAATTGAATGCACAGAGATATCGTGCTGAGATCCTGAGGCCCATTGCTGTGCCATTCATCCACCGCCATCACCTCATGTTTCAGCAAGATAATGCACGGCTTCATGTTGCAAGGGTCTGTACACAATTCCTCAAAGCTGAAAATGTCCCAGTTCTTCCATGGCCTGCACACTCACTGGGTATGTCACCCATTGAACCTGTCTGGGATGCTCTGGACCAGCGCATACAACAGCGTATTCCAGTTTCCACCAATATCCAACAACTTTGTACAGCTATTAAAGAGGAGTGGGACAATATTCCACAGGCCACAATCAACAATTTGATCAATTCAATGCGAAGGAGATATGTTGTGTTGCATGAGGCAAATGGTGGTCACACAAGATACTGATAAGTTTTCTGTTCATTTCATGCTATCTTCTTTTTTGGGGAATCTGTGACAAACAAATGCATATCTGTATCCCCAATCATATGAAATCAGTAGCTTAATGAATCTATTTCAGTTGGCTGAAGTTTTACCTTTGAACTCAAATCTTCGAAATTAAGTGTTGCATTTATATTTTTGTTCAGTGTATTTTGTGGGCCTGGCTTAGCTTTGAAATTTAGAAAATGAAATGTGACCAAGACTACAGACCTCTTGCTCCACATTTGTAACTGTAAATATAGAAGTATGATTGCACCATGGTTTTCAGCTCAAATATGGCTAATGATTGTGGCTGTAATTTGTAATCCGAGTTATGACATTACCTAATAATATCCTAACACATTGTAGTGTTCTTGTCATAATCATCTGAGGGTAAGCTTGGTTAATTGGATAGATTCCCTGAGGAAATCATTGCACACAAAAGCACAACGGTCTGTTTCTAAAGAGAATGATGGACGATGAGGTCTGCATCTTGTCAAACACGCTTTAAATTTTAATAAGTCTTAACCTCTTGGTGTGTTCTTTCTGAAATGATTTCTGATGCTTAGCCTTTTAAGTGTACACCTGTTGGCTCAGCAGGGGGTTAGCTTTCCCTCCAAATTCAATCAATTCAGTGCAATGATGGGGCATTGCTCTTTAGTAGGTTCTGTCCTTGGGATGATACAATTAACTCAGGTGCTGACTCACAAAATATTTGTTTGCATTTATGAAAAAGTATGGGTGTAAACCAGTAGTCCAAGTCAAATTCTTTAATTGGCTGTCCTATTGTCATCCACTCACCAACTGTTTATGTAACTAAAATTGGCTACACAATCTCTTGTGCACACATTGGGCTTCATTCTCAAAACGTTTCTTAAATTATTCTTACTTTTGGTCTTAAAAATGTTCCTACGAAAAAAACATGAGATTGATGACACATGCTGATCTTTGTTTTTGTGCATATCCCAAGTGTATGAGATGATAAATGCTGGCTTTTCATAAATTTTATGCGCAATTCTGTTCGTGTAATTTGCATAAGGAAACAGCCATGAACAAATACAGATAAGAAAAAAATTATGAATGCCAGAATGTTCTTTGAAACATTCTTACACAATCAAATGTGATCGTGCATGTTTCATGAATGAGACCCATTGATTCCCCAGGTCATCAATGTAAAATATAAGTACATTTTCAGTTGACTTATTGAATCAAAAATCATTAATACAGTATTATGAACAACATAGTATAGTGCAGTATAAGTGAGCAATATAGTGTATGGAGTTTCAAAATTGCTTCAGGGGAGGTGTTATTTATAAAGTCAATATGTGTAGACTGCCCCCTGGTGGAACAAGGTCTAACCTGTAACTTCTCTAACAATAAGCAACACTGCAGTGAGCAGGAACAATGTTTTTCTTTTTCTTTTTTGTGGGTGGGTGGAAAGGAAAATACTTTTGTCATGAAGAAAGACAGATAGCATAAGTTTCACCTCAAGTTAAGTAATAGTAATCATAAGGAGAATGAGGTGCTGTGTACAACAAATTTTGAAACAGTGTTAATAATGAAACATAAATATCTTAGTCTACCTTAGTCTACATTTAAAATTTCAATCAAAGTAAATTGTACATATTTTCAATGCTCAGTAAGTATAAATTTGCTCTCAATGAACAGCTGGATAGGTGTGCCTGTTTGTTTGGACAAAGACTTCAACACAGCTGGCCACATAACACATATGCAAATGAAAAATTGTCATTTTGCCCATGGTCCACGAAGTGTGCATGCACAATTATGGACATACAAAAATGTATTCCAGTATTGTCACTGAAGAGATGATGGTGAAAGTGAGGGAAAGAAAGACACTAGCCAGACATACAGCAAATTAGGGGGACAGTTTTCCACCAGGATACGACAAAATAAGACATGAGATCTGAACGGGTTTACAAGAGCAGGATGAGATGTAGGAGGCATTCAGGAGGGAAGAAAACGCAACATTCAGGAGGGAAACGTGAAAGTGAAAACATGCAGTGCCTGCAGTGGAACAGTTCAGAAAATATGAGAAGCCACAGGCGGGGAAAATGGCCTAGAGGCAAGGTGGACTGTACTGAAGCTTGATCTGGAGACCTGATAAAAAAATTGAAGGGGGACGCCCAAGCGTAGGGAATATTAGAGGAAAAGTGAGTCGAAAAGTGAACAAGGAACCACCAAATCACACAACCCATCAAATGAAGTCGATTCAATATATTAGTTTATTTTTTTCAATTATTTTTTTGTAAATGGTATAATGGTGATCTAAGTATATAGTGTATGATATAAAAAACAAAACATACATGAAATAACAAAATACTTGAAAACTGTTAATGAATAAATATCTTTGGTGCATTGAAATTCCTGGTGCATATTGAAAAAGAGTGCACAATACATGGACATTTATCAAGTAAAAGTGGGAAAGATATCAGAAATCAAAGACAAACATACACATTGCTACATATATCATTTATACAATTTTTTTTATGATGGGGACAGCAATCCTTTTTATGAATACTAAAATATGAAGACATTCAGTGGTCCCATTTTATGCTCAGATATCATACTGAGAAATACAAAATGCGCAAGCTCAGCGGTTGAGGGAGCTGTATTTTCCCCTGGCACTGTCCACACCCTGCTCTCCGGGCTTGTCCCTCAGCTGCAGTTTGGGGCTCCCTCCCTTTAAGGAACCTCAGCGATGGCCTTCCTGGACAAGAGTCAAGTGGCACGGCTTGCAGAGAATCTGCCCATCCAGAGGATAGCAGCCTTGCTCGTTCGGCTCAGTTGACAGCAAGATGCTGCAGACCTGTATGAATTAGAAAGGGGGGGAGGGGGGCGGGGAGATACTGTGGTAATGCAGAAACTCAGTTGTTCTTCAATGCGAAAGAGACACGGGCACTCTGGAAAATACAATCGTTGCCGGACGATAATTTCGGACACATTTTGCCGTCGTACTTTCACGAGGAGGGTGACCTCACAGTTTTTACTTCACTGTTTATTCCACCACGCACTGTCACATTCAACACACGTGGGCACCTCAGATGCGTACCTCACAGCGATAGCAGTCCTCGTGGAAAGAGCGGCCCAGGCACTCCACAGTGAAGCTGTCCCTGCCATCCTCTCCCGGGACAATCAGCTGCTGGCAAACAGTGCACTGGGGAGCGTATTTTCTTCAGCACCCATGCACAGAGAGAACACCATGAGTCATCAGAGGCACAGAACACACAGGCAAACGCCATTTATGTTCAGCCATGGTTCTGGACTGGCTATGTGTCCATAATAAAGACATGAATTAATTAAGCTGAAGACAATAACAGTCACCTGCAATTGTGTGTGGGTGTGTTTGTAACATCACTGCTAAACGTTTCTCCATTATTTGAAAAAAAATTTTATTAACATTTAAACTATTGCGTGTGGCACTAAAGTATGTGGTCCTGTTTTTCTTGACCCTACCCAAAAATAAAAAATCTTAGTGGGAAAAGATGGAGTGCAAGACTAAAAGCTGAGAAGCAGGAACAAGCCTGCAGAGAGGGACTGCATGTGCACGCGTTTATCTACCTGTAGTAGTCGGGAAGACAGTACACTTCTCCAACCTCCCCCTGAGAAAATTTCTCTTCCCCGATTGGCCGGCTGCACGTCGTGCAAATGAAACAGGGTGGATGGTAAGCTCGTCCTAGCGCTCGGATCACATGGTCTTTGATTACCTCTCCACATGCCCAGCACTGCTCCAGACTAGCCTGCAGGAAAGGCCAAATGGAGTAGCATTGAATAAAAACACTAAATTAGCACAATACTCAAATATATAATGATATATAATTGATGCACTCAAAAAATATGCAGCTATTATTAATACATTTGTATTTCTAAATACAGTAAGCAGCAAATATATTAAATGTAACACCGTGTCTGTCCTGAGCTGACACTGGTGTTAATACTGCTGCACGTACCAGATAGCAGTCCTCACAGAGCGGGATCCCAGCCTTGTTGTAATACATCTGCCCGGCCAAAGCGGTCTGGCACTGTCTGCACTGGAAGCAGTTAGCGTGATATGTCCTGTTCAGGGCTTCAATTGCGGGCTCGGCGAGAGCCACTGGCTTTCGACAAAAGCCACACACATCTAGGGAACGCAGAGTTCAAGAAAACAAGAGTTAATTTACAAGGTAACGGCCTAAATTAGTAAGGCATTGGGGGGGGAGGGGGATTCCAATACACCTCTCCACCACTTCTAAATTCACCTCTACTCCCTGGATCTATCTCCTCTTCCTGGCTTGGCTGAACCTGCTGAAGCAGCCTGTCCTGATTACCACCACCAGGGGGTGCTCTATCTTCCAGCTCCAATGCTTTACTCATCTGTAAACATCACAGGGGACAACATTAGGAGAACTGAGTTGATGCACTGGTTACTGTTTGCCTTCCATATGTATAATAAAGGAAGCAGAAGTTCACAGAGATGGACAAAGAGACAAGGAGTTCTTTTTATTTCCAATGAGAAGCAAAGACGGCTTATGCAAAGGGTCACAAAGATTTACAATGAATCCTGTGTACAAGACCAGTTTCTTTTTGTCTATTCAACATTACATAGAAAATCAGTCAATAAATATGTCCGTTCTCTGAGCATTCGCAAAACCACCTAATAAAAAGCACAAATTCACATTTTAGCTACCTAGCATGACCACCTCCTTAATATTCTCAATTTCACCTCCATAATAATTTAGATCTGTGGCAGTCACTGTCCTACAAACAGTGGGGCTGAAGATTTTTGGGAAATGGGGAAATTTGTTTTTTAGAGAGAATCACAAAATAGTTTGGAGAATCCATTAAAAGCCAATTGTTTTTTTACCCAAATAGAAAGCATGCACATTTACTTAATAAGGAACCATTACCAGTGCAACCTTCACACTACATCATTTCATATATAGTACTGAAACACACAGCTAGTAAATTAAAAGCCAATTAACTAAACAAGTGCAACTGGAGAATCCATATCAAACCGTAGATAATCATTATTCACATAAAACAACCGAAAATGGGTGTAGTTATTACATGAAGCTGACTTTGCAATTCGCCAACTACCACTGAGGCAAGCGCTAACCAAAAGTCACAATTTCAACAGTCACTCTTACCTGGGGAGCAGACTGGAGAGGACGACCCTGGCTGACTGAGAGAGAGGGATCGGCTGACGGTTCGAGGATAGGTGGGGGAGGCAGCGGGGAGGTGAGGTCTGAGCAGAGCTCCGCATCCTGGGCGGATGGCGGAGGTGGGGACGGAGGTGGAGGTGGAGGAAGATAGTCTGAGAACAGCCAGAGTAAAGGAACAGTCTTGAGTCATGGCAGCAAGATCAGAATCATAAGTCCTCCTCATTTGCATAATATTTTTTAATCTTAATTTGTAGATAATATTTATGCTAACAACAGTATCAAATCGTGTGGGTGTCAAAGGCATGCGTCCCCTTGGCCTCCGCTACTGATCGCCTGAAATATAAATACAATATCGGCCATTTTTTTCATCACCTTCGCTCTTCCTGTTTCCAGTTGCTGCTGCTGCTGCCTGCTCCGTCCAGGATGGAGGGCTACGCAGGCTGCTGGCGGAGGGAGGGGGAGGTGCCGCCCTGGTGCCCGGAGAAAGGAGAGCCTGCGAGGGGCGGGGGGGCGCGGCGCCGGAGGGGGCGGGGGCGGGGGCGGGGGCCTGAGAGGGGGCGGCGGCGGGCGCGTCTCTGGGTGGGGCGGTGTGGGCGTGTCGCGCGTCGCTGCGCGGGCCGTGCGGGACCGCGCTGGGTCCGCTGTCCTCGGGGCTGACGCGCGTGGCGGTGTGCGTGTTGGTGGCGTGTGCGCTCGGGGTGACGGTGGCGCGGTGCGGGGAGGCCAGAGTAATGAAGACCGAGGACACCATCCGCTTCTGGGGGGCTGCCGACGCCATGGCAACTGGACTAAAACAAAAAGAAGAATATCACTATATTATTATAGTGTACGGTTATGATGATGATGATAGTTCTACTCATTATCGTCATTCAGCAGTCTGTCTCCCATATCATGCCCACCAGTTTCAAACATAGGCTATAGTATCAGTCCAAATAAATGAACAAATAAAGAATAAAAGTACCATTAGCAAATAAATATCAAGACGAAAAACAATTACACTAAAATTACAACCTGAGAAGCTGCAGGTGTCAAGGATTTCCTACACAGTGGTGCATGAAACACAACCTTAATTTCTATCTGGTGGGTTAAAACTAGATAGGTAATTGATGCTCAGAACTTAGCCAAAGCCTGTACTGAACTGAATAGATTACCAAACAGCTGCAATTACTACTCATATCCCAGTTAACACAGAATGTCCTCACACTGTAAATGGAATGTTTTGCTAGTGTTATAATATTGCCACTACATTGCAGCACCATTGTGAGAGCATTGTCTGCTAGCTGGGATGCGCATTTAGATATATTTTTTTATTTAACCTTTATTAAACCAGCGTAGACCTACTGAGACCAAAGTCTCTTTTACAGAGGAGCCCTATATCTGCGACTGACTGGCACACCAACATACAACGCAGGACTGCGCACACACATGCACAAATATGCACATAACCACTCACACAGCTACTGGCACACATCTATATTAGGGCATTTGGCTTCTGACTGTCTCGGCTATGGGGCAAGCTGCTGCAGTGAGTCTACACCATGAGACTCGCAGTCTTTAGCAGAACCACCCAAAAACACCCTTGCAAACTGCTCCATCAAAGGTATGGGAGTCAAGGAGGTGACTCCCTCTGTCAACAGGAACGCACTCCCAGATCTTGTGCAGCGTATGTTTTTGAATATGTGTGTGTGTGTGTGTGTCATGGCATTACTATGTGTTATCAAGCCTCACCCAGCTACACCTACACTCAAGTTTTACCTGCACCTAGTTGCGCAATTGTAAAAAAGACACATTTCCGCGTTTGCTTCTCAGTATTCCTCGCCAGCGAAGTGCTGCACGTGTAAAGCTCCGAAAAGGGACTCCGGACTGTGTCCCGCATCAGCGGGGGACAGACCCTGTCAATGTTGATCCCCTCCACCTTTGCCCTTTGACCTTGTCCCGGGTCACAAGTGCCACCCTGCCTCAGCTGGGCCTCAGAAGCCTGAGCTTCATTCATTGATTGAATGTAACGCAGAGCTGAAGGGGGCGAAGGGGGTGAAGGGGCAGCTCGTGGTCCTGTGAGGCAGCCCGGTGCTGCGATCACAAGCTGCTGACTCACAGGGGACTGTGGACGTGACTCTGACTCAGTGTCTCACCGCTGACTCAGCACAATGCAGACACCCAGAGCAGAGGTGTCCCAGACTGGCCCCCGGCGCTGAGACACACAACGGTGACAGGAACGGGAGAAGATCCCTCTGTGATGTCACAATGCTGACACACCGTGAGCATCATATGCACACACCAACAGCCATGTGTCCACAACTACTGTGGAAATGGTAACACCCATACACTGGCTTATTCACGCATTTACCAAGAAAAGGGCATTTTGCAATATTCACAATTACAGAACAAGCCGTGCACTTTCTCTGTTTGAGCGTTTGCAACACACACATACCTTCACAGATTCACCCATAACACAGAGATACATGCGACAGTGGCAAATCATTGTTAAATTGTTTGCATTTATTATATTTGCCATTCTGACTATGATCCTGTTCTTCTGCTCTTTTGTTAAGTTTCATTTTCATATTCATTTGGCAAATATATCAAGAGGGTATAGCATATTCATGCCAAATGCTAGAACTATTGAATTCTTAATTGCACTCTAACTCAATGCTCAATTGCACATTATTTTGTTAACTGTGTTGTTTATTTATTGTATTGTTGTACGTTTTTTTTGTTGTTGTTGTTGTTCTTTTAACCAACTTTGTGAAGCCGAAGACAAATTTCTCTGGACAATGAAGTTCTGTTCTGTTCACTTTATCGCCCTTACTAATCGTTTTTAAATCATTATGTAAGAATGAGTGGTTTTGTAATTAGAGCAGCTGTTGTTTTAAAAGTGCCTGACTTCAGCCTATCAGCTTTCTCCATCCTCTCTTATTTCCCCCGTTTCCTTCTTTCTCTCTTTCGGCGCATTCTTACCTGAGGGGAGACCGCGTCTAGAAGTTCTCTGTCTTTCTTCTTTTCGTCTCTCGCTCGCTCGCTCTCTCTCTCTCTCTCTCTCTCTCTCTCTCTCTCCCCTTCCGCTCTACTGTGTCGGTCCCAAGCCGTCACTGAGGGAGGACTACAGCAGAAAAACGGTGACTATCTAGAAAAAGCCACTCCTTTTCCTTCAACTCATTCACTACCTCCCTCTCCCCCTCCTTCTCCACTAACCACCCCCCCTACACACGCGCACACACACACACACACACACACACCCCTGATGGCAACAGCACTTTCCCAACCGTAAAAGGTGAACAGTTAATCACTGACAAAACGCTATAAAATGCGTGCGCTTACATGCGCACAGACTCACACTCGCAAACGCACGTACCCCCCCCCCCACCCCCCCACTCCACCCCCCTTCCCCCCTTTCCCTTTTTTGTTCTGGAAATCAAACAGGATGTGACTCTACCTGCCTGCTCCTTCTCTCTCCCTCTCCGTTTCTCTCCCTATTTTTCACCCTTCTTCACTGTCACCTCCAACCTCTCTTTCACTCCACCTCCCTCATTGTGTCTACCCTCACTGTTAGCTATTGCCCCTCTTTTTTCTTCCTCCTCTACCCATCCCCCGCTCCGTTCAATAGAGCACATGGGCTAGTCGCTTCTCAGTCAATATTGACTCAACATTATTTATTCATCGTATTCTAATTTATGGGTCTGGAAAAAGATTCATATTGGCCAGATGTCACTGCTGACACCCAGGGCATTGGGCATTGTGTGGCGTAGGGGCTGAGGACACTGTGGCCCTGCAGCACACGCCATCTTCATCAGTCTTCTCTTTTTAATGTGGAAAATTGAGAACGTGAAAGAGAGCTGAGAAGGTGAGGAAAGGGAGGATGAAAAGAGAGGAGGAAATGAGCAGGGCCGGAGCGGAGAAGAGGACAGTGAGAGATGTCAGCTGATGTGAAGAACACGTCTTTGTGCTGCGTCCCGCTTCACGCTCCTCCTCCCGCCCCACGCTGCCTTTCTGCTGAACTCTATCTGCAAATATTTTGGCCTCAAACCGCCCGAACCTTGTCACGCCAACAGCGCTATTTCTGACTCAGAATTTGGGTGGGGGGGGGGGGGGGGGGGAGAGAGAGGCCAGTGATGGAGAACTGGGCAGAAAAGAGAAGTGCAAATATTTTGACAAGCTGAAAAAAATGACTGACAAAAAGAAAAATGGATGCATGAAACAGTACAAATGGAGAAAAAAGGGGGGGAAATCAAGAAAGTTGTTGGAATGCATTTTCAAAAGGGAAAGTTGAAAGCTAAAATGTAGAAAAGAAAGAAAGAAAGAATGAAAGAAAGAAAGAGTGAGGGAGAGGGGGAACTGAGCTGGGTCAGGGGGGGTCTGTGTTGTTCCAGCGTCTGCAGAATGGAATGCCACAGTGATGTCAGAGCTGCAGGAAGGAGCATGCCCAGGAATGACATCACCCCCCCAAGCACGTGCCCCTCCCCCACTTTTCCCTCGCTCGTCAGTTAGGACCAGGAGCCCCAGTTGGAGGGGGATAACTGACACCCCCTGTAACTCGAACACCCCACATTGCACCAACATTGCGCTAACCCTGATTACAGTCTCTCTCCACAGCGAGAATGAGAGGTTCCCCAGAACACCACGAATTCAGCCCACACGAGCAACCATGGAAAATAATTTGCACTCTCCCTGCAGTATCAGAAGGGCATCCTGGTGGCAGTTGGCCATTTTATAAGACTATATTATAAGTCGAGTTAAGGAAGTTTCGTTTTATCGGTATAGCTCATGAATATGTTGAATCCATTTTTTTTTTTAAAAAGCATGAAGACTCCAGTTGGGAGCATGAGAGTGTTCCTGTGTCTGTGAGTGCCTGTGGAAAATGTATGCTACTTACAGGGATGTGTGTGTGTGTGTGTGTGTGAGTGTGTGTGTGTACACATTACAAAAGTACACGTGTGCCAAAATGCATGTGTCTGTGTGTGAGGGGGATTTCATATGAAACTATAATTACATAATAATTATAATTAAAATAATGACAGCAATTACATTCATGAATAAGAACCTTGCAAATTGGTCCCCTCTATTCCCTGCCCAATTTTGCATTCCCAGTTGCATATATGGGTTCCTGTTCAGCCTGCCCTGGCACAGTCTGGATTCGTTCTAGTCCATAAAATGCCTCACAATGTCATACACAAGAGCAACAGCCAGGTGTCACTCAGGAGCCCTTAAGGTATGCCAGTTTAAATGCATTTCAATTATTAATGTGAGCTTTACAAAGGGGCACTGCACAAAAACACAGTTAAAAGCACACAGGAATCAGTTACTGTTTGGCTGTCCTTACTTCAAATGGCAAGCTTGTTAATCATGAAAACAATCAAAAACCTTTTTAGGATAGTTTTAAGTTTAAGTTCTCTATTTGTAGCTGGGCAGTGTGTGTGTGTGTGTGTGTGTGTGTGTGTGTGCAAGTGCTGTGTGTAGTTTGTCCAAATCGGCACATTCTAATGTGACTCACTGATATACTGCATTCAATCCCACTCATTTCCCACAATGTGAATCATGAAGCACACGCACACACGCGCACGCACACACACACACGCATGCATGCACACATGCACAGACACACACATACACAAACTTACACACTTGCACAGACACACACACGCAGACAAACTCACACACAGACACACACACACACAAACTCACACACACACACACACACACACACACAAGCACGCACACACGCATGCATGCACACATGTACACAAACTCACACACACGCACACACACACACGCAGACAAACTCACACACAGACACACACACACACACAAACTCTCACACACGCGCACACGCACAGACACACACGTACACAAACTCACACACTTGCACAGACACACACACACAGACAAACTCTCACACACACACACACACAGGCGCACGCACACACGCATGCATGCACACATGCACAGACACACACACATACACAAACTCACACACATGCACAGACACACACACGCAGACAAACTCACACACAGACACACACACACACACACACACACACACACACACACACACACACCCTTTTTTATTTCTGGAGATAGACCAGGATGTGACTCTGCATGTACCTGCCTATTCCTCTATGTACAGCAGTAACATGAACAGACAATATCTTGTTGGTCTTTCAGAGGTGAAAATGTAATAAGAACACCATTCTATAAACTAAAGATAAAGGATAAGACCGACAGAGCCCAAATGTATTAATATCTTTATAAAGCTACATTCCTCAAACACTTATGTAATAATTTAATGTCAAACAGAAGGTAGTGGTGGTTTAAGGACAATAAAAAATCAAAAATACATGCCAACTTTATGTGGAATCACCAGCAACATTTTCATCAGGACCTCAAAGTGAACACATCTGAAAGTTAGTGGACGCTGTCACTGCAGTGGATAACTGGAAAACGTATATATCCTTGTCAGGTTATGAGGACAACTGCAGAATCGTGTTCTCTAGACTAAATTATAGCGTTGCAAGCTATACTATTTTAACCCCTCCTCACCGAGATTACTCGGTAATTGTGAAAGCCTCGAGTCAGGAGTCTGATCTGCATGTCGGTGGGGGTCTGACTGTCCCAGTTGCCTCATCGTCCTTTGGCCGTAGACACTGCATTGTCTTCCCAGTTCTGTTCACCCGCCATTCCGGCTCCTGCACATACTCAGCCCCTTTCACACTCCCTGCTTTACTCTCTTCAGTCTTAAAAGGACAATGCACATTGCATGTGACCGGAAAGAAGACACAAGGCCAAGCCATTCAAATTTGACGAGCGAACAGAATGAGGTCCAAAGCTAAACGCAGGATGGAATTTCTTATGGTTCAAATCAACGGATCATCAGTTTTGTCCAGTTCTGTGCCTGTTGTGCTAAAAAGTGACTGGTGGTGGTACAACTGAGAAAACCTGAACCAGGAGACAGCGCTGGGTTGGGTGCACCCAACACATTTTCCCTGTAGGTTCATTCTCAATTTATATTCAGCAATTTAAAGCTGTATTTATATGCGCAAGATAAGATATTTTTAAAAAATGTTGTTTGCTTTTTTTTTTAGAAAACAGACCTGGATGACCTTTGGATTCACCTCTCTGCCTGCTTATCTCCCCTTTGTCTGTGTATTCTAGCTTCTGATTCCAGGGTGCAGTCTGGCCTTCCACTCTCTGCTCCTCCTGTTCCGCTGATGCAGCAGCTTTTGGTGAATGATTGCGAAGGACATGGAACACAGATATGTAACAGCACACGTGTCCTTCAGAGAAGATAGTCCCGTCTCACTTTGCTCTGCACCCAGCACCACCGTACAGGGTGCGTATCTGCGTGTCCAGTGTATGTTTGTGCTTGTGCACATGCGCGTGTGTATGTGTGTGTTTTGTTTGTGTGTGTGCATGTGAGCTTACGCACACGTATGCAGGTGCTCCTTGTGTGTGCACACGTGGGGTGTTTTGTGTGTGCACTGCTTGCATACAATCTGTTTGCTGAGGGAGATAGGGGTCCACAAAATGCTGACAGTTTCTCCTGCCACAGGAGGGAGACTCCTAAAGCTCTTTGCTGGAAGGCAGAGCCAGCTCTGAACGTGTCACTGGGCTAGAGTCCGTGCTCAGTCTTCGTGGGGATTTGTTTACAGCCTCATGACTCTCTTCCTGTTGGGGCGACACCAATCACCAGTCATTTACAGTTTACAATGACCACGCCAATGCGTATGATGGTCTGAGGTAGTGGTCTCCAACCCCAGTCCTGGAGAGCTACAGGGTGCTGCTGGTTTTTGTGGTTACTCTGCACCTAAACAATTACGGCAGGTGATTAACACAGTTAACTCACCTCACCTTTCACCTCAATTTAAGGTTAAAACAAAAATCAGCGCACCCTGTGGCTCTCAAGGACCAGGGTGGGCGACCACTGGTCTGAGGGTTGCACCAGGTAGTACTGAAGCAGACCTGGGTCAAATACGTATTTGTTGCGGATTCAAATACTTTTCTGTGCTCTATTGATCTTGCCTGGTGTAATTGAGCCTGCCAATATGACCAGCAGGCAGGGTTTGAACTTTCTGAGAATATTTCCTTGGTTCCAACACACCAGACAAGATCAGTAAAGCGTAGAAAAGTATTTAAATCCAAAACAAATACGTATTTGACCCAGGACTGTACTGAAGCATTCTGGGTGAGACACGGATGAGCCACACAGGCCGGGGTCCATGGAGAGGTGCAGGAATCTCACCTCTGTCACACAGTCCATCAGGTCCTGCGAGGGGATCAGGCAGGCCATCTCTCCCAGGAAGCACAGGAGGATGTGTCCCACGTCCGCCCAGGTCCCCAGCATCAGCATCAGCCCCAGCAGCGCCCCCAGGCGCACCACCGCTGTGTGCAGCAAAACCTCGCCACCAGGGCGGCGATGCTGGTCCTCTGATGTAGTGGAGAGTTTAAGGTGTTATGTACAAATGCAAACGGAGATGGAATCAAATCCTTTGCATTAAGTATGCACACTTCATAGTACAGTACATGTGTCCACAAGCTTTCTCCACCCCATCCTTTATTCCACTCCAGCTAGCCGGTATGTCCATTACATTACAGTCAGCTGTGTAAGTAGCATAAGTCACTTATCCAGAGCAACATACAAAAATATTTAATTTTTGCATAGTATTCATTTATACTGCTGGATACATATTGAAGCAATTCAGGTTATGCAGGTTTAGTACCTTGCGTCCTACCTGGGAATTTAACCTGAAAACTTCAGGATACAAGGCCAGTTCCCTAACCACTATGCTACACTGCCACCTCCCCTTTCGCTAGCAGTCTACAACGGGGTACACCGTATATCCCAGCACAACCGGCAGCTCTCACTCACCCTGCATGTACACCACCAGCATGGTGTAGCATATGGTCAGCGGCGTCCAGAACCGGAGGGCGTCCGCGGCGGACAGGAAGTGGTGGTTGACCGTGGAGATGGCGGCCACGGCGGCCACGGCGAACGTCACGACTACGGCGCGGCACAGGTGGGGCAGGAGGGCGTGGCCCGACGCCAGGAGCGTCATGCACAGGCCGCAGTACCGCTGGGAGCTGTGCAGCGGGTAGAGCGTCGTCGCGTGGCGACGCAGCCGCTCGCTCTGGCTGGCCAGCAGCCAGCTCGGCAGCAGCGCCGTCAGCAGGCTGAGCGAGCGGTGCAGCGCCCCCTCCTGGAGGAACTGGAGGCTGCAGCTCAGGGCACAGCCCAGAGAGAACTGGCACTGCACCATGTGCGACTGGACATAATTTGATGTCACATCCTGTTGGAAGGGATGAAGGAAAATAATAGGAATTACAGAAAGTACACAATCAGCGGAAAGAGGATAGGAAGGGTCAGTGTAATATGTCCAAGGGAAGAAGGAGCAGGGTCTCTGCCAGGACCAGTTAACTAGAAATCATTTCATAAAACACAGAATGGCAGTAGTATCAAATTTAGGAAACAGGGTCTTACCGCTCCGGCAGTGATCTTGGCCGACCCAGCTCGGAGACAGAATTCCAGAACCACAAGAGAAGCGACCCGAGGACCGATCAAGCCCAGGAGCCCGGTCAGAATCCAGAACTGGAGAGTCCGGCCCAAACTGCCTATAGCCCCTCCCTTGGTGCCAGATGGCTTTTTACCACACCTTTCCTCCTTGTCGCTACTGGGGGTGAGAAAAAAAGATTTTGCCATTGAGAATACAGCAACCCTGAAAATTAACAACCATCCGGGACTTGAAATATTAGAGAAAATGAAGAGAGCTCAGGAGATGCATGGGCTCCTTCAGAAATACAACAAATCAGCTGTAAATGGAAAGAACCGCTTTACATGTACTCCTTTCACTTGAAATGAGGCAATGAATCATGTTCACGCACAATGACAGCGCAAACTGAAAAAGTACACATGAATAACTTCAATACCAGGTGTCAGAGCTATCACACATTTACCTTACATCTTATGCAAGCTACAGTACAAGGGGAACGCTATGTTTGCTCGGACTGAAACGTGCACATTGAGCTTGAGTCTACAGATCAAGCTGCCCTGCCAAACTCACCTCGTAGCTTTCAGGAACAGGTGAACTCTCATCAAACTGCACAGCACTGAAATACCGCACGCGCCCACGAGCCCTGGGGGAACATGCGAACGGCATTACTGTCAGCAGCGTTCCCCTGTACCATGCGGGTACTAACAATTATACACGTGTGAGCAACAGCTGCTGGTGGTACCAAAACAGCACGTGAAGGACTGAATACAAATGGCCTGCTTTGACATTAACAGCAGCGGCTCACCTTGTAGCAGGCTATCCAGGGGGTTCGCCTCAAATGTCAACCACCCAGGTATACCGGGCAGCCAGGAGCGTACGAAGGACAGCATTTTTTTCGCGACGTTAAATAACCGTGGTTACAATGAGGTGCAAGTCCCGCCAACCTAAACCACAATTAACAAAGAGCTAATAAATGAAAACCTAACTTAAGTGAATAAGATTCCACGGGTAGTTGTGGCAAGTTGGGAGACGCGCACTGTCCTTACTGTCCGAGGCTAAATGACAAACGAAAAGAGGTTTCGCTGTAATGCCGCTTTCATTTACGCCAATTACTTCTCTTTATCCGGTTCTCTTTTACCTTCGGTTAGTTTGTGTTTCAAAGGTCGCCAGAGATTGCTCCTTTAATAAATCAATTCTTTGAAAAAACTGTCAAACTATCCGCTCGTCAAATTTCTTTGCGCGGCTACACGGAGTATGGTGGAACTAAACACGACGTCTGGAAAGACAGAAAGAGCTATTTAATGCGAGTAATGCGGAGTACTCTTTTCATCTGGAATTTAAAAAAGAAAATACTTTAGTAGGTCAATAAATTAATATAAAGATTTACGGAGTAATGCGGAGTAGGCTATTCTTTTCATCAATCATGTAATACTCCAGTAGGAAAATAATATATTTTACTGTACTGCTGCAACTTGCGAATGCGATTTCAAGATCTACCAATTATTCCACACATAGGCCTACACCAAATTTGTGTATTTGTGCAGGCTCAGACTAAGTGCACACCCGACATGAAAATAGTTTACCGCAGTAATTAATATCATTGTTGTATAGCCTATGGGATATATGATAAATACAAAGTATGAGAGTGTGTTAGATAAGACTTTGCCGTAATTTGTCTACAATCTCTTTGGATTTGTGATGACATAGTATACTTAGTAAGAATTTACCATCGAGGCTATGAGACACACACGGGGACAGTGTGTATTTAATCGCACTTTACCCCATAAAAACCGCGGTTACAGAATTGTGTGAGCTATGTACAATGCTAACAGAAGGACGATTGGACGCGTGTCCAGTCAGTTGATTTTAATAAATTGCATTGTAGCCAAATTATGCAATTTGCAATCCAATCTTGTCGTGCGTGTTCGTTACTTTGAGTGACTTGGTAAAATTGCGCCCCCTTGTGGTTCTCCTGATGCATAGTAGATGAATTGATGCTGATGGGGAACCATTCGTATTATTTGGGTTATTCTGCCTTTGCGGCTAGTTGGACTCCAACCGACAAGTCTTATTGAAACAAGGAATTACATTCAAAATTTATCATACAGTTGATTTCCTCCACATACATACATCCGTAATCTACATGGATTTAATATGCTCAGATAGATTTTCACTGATAACATACTGTTTATTGCCCTTACTTTTCGATCGTATTGTTTTATCTGGATTCCTTCCAGCTGCGTGCTTTTCTCTACCCTCATCCTTCGAAGTTGCATCGAGCGCCCCGAATCAGTCAGGAAGACAGATTCACAGGCACCCTTCTGCAAAGGTCACAGCAATCATCTTTTAAAATGACAACTAAATGTTTTTATTTAATTCAGTTTCTATCTTTTAAAAAAGCTCACCCATTATCTCAGGTCTAGAGACAAGCACCTTGACCGTGGCATTTACGTGATTGTATCTGTACTTGTCTCTCGTATGGTGTTTCTTGCTATGTGAACTGCACTCATAGGTCACTTTGCCTAAAAGTTTCTGATAAGTTATTTATAACTGTCATCATAAATTGTTCCCCTCACTCCTTTCTCTCATTATCCAGACACCCCAATGCCAAAAATTTAAAAATTTTCATTGCTCTTCAAAACTTTCCTTTATTATGGTTCAGGTTTAGATTCACATGAAGAAAAAAAATAAGACATCATTTGTAAAAACGTTCAGAATTAAAACGTTTTCAACCAGAAGAGTTAAAAAGACACAACCTCCCTTCCCTTCCTTACAGGATGCAGTTTCTCATTAAGACGAAGGCCCTTTGTGAGTACCTACAGCAGCATATGAAAAATATCACCACAATACTGCGCCTATCAGTCAGTATCCCATCAACCACTGCTTCTCAGCAGCCATGGGACCAGACCTCTGGGTACAGGGAGCTTATTCATGGTTCCAGTCTTAACTTTTAAGTGCAACAGAATAGCTTGTAGTGAGGAAAAATTTCCAAAGTGCTTTCTTCAGTATTCTTCATCAGATAGTTCTGGGGGAGTGTCTGGGGGAGTATCTGCAGCACTTTGGGGACCTGAGACAAACTTCGGAGGTTATTCATCCACCCTATAGCACAGTGGAAGCTCAACGAGCACAGGTCACTGTGCTGAGCATACATTCAGAAGCACAGCGCTGTAAATGGCACTTACAATCCACAGCCAGACCACTGGGATGGCTTACTTCGCCTTGTGTCAGGATGTGCTATTTCCACAGCATGCAGTGTGGTGTGTTAGTATTTGGACAGTGGCGCAATTTTTGTTGTTTTGGCTCTGTACAGTCCAGCACACTGGATTTGAAACAAAAAAAACTAATATGATGTTGAAATCCAGACTTGTCAGCTTTAATGTGGGGGCATTTATATCCATATTAGGTGATCTGTGTAGGAATTACTTGTTGTCTTAGACACATCTATCCCTACATCCTGGAGTGTTTTTGATATGTTTGACAGCTGAAAAGGGTTTTTTCTTCACAAACGAAAATAATATTTGTTCATCCACTATAGTGGTCTTCCGTGGTCTACCAGGTTGTTTGCTATTACTGAGCTCACAAGTGCATTCTGGCTTCTTAACAATATTCCAGTTTAATTTGCCACACCAAATGTTTTGGCAATGTCTCTGATCAATTTATTCTGATCTGTCAGCTTCATGATGGCCTTCTTTAATGGCATTGACACTTCTTTGGTTCTCATGTTGAGAAACAACAGCAAAAGACTCCAAATGCAAATGTAAATTCTAGACCTTTAGTAAGCTGTCTTGAGCATGTACGAATGATTCAGGACTCACTTCTGGCCAAGAAGCAGCCCAATTACTTTTGTCCCATAAAATGGGGGGACTATAAAATTCCTACAAGGATCACCCAATATGGACGTGAAATATCCTGAAATTAGAGTTGCCATGGACTTTAACTCACATTCATTGTTTCATCCTAAATCCAATGTGCTGGAGTACAGACCCAAAACAACAAAAATGACGTCACTGTCCAAATTCAAATGGACTGCACTTCACATGGCTTCTAATCATCCTGAGTTAAGATTTCTTCAAAGAGGCTGTGCTGTGGAAACAGTTGCTGTTCAGCCCAACTCTTTTTGTACAGTTCAGTGTTTCCCTGGGAGCTCTCCCGTCAGCAGCACGGTCTTCATGTCCAACATTCGGGTTAATTCACAGCTTTTTAGCAAGTTCAGCATACATTTGTCCACAAGCCTTGCGGACCGACACAGTATGCACGTAATGACAATGAATTATAGTCCTTGTTTTTTGCTCATTTTCATGAGCAATTGGGCCAATGTCCACGACAGCAAGTGTTTTTCCTCCGTGGATGTTAAATTGGAAACGTAATGTAAGGTAATGCCTGTGCTGTAGTGTCATATAATGCCTGACCTTGGTAGGGGCATGATGCTGTCTGGTGGAATATGACCATAATAAAGACACCAGGCAAGGAGATGTAGGCCTACACTATTTTCTAGCCTGACATGAACAACTTGATTTGCCTGAAAAAAATAATCTAAATTGAAGCTAAACCAATGACTCATGATTAGCTTATGTTAATACTAATATTTACTAAGTCAAATTGAATCTCTTACTCTTCTACTCCACCCCTCACCACAAACACAAACACACACACACACACACACCCGTGCACACACGCACGCACGCACTCACACGCACACACACACACCCGTGCACACACACACACACACAAGCACACACACATACACACACACGCACACATGCGTGCACACACACGTGCGCACACACATGCGCACACAACGCAAATTTCACCTTTGCACAATTGGTCAGTCTAGCATTTGTTCCCTCTCAGGCCACATTTCCCCCAAACCAACAACAAACCCCTGGTGTAATGCCCATGCCCTGACCCCCTCCCCTCCCCTCCCCTCCCCTCCCGCTCTCCGAGCCAGCGGCCTTGGGGCATCATTCCTTGGCTCAGTTCTGAGCCCGGCCCCCGTAGTACCGAAACGCCCTCTGTCTCAGGAGGTCCCAGAAGAGCATGCTGAGCATGGTGTGAGGGGCCAGCCGGACGAACACGGGGCCCATCCCCTTGTACAGCCCCAGGAGCCCCTCCGCCTGGTACACCTTCAGCAGGCAGTCCAGGAAGCCGCCGTACAGGCGGCCCTGAGAGAGAGAGAGAGGAGGAGGGAGAAAATGGGTGAGGGGGGAGAGAGAAAAAAAAACGTTTCTTGCTTTTTCGTTGTTTGGACAGTCAACCAGATCACAAGAAGTGGTTAAAAAAAAGGAGCTCAAACAGCAAACACCTCTCAAAAAACAAAGAAGAGAGCAAACCTTGCATATCAATTAAACTGCATTATTTTAATAATATAATGTGCAGGGGCAGGGACCACAAGCCACATGGAGAAAAACGGTGCCGTCGGCGATGCGGGTTGCTCAGACTCCATGAGGCTGTTGGATACATATGCTGTGGCACAGTCCTGCACCCAGAGGGGATTCTTCCCTATGCAGCTATTTCACCTGCCCCTGTGCAGACTGCAGTGCAAGCCAAAGCCTTCCTCCTACATACCGATCCATGACTCTCTTTCATACGCTGCAAGCCACACGGTGTACTGCAGGAGCGCTTGCACCAATCAGAGAACAGGATGCATTTCACACTGACAGCTGGTGACCTATAGGTGTCTGATCAGCAGCTAAGTAGAGTACTAGCCCGAGAAAATCAAGGCAACCCGAGGCGGACTGAAATCCTACCCCCGGAGGGACACCTGCATCCAGCTACTGTGTACTGCTGGTCACAGCTGGCTAATGACAACTCCCATGTTCACACCAGCATTATCTTAGTTACAAAATGAGTGTTGCACCTTATCGGACCCGTGTTTTGTAGTTGTGCCAATGACCTTCGGTAAGCACTCATTGTACGTTGCTTCGGATAGAAGTGTCTGCCAAATAAATGTAATGCAATGTAACATGGCTGAATGTGCTCCATAGGAAGTGACTGTAGCAGCTGGCTGACTCCAGAGTCCTGGAGATGGAAAATTTTGAAAGGACTAAAGTAGGCGTGTCATTCAGCGGAAAGGGGGGGGGGCTGTGAAGGACAGGTAAACTGGTGACAGGTAGGGACAGGTGGGTGAGGTTAGGGACCGACAAAGGTGCCTGCAGGTGGGAGGCTGAGACTGATGTAGGGTCAGACAGGTGGGGGGCGTAGGCCTCACCCTGTGCAGCTCATCCACAGGCTGGTTGTAGAGTCGCGTGCTGATGACATCAAATGGCGTCATGGTGATTGTCACAGCAACCCCACTGATCATGGCAGCTGTCAAGGCAATCAGCCAGCTGTTTGGATTGAACCACTGCAAGAAACCAATGCGGGTATAAACCAATCATCAGGCAGATAAGAGAGAAGCAGAGACAGCAACTGAGATTTAACACATGTGGGTAACACGCTCCTCTGCCTGAACCTTACGAATGTGAATATGAAACTTCATTGTCCACACAGTGGAAAGATACCCATGTTTTCACCATAAAAATACATAAAAGAAACATATAAAAGCACAAAATACAGTAGACATTTTAAAAAGACACTCCAAAGACACAGAGCCCTGCCAGAGCTGCAGCAAAAACACAGAGGTGCCACTACTCGTCTCGAGTGCACATTTACGACCCCAACAGAATTTGGGACAAAACCCCGGTCTGTAACCCACTCTGCTCTCTCTGCAGTGCTAATAGGCACAGGCACTGCCCGTGACCCCAGGCCGGGCCAGGCAAGCAGCTCCTGACCCACAGTGTTCCCAGCTGACCTGTGACTGGGCGACCCACTCCTTGGCAGAGCTGAAGGTGGCGAGCTGGCAAGCCGACCCCACCATGACCCTGGGCACCGCCCCGTTCACCCCCCGCCACAGCCCCAGCAGCCCCTCCCGCTGGTATATGGTGGCGAACGCGTTCGACACGCCCTGCGTGGAAAGGGGGAAATAATAACAAAGGGACAAAGGGGAAGGGTTGAAAGGAAGAAATTTACAAAACAGTCCTTTGTGAAGGTGTAAGTAGGTAACAAGGTGAAAGCAGTGTAAGTCGCTCTGGATAAGAGCGTCTGCTGAATGCATGTAATGTAATGTTATATAATGAAGGTGACATAGTGCTCTTGCTGCACTGTGTTCATGCCATTGGTGTGCAGAAATGACCTGTGTAACGGACAAGGCAAACAAAAGGAAGGAGGGGGAAAGCACTTGTGTAGACAAAGATAAAAGAAAACCCATAACAAGAGTAGACTTCTTTTAAAAAAACATCCACCTGAGAACATTATTGCAGCTTTTGCATCAAACAAGTGAACATTTCTTAAGAAATCTTCCCAACTGTAAAACATTCTGCAATCATTTACAGACACTCAAGTGACAGTGAATAAAGTTCAAATTAATGAGGTAAAGAGACATAGCTAGCATCTTTCAGCAACAAATATGACCAATATGAATACATATACAACATGTACAACTCCTCTGCTACCATCAGTAAACACAATAAATTAGTTGTGTGAATATGCCACAACTTAAAACTATTATTAGATTTCCTGAAAGAAGAAATATAGCTTCAATATATATATTTTGAAGATACAGTGAACTCAACTTGGGTCATTTTCACATAACAAATGATGTGCACAATTTCTCTGCTTTTATGCTCCATTTAATAATTCAAGTCATTTAATTTGACCAAAGGAGATATTTCAGTCCACTTCAGATATGGATTTCTTGTAATCTTGAACAAAGCCTAAACTTTGAAAGAGATGGAGTCATTTTTAATCTCACACAAGGGTTTATCAGAGGGTGAGACACTCTGGAGTCATATCAGGAGTTTCAGAGGTCATTTTGCCCCATAGTGCATCTGCTCCTGCCTCTCTGTGCTCATCCCCGATTGGCCAAAGCCGGGAAAATTCAGGGGGTGTGTTAGCAGTGGTGCCACAGTTTCAAAACCCCCCACCCCCCAGAAGCACGCCATCTCAGTTGCAGAAATACACACACCGTTCCACAGCAGAATGTCTGTACCGTGTACATACAGAGCCAGCTGCACCAGAGGGGGAGAGAAAGAGGGAGAGACAGAGAGGGAGAGAGAGAGAGAGTGATGGGAGGAGAGGAGAGACATTTAATAGCACAAATCTCTTTAAGGAAACGTGGGGAACAGTGGAAAAATGAAGTCGACATCAGACAATCTGCAACAATGAATAATGCAGGAACAATGTGCAGCGTAACACCAAGCAGAACAGCTATAGTTAGAAAATAAGTAAATAAAATCAATTCAATTCACCTCTCTCTCCCCCTCCCTCTCCACCTCCTTCCCCCTCTCTCTACCCCCACCGCCCTCTCTCTCTTTCTCTCTCTCAGTCTCTCACCTGATGGTTGTGCTGGTGGCCCACAGCGATGGTTTCCACTGTCTGAGCCTGCAAGTGAGTCTTCACCTGGGGGGGGGGGGGGGCAAGACAAGCTCAAAAACAGTCCTTAATCCTTCCAGCCCTTTTTCCTCATCTCAAAACAAAAGGAATTAGAAAAAAGGTGTGTCTTATCACTTGCATTAGAATAGAGGGCGTGTCCTGTGCTGTTCAGGTTTGGCAGCTCTCATGCAAGTCATTCTCACGTCAATCACTATGCACTCACATGACACCTTTTCTGTCTTTCATCTTCTGAGGACACTGCTTTTACCCCATGACACTGCTTTTCTTTGCTTCTCTATCCACCTCCTTCTGTTTCTGGCCATCTTGCCCTGTGCCTTCGCCTGCTATCTCCAAGTATCTCCCTCCATTTCCACCCCTCCCCCACCCCCACCATCTCCCTCTCTCTCCCCCACACGCGAATCGAACGACACCGATGACGAGAAGATGACTCTGCATCCGTAAACTCGAGTGAAGGTCTCGGGACAAGCTGTGTGATTGACAGACACGTCTCCCTTGGGTCACATGACCACAAGTCTCAAAATAGCCAGGCAGGTCTCTCATGTCACTGCCTGTCACTTGCTAGCATGGGGGTGGGGCAGTGGAACTTTCTGACAGAGGAGACAAGACTGAGGGTGAAGTATATTTAGGGACCCGGACATACACAAACATCTCACACAACATAGCTTTCCCAAGGAAGGGCAGATGAGGTACTTGGGTTTGATACATTGATTGACAGGTGGAAAGTATGCCTAAAATATTTCAAGGGCACTTTGAGCGTTCTCTGAAAAAAAACGAGTTTGACTGCATATCCTAAACACCTGTCAAACCGCCTTACTAGGTGTGTACCTGGCATGCCAAAATGAATGACTATGCATGTACATGCATGCTAACTGATAAAACAAGACGACAAATATGTATCACTACATGTTCCAGAGAATACCTACTTTTTGGCAATCTAAAAATATATAAATGAAAACACGAGTCACTTCCATCTTTGCCAACTGTTCTCTGTCATGGAAACAGTATCAAAAAACAAATAGCGCTGTCACATTAAACAGGGGCATGCAAGAACTGCCGACGTCTTGAAAAGGTTTCGACCCAGCCCCAAGCACATCCAGAGACAGCCTATTTTTAAGCACTTGTGATAATTCCCAAAAATATCTGAGAACAGTATGTGGAAAAGTACGCAGTATACAGACTGCATAGTATTGTGCACACTGAAAAAACAGAGATTGCAGCAGTGATATTCATTCCTGGTCCTGGCGAACTGTAGGGACTACTGGTTTTTGTTTCTTTTCCCCCTTAATCAGCAATCAATTCAGACCCAAGAAACCAGTTAAGGTGAGTTAACTGCAATCAACCGCTTTAAATCAATCAAGTGCAGGATAACAACGAAAACAGCAGATCCTGTGGCTCCCCATGACCAGGAATGAATACCACAGACCTACAGTGTACGAAGACCGCTGCTCTCAACGGGAGCCATAAATTGAAAAAAATCAGCGAAAATGCAAATGTTGACCATTCTGCCCCACAACCTCCATCCCACACACCCCTCCGCCCCACCTCCCCACTCACCAAATAGGCAGGGGAGGCGATGAAGGCGCCCAGAGCTCCGGCGGTGGCGCCCGCCAACAGGCTCCCGCCGGGGGCGGCGGCCAGGCCGGCGGCCTCCGTGTAGGAGTAGAACCCGAGTCGCACGCCGTTCATCGCGGCCTGGTAGAGCAGCCCGGCGGAGAGGCCCTTCTGCAGGCCGCGGAGCCCGTCGGTCCGGCCCACCACCCACAGGGCCTGCAGCACCCCGCGGTAGTGCCGCTGGTACGAGCCCCGGGCCCGCAGCTCGCCCTGCAGCTGCAGCCGCGTCTTCACCACCTCCAGGGGGTTGGTGAAGACGCAGGCCCCGCAGCACGCCAGCGCGCCCAGGGCGAAGTCCACCGGCGGCCAGGGCGCCACCGGCGGCGCCAACGCGAGAGGCGGCGCCGGGGGCGACGGGGGGCAGGAGGTGTGCGGCCCAAACCGGCCGTCCCTTGAGGTGAGTTCCAGGAGCTGGGGTCTCGTCATCCCTGAGTTTCCCTGCGCCGAGTGTCCTTGGCGATGAATCGATCCGAAAATGGCAAACCCCTGTCAGGCTCTGCAGGTCTGTAAACTAAAGTATCCGCTGAAGTGTGCGTGTACTGCTCTTGCACAACGTCAGGGGTTTTTGTGAAACAAAGTGCGCTTCTTGTACCATTGCACAGTGCTAATGAAGTCACGTCTGTGCCTGCCCAAACCTGGACTGCCAAACCTGGGCTGCCTGTGTCCTCATCAGTGTCACTACTGGCCTAACTGGACATGAGAACCTTTCACCTCATTTCCCATATTTACGCAATCAGACCACATTTGACACTGTGCCCATACAGCCCTTGATAAGTGTACCACATACATTTAGACATCAAATTTTCTGCATCAAAGAGGTCTATTCAGCTTTTTAAAAAAGTAGTACTAATGGTATAGATTTAATATCAACAGTCTTGTGTGAAGACATTCTAAGCTATCATTATTTGACCAAGGCACAGTGTGCAGGTTGACTTTTTGTGTACACTATAGATAAGATGACTCAGTCTGCCCGTGGAGAGGATGGAATTCCTTCAGCAACAAAAGCCCAGTTTCAACCATGACTGGACCTGGGGAGGAAATGGAAAACGTCCTGGTTAAGTTAATTGCAGTTAATAGCAGTAGCAGGTGCAACTGCCATACATTCTGCTGAAAAAATTAGTAGTGCAATTTTGATCTCTCTCTCCCTCAGTATCACACACACGCACGCACACGCACACACACACACACACACACACACACACACACACACACACACACACACACACACAACACGCATGCACGCACACACACATACACACATACATGTATACACACACACATACACGCATGCACACACACACACATACATACACACGCACGGAGTCACTCACGCACGCAGAAACAAATATGGCCCAGGCAATTCTGGCACATACAACCCAAAATAACTGAACGAACGGAATAATGATACACTTTAGGAGCTGGAGAAAACTGAAAACTGCGCTAAAATATATGATCCCAAAGGAATAAAAAAAATTTAATCAGTGTTTTGGTTACTTTCCCATTTACAAACTTACTCTCTCGTTGTTGCTCCGTTTTCCTCCTCTCCGAAGTCAGGACTGGTAAACATGTGAATCCCCTGTAGTTACGTCCATTGTAATAGGCCGACCCATGGCTTTGCCCTCCAGCCAATCGCGTTTCGGCGCGTTTACCACCTCACCCCGTCCCTTGCCATCGGCCAATGAGTGTTCCAAGCTTGCCGTTCCACTCTCGGTAAAAGGTTTCTCGAGGAAAGGGGAGGAGCAAAAGGACGACTCATAAAAAAGAGTCAAATAATTTGTTGCTAGGACAATGCTTGTGTCTACGAATGAACACGTGAAGGCCGACAGAAAAAATCCCTCGTATCCGCCCATGGTGCCATATCCAATCATAAAAGGAATTCCATTGTCAGTCTTGGTGAACGTGGCTCATCAAAATATTTCCTTTTTTTCCAAAGCGATACATTTGCGTTTTAGTACCTCAGCATCACTAACTGGACGATTTACGTGTAAGTGCATACAATAAGGGCTGAAGGGAATAATAAATGAAAACTTATATAACATATTTTTTAATGAAATATAATTCCCTTTGTGGCGAGTTTGCGTCCTAGTGACAGAAATCCACCGCAGGGAAACATTGAAACGTCCCCACGGCTCAGACGCTCCATGTTGTATGAGTGTATTTTCACTCTAACCTTGCAAAGCACACCTAATTAAACAGTAGTTGTTTGACAATTTAACTAATTGTTGAGCTGCCAATTAGTTAAATCAGGGATGTTAGGGTTGAAATAAAAACCTACAGGATGGTAGATCTCCAGGAACAGGATTGGATACCACTGCTTTAGATGAATCTATTTAGGAATTTTTCACAACTCCGGGTGCTCGTCAAAATATTTTCAAAAAACGGTTTGCTAAAAATTCGAATATGTACCACTAGCTTTCCCGTTCGGAAAGACACACTTCTTTAAATAATGTGTGAATATTTCTCCCCCTCTTTAAATTTGCACGTATAAATGAAGTTCCAGAAGCAGATTAACTAAACGGATAAATAACGTTAATTATGCAAAGCACTTACGTATGAAGATCACGTGGCTTTGCTCAGGTTCCACTTTGGAAGTGTTGTTTTGTATTTCTGACCAAAGCACCGATACACAGCCATACACGTTTATCGTTCCTCCACCTACGCAATACTTTTAAGGAGACCCCAAAAATCCCTTCAGTCAGATTCTCACTTACTGCATGAAGCCCTGCATATATATTGCCTTGATCAACCAGCGTACATTTAACTGGGTCTTCGGATGGCATACTGCAGCATTATGCCGTTTGGACTTCATGCATGTTTCACTGATGAATGGAAATTAGTCTGTGCTTCTGCTTGGCAGACCTCACCAGTCCAATGATGAGAGGGTGGAATGTGAAGATGGTTGACAACTCAGGGAAAAGACCCAGTGCAACTCAAATCCGACCAAATTAACATCAGAGTGGAAGAAATATGTACAAAAATGTTGCAAATGAAAAAATGTTAGTTATTTCAGATGGTGAAAATATCTGACCTGTTTTCCTATAATATGTAAAACAATCATATTATAATTTATTAATGTACATACTGTGGCACAGTTTAATAAAAGTTGTTTGAGAAACAAGCAGGTTTAAATGGGTGTGACAAAAGCAAACAAGCCACTGACAAGTCAAATTCAGTCTCCATTTTATTCTCCATGATTCATTTCCTTATGTTATGCGCTCCCTTCTTCAAATTAAGTATTGCTATCACATTTACTCTGCCTTACTTTCAGTACCCCCAACCAATCATCAACCCTGCGAAAGCATGAGCAAGCCCCAGACTGAACACCTGCACTCACACACACAACCACACTCTTCCTTGTAAACAATGCACTTTGAAAGTGTTTCTTCATTGAACGGAATAGACAGGCGGATTTGAAAAAACAAAAAAAAACTAACAAGCAGCCTCTTTCTCCCTTCTCCTTGTTTTTTTGCTCTTCCTCTGTGTGGACACACGGAGAGCCCGAGAGACAGACGCGACATCAGAGTCCGCAGCCTCGATTTCGTCTTCGGTTTTGGCCGTCTCTTCTTCTGTGCCTCTCGAAGAGTCGCGCAGGCAGGAGGAGGCAAGCCGGAGGCCGTTCGCTCGTTAGTGTTAGCGTTATACGTCCATAAAGCCCAATGCACATTTGAAGCCTTCAGAATTCAACGGAACTTTTCCAAATTTAAGGGGGAGGTGGGAAAGGGTGCGGGGGGGCGGGGGAAGAGAATAGCGAGAACCACAATAGCGAGTGCACACATTTCCCTCTTCTGCAGACCTGGAGAAAGCCAGGATTCACCCTCGTCGCACAGCCCTTTAATGCAGTCAGATCC